>JAWNKZ010000028.1:0-77817 GCA_035041615.1 Drosophila anomalipes
TCGGTCCGAATGGTTTAGGCCGGTTCGGGGCATTCGGGGCCTTCTGGTCATTTGGAGCCATTCGGGCCACTCGCGCCATTCGGGGAATTCGTGCTTCGCGTTGGGCGCTATATTAATTAATATTAATGTAGCATATAACCTGACATTTGACGAGCAGATGTTAATGTAGCCTACAAGAAGTGGTGCTCGCTCTGGTTTCGGCTGTATGATCGGTAGTTGGTCGGGGTTCCTTAAAGTTTCTTGCGCTACGTGCTCGCTGTGCATTATACTAATTAAAAGATATCGCGTGCGGTTATAGTTCCAACAAAATTACTGGGAAGGGGGAAGAGAGGAAAAGGGAATTGGTCCGATCTCATAAATATAATATGGAGGCGACACCCCTAGTTTTTGTTATTTCAGCTGGGCTGATGTAATTGCCACAGCAGATGCCCACTCACCAAGATCATCAGGCACCTAAACATAATAATATTTAATGATCCCTAAAACAACGACTACTTATTTCATCCTCTATTCAGTGTCAGTTGCTCCAAGAACGAAAAAAGTTTAAATATTCGTTTTAACAATATCCTAATAACGGGTATTCATTTGTTTTAATTTTAGTCTACGGGTGATTAATTTTCGTTTTGTAACATCTAATATTTTAATATTATGCATTATTCGAAAATTACAACTTTAAATGAGTTTATTGTACTTAAATAAAAAAATACAATAAAATGAAAGAAGTTATATGGTCTAATATTATACAAAATAAGTGCAATATATTTTAATATTCATTGTTTTTACCAACTTATTATCACTAATATTTAGATAATGAGACCTTTCAATTTTATTTATTTAGCTATTTTAATTTTAAAATTTTTTTTTTCGGAAACCCATATACAAGTTTATTTTATTTACTTATGTTATATATATTTATTTTAAATTGTGCATTTGATTTATTTAAAGTTTTACTTTAAATCGAAGAACTTTAAATCGAAGAATAAATAAAATGAAATCAAAAAGAGAAATTCTTGGAATCTAAGGACTATTAGGGAAAAAAATTATTCATTTATTTATTAAGTAAATCATTTTCTTATTTCATTTATTATTTATCTACTTATATATATATACTATTTTAATACTATGATTATTTATCTTTTATTTTTCTTTTCATAATATTAATAATAATAAATATTTATTTTATTAGTTATACTTTATTTACCTATATTTATTTCCTTTATATATTTATTTACTTTTTTTTTTATTCGAATGTTTCATTTCCATTTGTGGGTTTATTCATTCAATTATTTTTGGCAGGCTAAATCGAGAGCTACTTCGATATTAAAGTGTTAGCATGCTTTTTGGCTGTGCTTTAATTCCAATTATCCACTTGAAAGCACACTCAGCTTTAGCGCGCAGATCGTTAGGAGAGCAAAAGTCCTCCGCTCATTATACGGGCGGTCAAAGTTGATTGATTTTTATCTTATCTATGATGTCTCTTTCTCATAAAATTGAGAGACTTTTGCACGTGCAATTTTACTCGGCTTCACATTTTAACGTACTTTAAAATCGAAGTATTTTTGCTGCTTACCAACAATAAAATTTAAATCAAAAAGCAAAATTATGGATCAGATGCACTTACTTGAATATCCTTCACCCCCAAAAGATGTTTTGTAGGCGGGGCATCTGATTGACTTAAGGGGTAAATTGATTCTGGTTAAATTTAAAAGAAAATTGTTTAATGTTGGCGAGTGTTGTAATTTTTCCTCATTTCTTCACTTATTGTTTAATATAAATTGTTTGCACCAATTTGACTCCATATAATTCATATTTTGATTTCACTTAAGATTGGACTTGATAATTTTAATAATTAGTTAATTAATTCTTTGATTAAAAATATAAAAAAAATGTACTACACTGTCAAAGTTTTGTGAACTATAGTTCTACGAATTGTTTGTATATATGCCGGGTCGCTTAATGAATCGTCAGACACTCTGCAGACGTAGGGGAAGCTTCAATCCCCTCAATACCACTGTAGTGCAGCGGTGACTGTACAGTGGAGTCGAGCTGGCGATGGCTGTTGCCGATGGAAACTCCACTTGCTTGTGCAATCGTCTGAAACCTCAGTTCCGTGACAAAAACCTTCTTTTTTTTCGTCTTTTATTCCCCAGGTAAATTAATCACGGGTTTTATTATTGAATGTATTTTTTATATTTATTAATGTTTATAGTTTTTTTCTTTTAACGTGCTTATTTGGCGGCGGCTTGGAAATCATTGTAGCTAATTTTATATACGTTTAATGCCGATAAAAACAATTTAGAATATATCAATAAATAATTTTTATTTGTTCGTTGGAGACGCACTTGCCCAGACAATTTTCTGTTGGTGGCTATTATATTATTTGTTCAATTGAAAAAAAATGTTAGTTAGAGTCGATTTTCATTGCGTCCACGTGTAACTTTTTCTATATCCACGAGGAAAAAAAAATCTAAGTCGATGGGACTTGCAAGACCATCCCTTTGAGCAGACCGAACTTTTTAATCAACTTACCGAAAAGGGCTCGACATTGCACTACTTTATCTCGTAGAAGGCACCGACAAAAGCTCGGCTTGGTATTAAAAAGATCCAAAGTATAATCTTAGGAATAACACTTTATTATCTTAGGCAAGCGCACTACATTTTCCACCCCACTAAAATCACGCTTAGGGTGAAACACAACGAGCGGGATTCACGCTTGCAGACGATAGAATCATTGCTTAATATCTTTTGCATGAAATTTGCAAGACAACGAACTCATATAAAGGACACCCAGGAACTGTGAAGGCGGTCTTGTTGCGAGAGTTTGGGTCGAGAGATATTTGCCAAAAGGCATCTTTAAGGTCAAGGCTTGTAATAAACTCTGCTTTCGGCAATCTACTTAAGATCCCATCGATTAATGGCATAAGATACGTATCTTTTACGGTTACTTCATTAACCTTTCTGCTATCAACGCATAACCTAACTTCACAGAGTTAGCAGGCTCATATAATATCTCATGTTGAATGTCAGCCAACAGGTTGGCTCTTAAGGTTTCTACCAAAGACTTTTCAGACATGGGCTCGGACAGTTTATCAGCTAAGGCTGCTATGATCCCACAAAAATCGTCAAATGATTCATTTGATCTTTGCTTACGATGTTCTATTTCGGTTCTAATATTCCTGTCTGTCCGGTCATCAGGCCAAACAGGTTACTACCATATCTGATCGTCAACTCGAAATTGCCATCCAATGTTTGCTTTGTTAAAGCTTCTACGCGATATAAAAAATCTTCTACGGACATAGTGGCCTTGCCTGTAAACCTAATTTTCCAATTAGCCATTATCTGACTTATCCGATCTGGACGAATGTCAGAACCTGTCTTCCATTAACAGGTGTTACTGCTGCTACCGAATGCGACCTATCACCACCAGAATGAAGAGAGTTTTCGAAATGTGGTGCCTGATTGTTGTAGAAGCATTCCTTGCTGTCTGGTTTTGAGCGAAGCTCCATGTTGGCGCCATTGCCGAGGCAAACAAAGAGATTGCTCTATCGTTTGATTTTGTACTTCAGAAAGGCCGCACGAGAGAAGGAGTTACATTCGCTAGGTTGGCAGTTGGACTAACTCTAAGACTTTCTGAAAGGTCTTGGACCAACCTGTTCGTTTGGTCGGCCAAAATGGTAGCAATGAGTCGGGTTTGTTCAACCATAGCCACTCTTATAGTTTCGGCCATCGATTGTTGTATCGATTCCATGTTTTGTACCTCTTGCTGCATAGTGGTTAAGCCCTGTGACAAATTAATATCTTCAGAGTTGCGCATTTCGACTTGATCGGGATTTGTAACACGTTTCGCTTGAGCCCTGGTCTGAAGGGATTGAAATGTTGAGGGCCTTCTTGAAGTTGAAGTAGTCCAGTGGGACTAAGATTCTCAGTTGATGCCGAAGTTAGGCGTATCGGGCTCTGATTGCAAACTGGGAGACCTTCTTTTTGTCGGCTTTGGAATTGAAGCACGGTCTATGAAAGTAATGTCCGTAAGAGGTTGCAAATAACTGAACCTGGTAAACTATAATTTCAGAACAAATGCAAAAATGTTTGCCTGTGTTACTAGTTCGAGTCAGATCTTCTGTACTATGAAACAGAACCATCTCGTTAAATGACTTGCGAAAATTTGATTAACTCAATCTAGTCAATCACTATTTAATGCATACATCTAATTTTGATAGAGAAGGAGCAAAAGAAAATTTAAGATAACAAAATTGTTCGTAATCACGATATCGATAATAATATGGGAGTCATGCAACTGACTGTAAACTAGAATAGAATTCCCTTTAGTTATATAAAAAGATGCAACAGGAATGAAATTATAAGGAGAACCAGGAAACTATAAGCCATTTCGCGGCGGACTGCGCTTTGAAAGCTGCTTAATCCTCGTCCAGCGAATTTCCTTAAGGTTTCTGCATGAAACAGTCGTACCGGTAGTGTTGAACTTCTCCAAAGTGAAATTAAAGGGGATGGCTGCAACTCAATACTCCGCAAATCCAATAAACAACCTATAAAAAACTTCGGGGTAATAAGTAAACAATGAGTAAAAGGTATAAACTATTATTTGACAATGGAGTTATATCCAATAAAAGTTATAAAATCTATTGAATTGTCCTGGATCCGTAGTATATTCCAATAACAAGGAGAAGGGGTCAATTCAGAGAAGGGTGGGAGATAAGATAGTAAGTCGAACCTTAAATGTGAGGTGTTTTGACACAAATTCTTTAATTGAAGTTCGGTCCGAATGGTTCAGGCCGGTTCGGGGCATTCGGGGCCTTCGGGTCATTTGGAGCCATTCGGGGCACTCGCGCCATTCGGGGAATTCGTGCTTCGCGTTGGGCGCTATATTAATTAATATTAATGTACCATATAACCTGACATTTGACGAGCAGATGTTAATGTAGCCTACAAGAAGTGGTGCTCGCTCTGGTTTCGGCTGTATGATCGGTAGTTGGTCGGGGTTCCTTAAAGTTTCTTGCGCTACGTGCTCGCTGTGCATTATACTAATTAAAAGATATCGCGTGCGGTTATAGTTCCAACAAAATTACTGGGAAGGGGGAAGAGAGGAAAAGGGAATTGGTCCGATCTCATAAATATAATATGGAGGCGACACCCCTAGTTTTTGTTATTTCAGCTGGGCTGATGTAATTGCCACAGCAGATGCCCACTCACCAAGATCATCAGGCACCTAAACATAATAATATTTAATGATCCCTAAAACAACGACTACTTATTTCTCATCATTCAGTGTCAGTTGCTCCAAGAACGAAAAAAGTTTAAATATTCGTTTTAACAATATCCTAATAACATTCATTTGTTTTAATTTTAGTCTACGGGTGATTAATTTTCGTTTTGTAACATCTAATATTTTAATATTATGCATTATTCGAAAATTACAACTTTAAATGAGTTTATTGTACTTAAATAAAAAGAATACAATAAAATGAAAGAAGTTATATGGTCTAATATTATACAAAATAAGTGCAATATATTTTAATATTCATTGTTTTTACCAACTTATTATCACTAATATTTAGATAATGAGACCTTTCAATTTTATTTATTTAGCTATTTTAATTTTTAAATTTTTTTTTCGGAAACCCATATACAAGTTTATTTTATTTACTTATGTTATATGTATAAATTATATTTTTAAATTGTGCATTTGATTTATTTAAAGTTTTACTTTAAATCGAAGAACTTTAATCGAAGAAAAATAAAATGAAATCAAAAAGAAAAATTCTTGGAATCTAAGGACTATTAGGGGAAAAAAATTATTCATTTATTTATTAAGCAAATCATTTTCTTATTTCATTTATTATTTATCTACTTATATATATATACTATTTTAATACTATGATTATTTATCTTTTATTTTTCTATTATAAATAATAATAAATATTTATTTTATTAGGTATACTTTATTTACCTATATTTATTTCCTTTATATATTTATTTACTTTTTTTTTATTCGAATGTTTCATTTCCATTTGTGGGTTTATTCATTCAATTATTTTCGGCAGGCTAAATCGACAGCGACTTCGATATTAAAGTGTTAGCATACTTTTTGGCTGTGCTTTAATTCCAATTATCCTCTTGAAAGCACACTCAGCTTTAGCGCGCAGATCGTTAGGAGAGCAAAAGTCCTCCGCTCATTATACGGGCGGTCAAAGTTGAGTGATTTTTTTTTCTGCTTTCATCATAAAATTGAGAGAGTTTTCCACGTGCAATTTTACTCGGCTTCACATTTTAACGTACTTTAAAATCGAAGTATTATTGCTGCTTACCAACAATAAAATTTAAATCAAAAAGCAAAATTATGGATCAGATGCACTTACTTGAATATCCTCCACCTCCAAAAGATGTTTTGTAGGCGGGGCATCTGATTGACTTGGGGGGTAAATTGATTCTGGTTAAATTTAAAAGAAAATTGTTTAATGTTGGCGAGTGTTGTAATTTTTCCTCATTTCTTCACTTATTGTTTAATATAAATTGTTTGCACCAATTTGACTCCATATAATTCATATTTTGATTTCACTTAAGATTGGACTTGATAATTTTAATAATTAGTTAATTAATTCTTTGATTAAAAATATAAAAAAAATGTACTACACTGTCAAAGTTTTGTGAACTATAGTTCTACGAATTGTTTGTATATATGCCGGGTCGCTTAATGAATCGTCAGACACTCTGCAGACGTAGGGGAAGCTTCAATCCCCTCAATACCACTGTAGTGCAGCGGTGACTGTACAGTGGAGTCGAGCTGGCGATGGCTGTTGCCGATGGAAACTCCACTTGCTTGTGCAATCGTCTGAAACCTCAGTTCCGTGACAAAAACCTTCTTTTTTTTCGTCTTTTATTCCCCAGGTAAATTAATCACGGGTTTTATTATTGAATGTATTTATTATATTTATTAATGTTTATAGTTTTTTTCTTTTAACGTGCTTATTTGGCGGCGGCTTGGAAATCATTGTAGCTAATTTTATATACGTTTAATGCCGATAAAAACAATTTAGAATATAATTTCCACAATAAATAATTTTTATTTGTTCGTTGGAGACGCACTTGCCCACGAAATTTTCTGTTGGTGGCTATTATATTATTTGTTCAATTGAAAAAAATTGTTAGAGTCGATTTTCATGCGTCCACGTGTAACTTTTTCTATTCCACGAGGAAAAAAAAATCTAAGTCGATGGGACTTGCAAGACCCATCCCTTTGACAGACTGAACTTTTTAATCAACTTACCGAAAAGGGCTCGACATTGCACTACTTTATCTCGTAGAAGGCACCGACAAAAGCTCGGCTTGGTATTAAAAAGATCCAAAGTATAATCTTAGGAATAACACTTTATTATCTTAGGCAAGCGCACTACATTTTCCACCCCACTAAAATCACGCTTAGGGTGAAACACAACGAGCGGGATTCACGCTTGCAGACGATAGAATCATTGCTTAATATCTTTTGCATGAAATTTGCAAGACAACGAACTCATATAAAGGACACCCAGGAACTGTGAAGGCGGTCTTGTTGCGAGAGTTTGGGTCGAGAGATATTTGCCAAAAGGCATCTTTAAGGTCAAGGCTTGTAATAAACTCTGCTTTCGGCAATCTACTTAAGATCCCATCGATTAATGGCATAAGATACGTATCTTTTACGGTTACTTCATTAACCTTTCTGCTATCAACGCATAACCTAACTTCACAGAGTTAACAGGCTCATATAATATCTCATGTTTAATGTCAGCCAACAGGTTGGCTCTTAAGGTTTCTACCAAAGACTTTTCAGACATGGGCTCGGACAGTTTATCAGCTAAGGCTGCTATGATCCCACAAAAATCGTCAAATGAATCATTTGATCTTTGCTTACGATGTTCTATCCGTTCTGATATTCCTGTCTGTCCGGTCATCAGGCCAAACAGGTTACTACCATATCTGATCGTCAACTCGAAATTGCCATCCAATGTTTGCTTTGTTAAAGCTTCTACGCGATATAAAAAATATTCTACGGACATAGTGGCCTTGCCTGTAAACCTAATTTTCCAATTAGCCATTATCTGACTTATCCGATCTGGACGGATGTCAGAACCTGTCTTCCATTAACAGGTGTTACTGCTGCTACCGAATGCGACCTATCACCACCAGAATGAAGAGAGTTTTCGAAATGTGGTGCCTGATTGTTGTAGAAGCATTCCTTGCTGTCTGGTTTTGAGCGAAGCTCCATGTTGGCGCCATTGCCGAGGCAAACAAAGAGATTGCTCTATCGTTTGATTTTGTACTTCAGAAAGGGCGCACGAGAGAAGGAGTTACAATCGCTAGGTTGGCAGTTGGACTAACTCTAAGACTTTCTGAAAGGGCTTGGACCAACCTGTTCGTTTGGTCGGCCAAAATGGTAGCAATGAGTCGGGTTTGTTCAACCATAGCCACTCTTATAGTTTCGGCCATCGATTGTTGTATCAATTCTATGTTTTGTACCTCTTGCTGCATAGTGGTTGAGCCCTGTGACAAATTAATATCTTCAGAGTTGCGCATTTCGACTTGATCGGGATTTGTAACACGTTTCGCTTGAGCCCTGGTCTGAAAGGATTGAAATGTTGAGGGCCTTCTTGAAGTTGAAGTAGTCCAGTGGGACTAAGATTCTCAGTTGATGCCGAAGTTAGGCGTATCGGGCTCTGATTGCAAACTGGGAGACCTTCTTTTTGTCGGCTTTGGAATTGAAGCACGGTCTATGAAAGTAATGTCCGTAAGAGGTTGCAAATAACTGAACCTGGTAAACTATAATTTCAGAACAAATGCAACAATGTTTGCCTGTGTTACTAGTTCGAGTCAGATCTTCTGTACTATGAAACAGAACCATCTCGTTAAATGACTTGCGAAAATTTGATTAACTCAATCTAGTCAATCACTATTTAATGCATACATCTAATTTTGATAGAGAAGGAGCAAAAGAAAATTTAAGATAACAAAATTGTTCGTAATCACGATATCGATAATAATATGGGAGTCATGCAACTGACTGTAAACTAGAATAGAATTCCCTTTAGTTATATAAAAAGATGCAACAGGAATGAAATTATAAGGAGAACCAGGAAACTATAAGCCATTTCGCGGCGGACTGCGCTTTGAAAGCTGCTTAATCCTCGTCCAGCGAATTTCCTTAAGGTTTCTGCATGAAACAGTCGTACCGGTAGTGTTGAACTTCTCCAAAGTAAACAATTAAAGGGGATGGCTGCAACTCAATACTCCGCAAATCCAATAAGCAACCTATAAAAAACTTCGGGGTAATAAGTAAACAAGGAGTAAAAGGTATAAACTATTATTTGACAATGGAGTTATATCCAATAAAAGTTATAAAATCTATTGAATTGTCCTGGATCCGTAGTATATTCCAATAACAAGGAGAAGGGGTCAATTCAGAGAAGGGTGGGAGATAAGATAGTAAGTCGAACCTTAAATGTGAGGTGTTTTGACACAAATTCTTTAATTGAAGTTCGGTCCGAATGGTTCAGGCCGGTTCGGGGCATTCGGGGCCTTCTGGTCATTTGGAGCCATTCGGGGCACTCGCGCCATTCGGGGAATTCGTGCTTCGCGTTGGGCGCTATATTAATTAATATTAATGTACCATATAACCTGACATTTGACGAGCAGATGTTAATGTAGCCTACAAGAAGTGGTGCTCGCTCTGGTTTCGGCTGTATGATCGGTAGTTGGTCGGGGTTCCTTAAAGTTTCTTGCGCTACGTGCTCGCTGTGCATTATACTAATTAAAAGATATCGCGTGCGGTTATAGTTCCAACAAAATTACTGGGAAGGGGGAAGAGAGGAAAAGGGAATTGGTCCGATCTCATAAATATAATATGGAGGCGACACCCCTAGTTTTTGTTAAGCTGCTGTGAATTGCCACAGCAGATGCCCACTCACCAAGATCATCAGGCACCTGAACATAATAATATTTAATGATCCCTAAAACAACGACTACTTATTTCATCCTCTATTCAGTGTCAGTTGCTCCAAGAACGAAAAAAGTTTAAATATTCGTTTTAACAATATCCTAATAACAGGTATTCATTTGTTTTAATTTTAGTCTACGGGTGATTAATTTTCGTTTTGTAACATCTAATATTTTAATATTATGCATTATTCGAAAATTACAACTTTAAATGAGTTTATTGTACTTAAATAAAAAAATACAATAAAATGAAAGAAGTTATATGGTCTAATATTATACAAAATAAGTGCAATATATTTTAATATTCATTGTTTTTACCAACTTATTATCACTAATATTTAGATAATGAGACCTTTCAATTTTATTTATTTAGCTATTTTAATTTTTAAATTTTTTTTTCGGAAACCCATATACAAGTTTATTTTATTTACTTATGTTATATATATTTATTTTAAATTGTGCATTTGATTTATTTAAAGTTTTACTTTAAATCGAAGAACTTTAAATCGAAGAATAAATAAAATGAAATCAAAAAGAGAAATTCTTGGAATCTAAGGACTATTAGGGAAAAAAATTATTCATTTATTTATTAAGTAAATCATTTTCTTATTTCATTTATTATTTATCTACTTATATAATATACTATTTTAATACTATGATTATTTATCTTTTATTTTTCTTTTCATAATATTAATAATAATAAATATTTATTTTATTAGTTATACTTTATTTACCTATATTTATTTCCTTTATATATTTATTTACTTTTTTTTTATTCGAATGTTTCATTTCCATTTGTGGGTTTATTCATTCAATTATTTTTGGCAGGCTAAATCGAGAGCTACTTCGATATTAAAGTGTTAGCATGCTTTTTGGCTGTGCTTTAATTCCAATTATCCACTTGAAAGCACACTCAGCTTTAGCGCGCAGATCGTTAGGAGAGCAAAAGTCCTCCGCTCATTATACGGGCGGTCAAAGTTGATTGATTTTTATCTTATCTATGATGTCTCTTTCATCATAAAATTGAGAGACTTTTGCACGTGCAATTTTACTCGGCTTCACATTTTAACGTACTTTAAAATCGAAGTATTTTTGCTGCTTACCAACAATAAAATTTAAATCAAAAAGCAAAATTATGGATCAGATGCACTTACTTGAATATCCTTCACCCCCAAAAGATGTTTTGTAGGCGGGGCATCTGATTGACTTAAGGGGTAAATTGATTCTGGTTAAATTTAAAAGAAAATTGTTTAATGTTCGAGTTTGTAATTTTTCCTCATTTCTTCACTTATTGTTTAATATAAATTGTTTGCACCAATTTGACTCCATATAATTCATATTTTGATTTCACTTAAGATTGGACTTGATAATTTTAATAATTAGTTAATTAATTCTTTGATTAAAAATATAAAAAAAATGTACTACACTGTCAAAGTTTTGTGAACTATAGTTCTACGAATTGTTTGTATGTATGCCGGGTCGCTTAATGAATCGTCAGACACTCTGCAGACGTAGGGGAAGCTTCAATCCCCTCAATACCACTGTAGTGCAGCGGTGACTGTACAGTGGAGTCGAGCTGGCGATGGCTGTTGCCGATGGAAACTCCACTTGCTTGTGCAATCGTCTGAAACCTCAGTTCCGTGACAAAAACCTTCTTTTTTTTCGTCTTTTATTCCCCAGGTAAATTAATCACGGGTTTTATTATTGAATGTATTTATTATATTTATTAATGTTTATAGTTTTTTTCTTTTAACGTGCTTATTTGGCGGCGGCTTGGAAATCATTGTAGCTAATTTTATATACGTTTAATGCCGATAAAAACAATTTAGAATATACAATAAATAATTTTTATTTGTTCGTTGGAGACGCACTTGCCACAATTTTCTGTTGGTGGCTATTATATTATTTGTTCAATTGAAAAAAAATGTTAGAGTCGATTTTCATTGCGTCCACGTGTAACTTTTTCTATATCCACGAGGAAAAAAAAATCTAAGTCGATGGGACTTGCAAGACCATCCCTTTGAGCAGACCGAACTTTTTAATCAACTTACCGAAAAGGGCTCGACATTGCACTACTTTATCTCGTAGAAGGCACCGACAAAAGCTCGGCTTGGTATTAAAAAGATCCAAAGTATAATCTTAGGAATAACACTTTATTATCTTAGGCAAGCGCACTACATTTTCCACCCCACTAAAATCACGCTTAGGGTGAAACACAACGAGCGGGATTCACGCTTGCAGACGATAGAATCATTGCTTAATATCTTTTGCATGAAATTTGCAAGACAACGAACTCATATAAAGGACACCCAGGAACTGTGAAGGCGGTCTTGTTGCGAGAGTTTGGGTCGAGAGATATTTGCCAAAAGGCATCTTTAAGGTCAAGGCTTGTAATAAACTCTGCTTTCGGCAATCTACTTAAGATCCCATCGATTAATGGCATAAGATACGTATCTTTTACGGTTACTTCATTAACCTTTCTGCTATCAACGCATAACCTAACTTCACAGAGTTAACAGGCTCATATAATATCTCATGTTTAATGTCAGCCAACAGGTTGGCTCTTAAGGTTTCTACCAAAGACTTTTCAGACATGGGCTCGGACAGTTTATCAGCTAAGGCTGCTATGATCCTACAAAAATCGTCAAATGAATCATTTGATCTTTGCTTACGATGTTCTATTTCGGTTCTGATATTCCTGTCTGTCCGGTCATCAGGCCAAACAGGTTACTACCATATCTGATCGTCAACTCGAAATTGCCATCCAATGTTTGCTTTGTTAAAGCTTCTACGCGATATAAAAAATATTCTACGGACATAGTGGCCTTGCCTGTAAACCTAATTTTCCAATTAGCCATTATCTGACTTATCCGATCTGGACGGATGTCAGAACCTGTCTTCCATTAACAGGTGTTACTGCTGCTACCGAATGCGACCTATCACCACCAGAATGAAGAGAGTTTTCGAAATGTGGTGCCTGATTGTTGTAGAAGCATTCCTTGCTGTCTGGTTTTGAGCTAAGCTCCATGTTGGCGCCATTGCCGAGGCAAACAAAGAGATTGCTCTATCGTTTGATTTTGTACTTCAGAAAGGGCGCACGAGAGAAGGAGTTACAATCGCTAGGTTGGCAGTTGGACTAACTCTAAGACTTTCTGAAAGGGCTTGGACCAACCTGTTCGTTTGGTCGGCCAAGCCAGGTCGGGTTTGTTCAACCATAGCCACTCTTATAGTTTCGGCCATCGATTGTTGTATCAATTCTATGTTTTGTACCTCTTGCTGCATAGTGGTTGAGCCCTGTGACAAATTAATATCTTCAGAGTTGCGCATTTCGACTTGATCGGGATTTGTAACACGTTTCGCTTGAGCCCTGGTCTGAAGGGATTGAAATGTTGAGGGCCTTCTTGAAGTTGAAGTAGTCCAGTGGGACTAAGATTCTCAGTTGATGCCGAAGTTAGGCGTATCGGGCTCTGATTGCAAACTGGGAGACCTTCTTTTTGTCGGCTTTGGAATTGAAGCACGGTCTATGAAAGTAATGTCCGTAAGAGGTTGCAAATAACTGAACCTGGTAAACTATAATTTCAGAACAAATGCAACAATGTTTGCCTGTGTTACTAGTTCGAGTCAGATCTTCTGTACTATGAAACAGAACCATCTCGTTAAATGACTTGCGAAAATTTGATTAACTCAATCTAGTCAATCACTATTTAATGCATACATCTAATTTTGATAGAGAAGGAGCAAAAGAAAATTTAAGATAACAAAATTGTTCGTAATCACGATATCGATAATAATATGGGAGTCATGCAACTGACTGTAAACTAGAATAGAATTCCCTTTAGTTATATAAAAAGATGCAACAGGAATGAAATTATAAGGAGAACCAGGAAACTATAAGCCATTTCGCGGCGGACTGCGCTTTGAAAGCTGCTTAATCCTCGTCCAGCGAATTTCCTTAAGGTTTCTGCATGAAACAGTCGTACCGGTAGTGTTGAACTTCTCCAAAGTAAAATTAAAGGGGATGGCTGCAACTCAATACTCCGCAAATCCAATAAGCAACCTATAAAAAACTTCGGGGTAATAAGTAAACAATGAGTAAAAGGTATAAACTATTATTTGACAATGGAGTTATATCCAATAAAAGTTATAAAATCTATTGAATTGTCCTGGATCCGTAGTATATTCCAATAACAAGGAGAAGGGGTCAATTCAGAGAAGGGTGGGAGATAAGATAGTAAGTCGAACGTTAAATGTGAGGTGTTTTGACACAAATTCTTTAATTGAAGTTCGGTCCGAATGGTTCAGGCCGGTTCGGGGCATTCGGGGCCTTCGGGTCATTTGGAGCCATTCGGGGCACTCGCGCCATTCGGGGAATTCGTGCTTCGCGTTGGGCGCTATATTAATTAATATTAATGTACCATATAACCTGACATTTGACGAGCAGATGTTAATGTAGCCTACAAGAAGTGGTGCTCGCTCTGGTTTCGGCTGTATGATCGGTAGTTGGTCGGGGTTCCTTAAAGTTTCTTGCGCTACGTGCTCGCTGTGCATTATACTAATTAAAAGATATCGCGTGCGGTTATAGTTCCAACAAAATTACTGGGAAGGGGGAAGAGAGGAAAAGGGAATTGGTCCGATCTCATAAATATAATATGGAGGCGACACCCCTAGTTTTTGTTATTTCAGCTGGGCTGATGTAATTGCCACAGCAGATGCCCACTCACCAAGATCATCAGGCACCTGAACATAATAATATTTAATGATCCCTAAAACAACGACTACTTATTTCATCCTCTATTCAGTGTCAGTTGCTCCAAGAACGAAAAAAGTTTAAATATTCGTTTTAACAATATCCTAATAACAGGTATTCATTTGTTTTAATTTTAGTCTACGGGTGATTAATTTTCGTTTTGTAACATCTAATATTTTAATATTATGCATTATTCGAAAATTACAACTTTAAATGAGTTTATTGTACTTAAATAAAAAAATACAATAAAATGAAAGAAGTTATATGGTCTAATATTATACAAAATAAGTGCAATATATTTTAATATTCATTGTTTTTACCAACTTATTATCACTAATATTTAGATAATGAGACCTTTCAATTTTATTTATTTAGCTATTTTAATTTTTAAATTTTTTTTTTCGGAAACCCATATACAAGTTTATTTTATTTACTTATGTTATATATATTTATTTTAAATTGTGCATTTGATTTATTTAAAGTTTTACTTTAAATCGAAGAACTTTACATCGAAGAACAAATAAAATGAAATCAAAAAGAAAAATTCTTGGAATCTAAGGACTATTAAGGAAAAAAAATTATTCATTTATTTATTAAGTAAATCATTTTCTTATTTCATTTATTATTTATCTACTTATATATATATACTATTTTAATACTATGATTATTTATCTTTTATTTTTCTTTTCATAATATTAATAATAATAAATATTTATTTTATTAGGTATACTTTATTTACCTATATTTATTTCCTTTATATATTTATTTACTTTTTTTTTATTCGAATGTTTCATTTCCATTTGTGGGTTTATTCATTCAATTATTTTTGGCAGGCTAAATCGAGAGCTACTTCGATATTAAAGTGTTAGCATGCTTTTTGGCTGTGCTTTAATTCCAATTATCCACTTGAAAGCACACTCAGCTTTAGCGCGCAGATCGTTAGGAGAGCAAAAGTCCTCCGCTCATTATACGGGCGGTCAAAGTTGATTGATTTTTATCTTATCTATGATGTCTCTTTCATCATAAAATTGAGAGACTTTTGCACGTGCAATTTTACTCGGCTTCACATTTTAACGTACTTTAAAATCGAAGTATTTTTGCTGCTTACCAACAATAAAATTTAAATCAAAAAGCAAAATTATGGATCAGATGCACTTACTTGAATATCCTTCACCCCCAAAAGATGTTTTGTAGGCGGGGCATCTGATTGACTTAAGGGGTAAATTGATTCTGGTTAAATTTAAAAGAAAATTGTTTAATGTTGGCGAGTGTTGTAATTTTTCCTCATTTCTTCACTTATTGTTTAATATAAATTGTTTGCACCAATTTGACTCCATATAATTCATATTTTGATTTCACTTAAGATTGGACTTGATAATTTTAATAATTAGTTAATTAATTCTTTGATTAAAAATATAAAAAAAATGTACTACACTGTCAAAGTTTTGTGAACTATAGTTCTACGAATTGTTTGTATATATGCCGGGTCGCTTAATGAATCGTCAGACACTCTGCAGACGTAGGGGAAGCTTCAATCCCCTCAATACCACTGTAGTGCAGCGGTGACTGTACAGTGGAGCCGAGCTGGCGATGGCTGTTGCCGATGGAAACTCCACTTGCTTGTGCAATCGTCTGAAACCTCAGTTCCGTGACAAAAACCTTCTTTTTTTTCGTCTTTTATTCCCCAGGTAAATTAATCACGGGTTTTATTATTGAATGTATTTATTATATTTATTAATGTTTATAGTTTTTTTCTTTTAACGTGCTTATTTGGCGGCGGCTTGGAAATCATTGTAGCTAATTTTATATACGTTTAATGCCGATAAAAACAATTTAGAATATACAATAAATAATTTTTATTTGTTCGTTGGAGACGCACTTGCACTGTTGGTGGCTATTATATTATTTGTTCAATTGAAAAAAAATGTTAGTTAGAGTCGATTTTCATTGCGTCCACGTGTAACTTTTTCTATATCCACGAGGAAAAAAAAATCTAAGTCGATGGGACTTGCAAGACCATCCCTTTGAGCAGACCGAACTTTTTAATCAACTTACCGAAAAGGGCTCGACATTGCACTACTTTATCTCGTAGAAGGCACCGACAAAAGCTCGGCTTGGTATTAAAAAGATCCAAAGTATAATCTTAGGAATAACACTTTATTATCTTAGGCAAGCGCACTACATTTTCCACCCCACTAAAATCACGCTTAGGGTGAAACACAACGAGCGGGATTCACGCTTGCAGACGATAGAATCATTGCTTAATATCTTTTGCATGAAATTTGCAAGACAACGAACTCATATAAAGGACACCCAGGAACTGTGAAGGCGGTCTTGTTGCGAGAGTTTGGGTCGAGAGATATTTGCCAAAAGGCATCTTTAAGGTCAAGGCTTGTAATAAACTCTGCTTTCGGCAATCTACTTAAGATCCCATCGATTAATGGCATAAGATACGTATCTTTTACGGTTACTTCATTAACCTTTCTGCTATCAACGCATAACCTAACTTCACAGAGTTAACAGGCTCATATAATATCTCATGTTTAATGTCAGCCAACAGGTTGGCTCTTAAGGTTTCTACCAAAGACTTTTCAGACATGGGCTCGGACAGTTTATCAGCTAAGGCTGCTATGATCCCACAAAAATCGTCAAATGAATCATTTGATCTTTGCTTACGATGTTCTATTTCGGTTCTGATATTCCTGTCTGTCCGGTCATCAGGCCAAACAGGTTACTACCATATCTGATCGTCAACTCGAAATTGCCATCCAATGTTTGCTTTGTTAAAGCTTCTACGCGATATAAAAAATCTTTTACGGACATAGTGGCCTTGCCTGTAAACCTAATTTTCCAATTGCCATTATCTGATTATCCGATCTGGACGGATGTCAGAACCTGTCTTCCATTAACAGGTGTTACTGCTGCTACCGAATGCGACCTATCACCACCAGAATGAAGAGAGTTTTCGAAATGTGGTGCCTGATTGTTGTAGAAGCATTCCTTGCTGTCTGGTTTTGAGCGAAGCTCCATGTTGGCGCCATTGCCGAGGCAACAAAGAGATTGCTCTATCGTTTGATTTTGTACTTCAGTACAATCGCAGTGGACAACTTAAGATTTCTAAGGGCTTGGACCAACCTGTTCGACGTTGGTCGGCCAAAATGGTAGCAATGAGTCGGGTTTGTTCAACCATAGCCACTCTTATAGTTTCGGCCATCGATTGTTGTATCGATTCTATGTTTTGTACCTCTTGCTGCATAGTGGTTGACAAATTAATATCTTCAGAGTTGCGCATTTCGACTTGATCGGGATTTGTAACACGTTTCGCTTGAGCCCTGGTCTGAAGGGATTGAAATGTTGAGGGCCTTCTTGAAGTTGAAGTAGTCCAGTGGGACTAAGATTCTCAGTTGATGCCGAAGTTAGGCGTATCGGGCTCTGATTGCAAACTGGGAGACCTTCTTTTTGTCGGCTTTGGAATTGAAGCACGGTCTATGAAAGTAATGTCCGTAAGAGGTTGCAAATAACTGAACCTGGTAAACTATAATTTCAGAACAAATGCAACAATGTTTGCCTGTGTTACTAGTTCGAGTCAGATCTTCTGTACTATGAAACAGAACCATCTCGTTAAATGACTTGCGAAAATTTGATTAACTCAATCTAGTCAATCACTATTTAATGCATACATCTAATTTTGATAGAGAAGGAGCAAAAGAAAATTTAAGATAAAAAATTGTTCGTAATCACGATATCGATAATAATATGGGAGTCATGCAACTGACTGTAAACTAGAATTCTTTGTATATAAAGAGAACATTGATTAAAGGAGACCAGGAAACTATAAGCCATTTCGCGGCGGACTGTGCTTTGAAAGCTGCTTAATCCTCGTCCAGCGAATTTCCTTAAGGTTTCTGCATGAAACAGTCGTACCGGTAGTGTTGAACTTCTCCAAAGTGAAATTAAAGGGGATGGCTGCAACTCAATACTCCTCAAATCCAATAAGCAACCTATAAAAAACTTCGGGGTAATAAGTAAACAATGAGTAAAAGGTATAAACTATTATTTGACAATGGAGTTATATCCAATAAAAGTTATAAAATCTATTGAATTGTCCTGGATCCGTAGTATATTCCAATAACAAGGAGAAGGGGTCAATTCAGAGAAGGGTGGGAGATAAGATAGTAAGTCGAACCTTAAATGTGAGGTGTTTTGACACAAATTCTTTAATTGAAGTTCGGTCCGAATGGTTCAGGCCGGTTCGGGGCATTCGGGGCCTTCGGGTCATTTGGAGCCATTCGGGGCACTCGCGCCATTCGGGGAATTCGTGCTTCGCGTTGGGCGCTATATTAATTAATATTAATGTACCATATAACCTGACATTTGACGAGCAGATGTTAATGTAGCCTACAAGAAGTGGTGCTCGCTATGGTTTCGGCTGTATGATCGGTAGTTGGTCGGGGTTCCTTAAAGTTTCTTGCGCTACGTGCTCGCTGTGCATTATACTAATTAAAAGATATCGCGTGCGGTTATAGTTCCAACAAAATTACTGGGAAGGGGGAAGAGAGGAAAAGGGAATTGGTCCGATCTCATAAATATAATATGGAGGCGACACCCCTAGTTTTTGTTATTTCAGCTGGGCTGATGTAATTGCCACAGCAGATGCCCACTCACCAAGATCATCAGGCACCTGAACATAATAATATTTAATGATCCCTAAAACAACGACTACTTATTTCATCCTCTATTCAGTGTCAGTTGCTCCAAAAACGAAAAAAGTTTAAATATTCGTTTTAACAATATCCTAATAACAGGTATTCATTTGTTTTAATTTTAGTCTACGGGTGATTAATTTTCGTTTTGTAACATCTAATATTTTAATATTATGCATTATTCGAAAATTACAACTTTAAATGAGTTTATTGTACTTAAATAAAAAAATACAATAAAATGAAAGAAGTTATATGGTCTAATATTATACAAAATAAGTGCAATATATTTTAATATTCATTGTTTTTACCAACTTATTATCACTAATATTTAGATAATGACCTTTCAATTTTATTTATTTAGCTATTTTAATTTTTAAATTTTTTTTTCGGAAACCCATATACAAGTTTATTTTATTTACTTATGTTATATATATTTATTTTAAATTGTGCATTTGATTTATTTAAAGTTTTACTTTAAATCGAAGAACTTTACATCGAAGAACAAATAAAATGAAATCAAAAAGAAAAATTCTTGGAATTTAAGGACTATTAAGGAAAAAAAATTATTCATTTATTTATTAAGTAAATCATTTTCTTATTTCATTTATTATTTATCTACTTATATATATATACTATTTTAATACTATGATTATTTATCTTTTATTTTTCTTTTCATAATATTAATAATAATAAATATTTATTTTATTAGGTATACTTTATTTACCTATATTTATTTCCTTTATATATTTATTTACTTTTTTTTTTATTCGAATGTTTCATTTCCATTTGTGGGTTTATTCATTCAATTATTTTTGGCAGGCTAAATCGAGAGCTACTTCGATATTAAAGTGTTAGCATACTTTTTGGCTGTGCTTTAATTCCAATTATCCTCTTGAAAGCACACTCAGCTTTAGCGCGCAGATCGTTAGGAGAGCAAAAGTCCTCCGCTCATTATACGGGCGGTCAAAGTTGATTGATTTTTATCTTATCTATGATGTCTCTTTCATCATAAAATTGAGAGAGTTTTCCACGTGCAATTTTACTCGGCTTCACATTTTAACGTACTTTAAAATCGAAGTATTTTTGCTGCTTACCAACAATAAAATTTAAATCAAAAAGCAAAATTATGGATCAGATGCACTTACTTGAATATCCTTCACCCCCAAAAGATGTTTTGTAGGCGGGGCATCTGATTGACTTAAGGGGTAAATTGATTCTGGTTAAATTTAAAAGAAAATTGTTTAATGTTGGCGAGTGTTGTAATTTTTCCTCATTTCTTCACTTATTGTTTAATATAAATTGTTTGCACCAATTTGACTCCATATAATTCATATTTTGATTTCACTTAAGATTGGACTTGATAATTTTAATAATTAGTTAATTAATTCTTTGATTAAAAATATAAAAAAAATGTACTACACTGTCAAAGTTTTGTGAACTATAGTTCTACGAATTGTTTGTATATATGCCGGGTCGCTTAATGAATCGTCAGACACTCTGCAGACGTAGGGGAAGCTTCAATCCCCTCAATACCACTGTAGTGCAGCGGTGACTGTACAGTGGAGCCGAGCTGGCGATGGCTGTTGCCGATGGAAACTCCACTTGCTTGTGCAATCGTCTGAAACCTCAGTTCCGTGACAAAAACCTTCTTTTTTTTCGTCTTTTATTCCCCAGGTAAATTAATCACGGGTTTTATTATTGAATGTATTTATTATATTTATTAATGTTTATAGTTTTTTTCTTTTAACGTGCTTATTTGGCGGCGGCTTGGAAATCATTGTAGCTAATTTTATATACGTTTAATGCCGATAAAAACAATTTAGAATATAATTTCCACAATAAATAATTTTTATTTGTTCGTTGGAGACGCACTTGCACTGTTGGTGGCTATTATATTATTTGTTCAATTAAAAAAAAATGTTAGTTAGAGACGACTTTCATGCGTCCACGTGTAACTTTTTCTATATCCACGAGGAAAAAAAAAATCTAAGTCGATGGGACTTGCAAGACCATCCCTTTGAGCAGACCGAACTTTTTAATCAACTTACCGAAAAGGGCTCGACATTGCACTACTTTATCTCGTAGAAGGCACCGACAAAAGCTCGGCTTGGTATTAAAAAGATCCAAAGTATAATCTTAGGAATAACACTTTATTATCTTAGGCAAGCGCACTACATTTTCCACCCCACTAAAATCACGCTTAGGGTGAAACACAACGAGCGGGATTCACGCTTGCAGACGATAGAATCATTGCTTAATATCTTTTGCATGAAATTTGCAAGACAACGAACTCATATAAAGGACACCCAGGAACTGTGAAGGCGGTCTTGTTGCGAGAGTTTGGGTCGAGAGATATTTGCCAAAAGGCATCTTTAAGGTCAAGGCTTGTAATAAACTCTGCTTTCGGCAATCTACTTAAGATCCCATCGATTAATGGCATAAGATACGTATCTTTTACGGTTACTTCATTAACCTTTCTGCTATCAACGCATAACCTAACTTCACAGAGTTAACAGGCTCATATAATATCTCATGTTTAATGTCAGCCAACAGGTTGGCTCTTAAGGTTTCTACCAAAGACTTTTCAGACATGGGCTCGGACAGTTTATCAGCTAAGGCTGCTATGATCCCACAAAAATCGTCAAATGAATCATTTGATCTTTGCTTACGATGTTCTATTTCGGTTCTGATATTCCTGTCTGTCCGGTCATCAGGCCAAACAGGTTACTACCATATCTGATCGTCAACTCGAAATTGCCATCCAATGTTTGCTTTGTTAAAGCTTCTACGCGATATAAAAAATATTTTACGGACATAGTGGCCTTGCCTGTAAACCTAATTTTCCAATTTGCCATTATCTGATTTATCCGATCTGGACGGATGTCAGAACCTGTCTTCCATTAACAGGTGTTACTGCTGCTACCGAATGCGACCTATCACCACCAGAATGAAGAGAGTTTTCGAAATGTGGTGCCTGATTGTTGTAGAAGCATTCCTTGCTGTCTGGTTTTGAGCTAAGCTCCATGTTGGCGCCATTGCCGAGGCAAACAAAGAGATTGCTCTATCGTTTGATTTTGTACTTCAGTTACAATCGCAGTTGGACTAACTCTAAGACTTTCTGAAAGGGCTTGGACCAACCTGTTCGTTTGGTCGGCCAAAATGGTAGCAATGAGTCGGGTTTGTTCAACCATAGCCACTCTTATAGTTTCGGCCATCGATTGTTGTATCGATTCTATGTTTTGTACCTCTTGCTGCATAGGGGTTGCGCCCTGTGACAAATTAATATCTTCAGAGTTGCGCATTTCGACTTGATCGGGATTTGTAACACGTTTCGCTTGAGCCCTGGTCTGAAGGGATTGAAATGTTGAGGGCCTTCTTGAAGTTGAAGTAGTCCAGTGGGACTAAGATTCTCAGTTGATGCCGAAGTTAGGCGTATCGGGCTCTGATTGCAAACTGGGAGACCTTCTTTTTGTCGGCTTTGGAATTGAAGCACGGTCTATGAAAGTAATGTCCGTAAGAGGTTGCAAATAACTGAACCTGGTAAACTATAATTTCAGAACAAATGCAACAATGTTTGCCTGTGTTACTAGTTCGAGTCAGATCTTCTGTACTATGAAACAGAACCATCTCGTTAAATGACTTGCGAAAATTTGATTAACTCAATCTAGTCAATCACTATTTAATGCATACATCTAATTTTGATAGAGAAGGAGCAAAAGAAAATTTAAGATAACAAAATTGTTCGTAATCACGATATCGATAATAATATGGGAGTCATGCAACTGACTGTAAACTAGAATAGAATTCCCTTTAGTTATATAAAAAGATGCAACAGGAATGAAATTATAAGGAGAACCAGGAAACTATAAGCCATTTCGCGGCGGACTGTGCTTTGAAAGCTGCTTAATCCTCGTCCAGCGAATTTCCTTAAGGTTTCTGCATGAAACAGTCGTACCGGTAGTGTTGAACTTCTCCAAAGTGAAATTAAAGGGGATGGCTGCAACTCAATACTCCTCAAATCCAATAAGCAACCTATAAAAAACTTCCGGGTAATAAGTAAACAAGGAGTAAAAGGTATAAACTATTATTTGACAATGGAGTTATATCCAATAAAAGTTATAAAATCTATTGAATTTTGAATTGTCCTGGATCCGTAGTATATTCCAATAACAAGGAGAAGGGGTCAACTCAGAGAAGGGTGGGAGATAAGATAGTAAGTCGAACGTTAAATGTGAGGTGTTTTGACACACATTCTTTAATTGAAGTTCGGTCCGAATGGTTCAGGCCGGTTCGGGGCATTCGGGGCCTTCGGGTCATTTGGAGCCATTCGGGGCACTCGCGCCATTCGGGGAATTCGTGCTTCGCGTTGGGCGCTATATTAATTAATATTAATGTACCATATAACCTGACATTTGACGAGCAGATGTTAATGTAGCCTACAAGAAGTGGTGCTCGCTATGGTTTCGGCTGTATGATCGGTAGTTGGTCGGGGTTCCTTAAAGTTTCTTGCGCTACGTGCTCGCTGTGCATTATACTAATTAAAAGATATCGCGTGCGGTTATAGTTCCAACAAAATTACTGGGAAGGGGGAAGAGAGGAAAAGGGAATTGGTCCGATCTCATAAATATAATATGGAGGCGACACCCCTAGTTTTTGTTATTTCAGCTGGGCTGATGTTAATTGCCACAGCAGATGCCCACTCACCAAGATCATCAGGCCCCTGAACATAATAATATTTAATGATCCCTAAAACAACGACTACTTATTTCATCCTCTATTCAGTGTCAGTTGCATCCAACACCGAAAAAAGTTTAAATATTCGTTTTAACAATATCCTAATAACAGGTATTCATTTGTTTTAATTTTAGTCTACGGGTGATTAATTTTCGTTTTGTAACATCTAATATTTTAATATTATGCATTATTCGAAAATTACAACTTTAAATGAGTTTATTGTACTTAAATAAAAAAATACAATAAGATGAAAGAAGTTATATGGTCTAATATTATACAAAATAAGTGCAATATATTTTAATATTCATTGTTTTTACCAACTTATTATCACTAATATTTAGATAATGAGACCTTTCAATTTTATTTATTTAGCTATTTTAATTTTTAAATTTTTTTTTCGGAAACCCATATACAAGTTTATTTTATTTACTTATGTTATATATATTTATTTTAAATTGTGCATTTGATTTATTTAAAGTTTTACTTTAAATCGAAGAATAAATAAAATGAAATCAAAACGAAAAATTCTTGGAATCTAAGGACTATTAAGGGAAAAAAATTATTCATTTATTTATTAAGTAAATCATTTTCTTATTTCATTTATTATTTATCTACTTATATATATATACTATTTTAATACGCTGATTATTTATGTTTTATTTTTCTTTTCATAATATTAATAATAATAAATATTTATTTTATTAGTTATACTTTATTTACCTATATTTATTTCCCCTATATATTTATTTACTTTTTTTTTTATTCGAATGTTTCATTTCCATTTGTGGGTTTATTCATTCAGTTATTTTCGGCAGGCTAAATCGAGAGCTACTTCGATATTAAAGTGTAGCATTTTTGGCTGTCTTTAATTCCAATAATCCTCTTAAAAGCACACTCAGCTTTAGCGCACAGATCGTTAGGAGAGCAAAAGTCCTGCGCTCATTATACGGGCGGTCAAAGTTGAGTGATTTCTTTCAATTTTTTTCTCTTTCATTATAAAATTGAGAGAGTTTTCCACGTGCAATTTTACTCGGCTTCACATTTTAACGTACTTTAAAATCGAAGTATTATTGCTGCTTACCAACAATAAAATTTAAATCAAAAAGCAAAATTATGGATCAGATGCACTTACTTGAATATCCTCCACCCAAAAGATCTTTTGTAGGCGGGGCATCTGAATGACTTGGGGGGTAAATTGATTCTGGTTAAATTTAAAAGAAAAATTGTTTGATGTTGGCGAGTGTTGTAATTTTTTTCCTCATTTCTTCACTTATTGTTCAACATAAATTGTTTGCACCAACTTGACTCCATATAATTCATATTTTGATTTCACTTAAGATTGGACTTGATAATTTTAATAATTAGTTAATTAATTCTTTGAATAAAAATATAAAAAAAATGTACTACACTGTCAAAATTTTGTGAACTATAGTTCTACGAATGTTTGTATTATGCCGGGTCGCTTAATGAATCGTCAGACACTCTGCAGACGTAGGGGAAGCTTCAATCCCCTCAATACCTACCGGGTCGCTTAATGAATCGTCAAACACTCTGCAGCCGTAGGGGAAGCCTCAATCCCTTCAATACCACTGTAGTGCAGCGGTGACTGTACAGTGGATTCGAGCTGGCGATGGCTGTTGCCGATGGAAACTCCACTTGCTTGTGCAATCGTCTGAAACCTCAGTTCCGTGACAAAAACCTTCTTTTTTTTTCGTCTTTTATTCCCCAGCTAAATTAATCACGGGTTTTATTATTGAATGTATTTATTATATTCATTAGTGTTTATAGTTTTTTTCTATTAACGTGCTTATTTGGCGGCGGCTTGGAAATCATTGTAGCTAATTTTATATACGTTTAATGCCGATAAAAACAATTTAGAATATACAATAAATAATTTTTATTTGTTCGTTGGAACGCACTTGCACTGTTGGTGGCTATATATTATTTGTTCAATTAAAAAAAATGTTAGTTAGAGCGATTTCATGCGTCCACGTAACTTTTTCTATACCACGAGGAAAAAAAAATCTAAGTCGATGGGACTTGCAAGACCAACCCTTTGAGCACACCGAACTTTTTAATCAACTTACCGAAAAGGGCTCGACATTGCACTACTTTATCTCGTAGAAGGCGCCGACAAAAGCTCGGCTTGGTATTCAAAAACATCCAAAGTCATAATCTTAGGAATAACACTTTATTATCTTAGGCAAGCGCACTACATTTTCCACCCCACTAAAATCACGCTTAGGAGTGAAACACAACGAGCGGGATTCACGCTTGCAGACGATAGAATCATTGCTTAATATCTTTTGCACGAAATTTGCAAGACAACGAACTCATATAAAGGACACCCAGGAACTGTGAAGGCGGTCTTGTTGCGAGTTTGGGTCGAGAGATATTTGCCAAAAGGCATCTTTAAGGTCAAGGCTTGTAATAAACTCTGCTTTCGGCAATCTACTTAAGATCCCATCGATTAATGGCATAAGATACGTATCTTTTACGGTTACTTCATTAACCTTTCTGCTATCAACGCATACCCTAACTTCACAGAGTTAGCAGGCTCATATAATATCTCATGTTGAATGTCAGCCAACAGGTTGGCTCTTAAGGTTTCTACCAAAGACTTTTCAGACATGGGCTCGGACAGTTTATCAGCTAAGGCTGCTATGATCCTACAAAAATCGTCAAATGAATCATTTGATCTTTGCTTACGATGTTCTATTTCGGTTCTGATATTCCTGTCCGTCCGGTCATCAGGCCAAACAGGTTACTACCATATCTGATCGTCAACTCGAAATTGCCATCCAATGTTTGCTTTGTTAAAGCTTCTACGCGATATAAAAAATCTTCTACGGACATAGTGGCCTTGCCTGTAAACCTAATTTTCCAATTAGCCATTATCTGACTTATCCGATCTGGACGGATGTCAGAACCTGTCTTCCACTAACAGGTGTTACTGCTGCTACCGAATGCGACCTATCACCACCAGAATGAAGAGAGTTTTCGAAATGTGGTGCCTGATTGTTGTAGAAGCATTCCTTGCTGTCTGGTTTTGAGCGAACCTCCATGTTGGCGCCATTGTCGAGGCCAAACAAAGAGATTGCTCTATCGTTTGATTTTGTACTTCAGAAAGGCCGCGCGAGAGAAGAAGTTACATTGGCTAGGTTGGCAGTTGAACTAACTCTAAGACTTTCTGAAAGGGCTTGGACCAACCTGTTCGTTGGTCGGCCAAAATGGTAGCAATGAGTCGGGTTTGTTCAACCATAGCCACTCTTACAGTTTCGGCCATCGATTGTTGTATCGATTCCATGTTTTGTACCTCTTGCTGCACAGTGGTTGAGCCCTGTGACAAAATTAATATCTTCAGAGTTGCGCATTTCGACTTGATCGGGATTTGTAACACGTTTCGCTCGAGCCCTGGTCTGAAGGGATTGAAAGGTTGAGGGCCTTCTTGAAGTAGAAGTAGTCCAGTGGGACTAAGATTCTCAGTTGATGCCGAAGTTAGGCGTATCGGGCTCTGATTGCAAACTGGGAGACCTTCTTTTTGTCGGCTTTGGAATTGAAGCACGGTCTATGAAAGTAATGTCCGGGAAGGGGGAAGAGAGGAAAAGGGAATTGGTCCGATCTCATAAATATAATATGGAGGCGACGCCCCTAGTTTTTGTTAGTTCAGCTGGGCTGATGTAATTGCCACAGCAGATGCCCACTCACCAAGATCATCAGGCACCTAAACATAATAATATTTAATGATCCCTAAAACAACGACTACTTATTTCATCCTCTATTCAGTGTCGGTTGCATGACTCCAAAAAAGAAAAAAGTTTAAATATTCGTTTTAACAATATCCTAATAACAGGTATTCATTTGATTTAATTTTAGTCTACGGGTGATAAATTTTCGTTTTGTAACATCTAATATTTTAATATTATGCATTATTCAAAAATTACAACTCTAAATGAGTTTATTGTACTTAAATAAAAAAATACAATAAAATTAAAGAAGTTATGTGGTCTAATATTATACAAAATAAGTGCAATATATTTTAATATTCATTGTTTTTACCAACTTATTATCACTAATATTTGGATAATGAGACCTTTCAATTTTTTTTATTTAGCTATTTTAATTTTTAAATTTTTTTTTCGGAAACCCATATACAAGTTTATTTTATTTACTTATGTTATATATATTTATTTTAAATTGTGCATTTGATTTATTTAAAGTTTTACTTTAAATCGAAGAACTTTACATCGAAGAACAAATAAAATGAAATCAAAAAGAAAAATTCTTGGAATTTAAGGACTATTAGGGAAAAAAAATTATTCATTTATTTATTAAGTAAATCATTTTCTTATTTCATTTATTATTTATCTACTTATATATATATACTATTTTAATACTATGATTATTTATCTTTTATTTTTCTTTTCATAATATTAATAATAATAAATATTTATTTTATTAGTTATACTTTATGTACCTATATTTATTTTCCCTATCTATTTATTTTTTTAATTTTTTTTTATTATTCGAATGTTTTATTTCCATTTGTGGGTTTATTCATTCAATTATTTTTGGCAGGCTAAATCGACAGCTACTTCGATATTAAAGTGTTAGCATACTTTTTGGCTGTGCTTTAATTCCAATTATCCACTTGAAAGCACACTCAGCTTTAGCGCGCAGATCGTTAGGAGAGCAAAAGTCCTCCGCTCATTATAGTCAAAGTTGATTGATTTTTATCTTATCTATGATGTCTCTTTCATCATAAAAGCTTCAATCCCACCAATACCACTGTAGTGCAGCGGTGACTGTACAGTGGAGTCGAGCTCGCGATGGCTGTTGCCCATGGAAACTCCACTTGCTTGTGCAATCGTCTGAAACCTCAGTTCCGTGACAAAAACCTTATTTTTTTTCGTTTTTTATTCCCCAGGTAAATTAATCACGGGTTTTATTATTGAGTGTATTTATTATATTTATTAATGTTTATAGTTTTTTTCTTTTAACGTGCTTATTTGGCGGCGGCTTGGAAATCATTGTAGCTAATTTTATATACAGTGACTCACACCATATTTCACACAGTGTCTAGCAAAAATTTTAAAGTGCTACAGAGTTTAAACAAAGAAACAATCGCAAAATGTTTAAATGTCAATTTGTTGCATGTTATATCACGTTTGAAAAATAAACTATAGTTTTTATGAAAATATTAATTAATTAATTAAAATTAGTCAAAAACTGAAGAAATGTCCAAAATACATGTCAACACTTATTTCAAACAGTCTTAAAAAAAGTAACATATTTCACGCATAAAACCTTAAATAAGGATGTTAATACTTAGTATGACATCCTTTAGCCTTAACAACTTCCCTTAACCTATTATTCATGGAAGATACCAGCTTCCGGGTAGTTTCTGGACTGTTTTTGCTCCACTCATCCAGCAGAGCATTCTTGAGATCGGATCTGTGATTCCTGATGTTATTTTCCAGCAGAACCCACAAATTTTCAATAACATTTAAATCTGGAGACTGAGCCAGTGGAATTATCATGTGGGGGCAGTTCCAGATAAGCCAGGACTGTACTAATCCGGACTGACGCTTTGGTTGTTGTCCTGGTCGTTGGCCTGGTAGAACCGGAAAGTACGTCGAATTCCTACCTTTTCGGCACTTTGGAGTACATTTTTCTTTAATATATTGAGGTACACATTCTTGCCCATTGTTGTTTCAGTGGACACCAAATTTCGGACGCCGGCTGCCGAGATACATGGACATACCCATACCAGGACACTTCCTCCTCCGTGCTTCACTGTTGCATTTGGGTTTTTGGGACATAACTCAGTATTGGACTGTCGCCACACATAATTCCGTCCGTCCGAGCCAAAAATGTTGAATTTGAACTCATCTGCAAATATGACTGTATTCCAGAACTCCAAATCCTTGTCCAAGTGGATTTTGGCGAACGTCATCCTAGTCCCTTTATTTTTCGCGCTTATAAAGGGCTTCTTCCGTGGTACTCGGGCATGAAAGTCATGTTTGCGCAGAACCTGGAGCCGATAGCCTAGGATTTTCCCTTATTTTCCTGATGATCCTCCGCTCATCCTGTTCGGTGAAAATCTTGTTTGGTGCAATTCTGCCCCTGTCCTCTATCCAATTTTCGTCGACGAAACGCCGAATGATATAATATACAGTTGACTTGCATAGATTTACCATTTCAGCTATTTGGCGATGTGAATATCCGATCTTGAAGTGTTCCAGGATGAGATTCCGTTGCTCAATGGTAGTCCGTTTGCCCATAGTCCTTGTTGGCTGGTTGCACCCGGGATGCAGGATATAACCAATGTGACTACGAAGGATTGGTCTATTTATATCGAAAATAATCAACCTGACGTAAAAAATCCGGGTTTTATGGCACCCAGGTGTCCATAATGCCACTGGTCCAAATAAGATTTGACCAAAAATTAAAGTACTTTTTTACTTAACCCGACCTAGCAGGTGGGGAACCTCCAGTTTATTGGGATCATATATTCATTTTGGTGGTTAATTTATGTACCTGGCATCGGTCTTTGGAATTTTTGAAAAATAATGTATAATTAGTTTATGGCAGGAAATTCAAATTTTTGCTAGACACTGGTCCAAATAAACTGTGAGCCACTGTAGGTATGGAAAATGTTGTATTTGTCTAGCAAGGAGTTGAAAGACTTAGATTTAAACTGAACTCCGTTGTCAGATACTATGGTTTCGGGTATTCCGAAGCAATGGAAGAGGTCTTCTTCCAAATAACGTCTGACAGTATGGTCTAGTACAACAAAAATGCCTATATTTCCAGATATGCTGCGTAGAGAGGGTCCCACAAAACCAACAAATAACTTTAAAAAGAACCGCAGTGGTTGGGCAGTATGTCTCATTTTAGGTTTTAAAGTCTGATTGGGATGCTTCGTGGCCTTACAAACGTCGCAAGCATTTATATAATTTTTTACATCTGTTACCATATTTAGCCAGTAATAAATCCTTCTAAGTCTTTCTAAAGTTTTGTTTATTCCACCATGCGCATGTAAGGGATCATCGTGAGCTGTTTTAAGGGCAGACAATATTAGAGGCTGTGGCACCCAAAGTTTCCAGCATACATCATATGCAACTTTGGAGTCTGCCGCATGCTCGGATCGACGGTAAATAAATTAATTTTCAATCTTTAGGTCTGGCAAAGAAGACTGGGTTGTGCGAATCTTATTCTTTATGGGCTCGTAGGCTGTGGACTTAAATTCTGGCGACTCCAAGTTGAGTATTAAGCACAACAGAAGACAAAACACTTGTGATTATTTAAGGACTCGAATGCCTGTTTAGCTTCCTCAGTCCATTCAAACTTTCGTTTTGACTTGAGAGTATCGGACAATGGAAATGAAATAGAAGCATAATTTCTGATAAATGTATGATACCATCCAGTCATGCCAAGGAACCTACGCACTTGTTTTACTGAGCGTGGGGTTGGAAAGTCCTTTACGGCTGATATTTTGTCTGGATCTGTACTGATAATGACATTGCCAATTACATGTACCAAATGCTTAACTTCGACACGACAACGAACTCATATAAAGGACGCCCAGGAAATGTGAAGGCGGTGTTGTCGCGAGAGGTTCATTCGGGAGGTATTTGCCAAAAGGCATCCTTGAGGTAAAGGCTTGTGATAAACTCTGCTTTCGGCAATCTAATTAAGATACCATCAATTAATGGCATAGGATAAGCATCTTTTACTTCATTAACCTTTCTGCTATCAATGCATATCCTAACTTTTCCGGGGTTTTTTACTAAAACGACTGGGGACGACCAGGATGTGTTTGATTGCTGAATAACTCTGAGTTGTAAAATCCGATGGAGTTCCTCGTCCACCAGCTTCTTAGTAGGAGGTGATACTGCATAGTGATGCTGATTTGTAGGTTAAGCATCGGCTACATCAATTACGTGTGATATTAAGGTTGTCCTACCCAATCCTTTCTTTGAAAATGACGGGAACAACTTTATTAATTCCTGCAGCAATTTTTGTTGCTTTGGAGTCAATTCTCGCATTGTCGGATCATTTAGTGACGAAATATTTAGACTCTGTGTCATTAATTGTAAATATAATAAGTCGAAAACTGTCCAAAAGTCAATTCCAAGGTAAAGCTCTGCAGCTAGAGAAGGAACTAAGTAGAATGTCAAATTCTTAGTCTCTCCGCTGTAAGTTACTTCTGCAAATACTTTGCCAACAGTGTTTTGACCTTTTCCATCAGCAGTCCTTACTTTGGAGTTCATGACCTTATAATATAGATCCCCATGAGGGCAGTTTCTACAACAAGGTTTGTAAGTATCTGGTTTTCCTCAGCCATAAAAAAATACTCTGCGCTCTGCCATACACTCTTGGCATCGGTGAACTTTTTTTTACGCCATTTCAGCAAGACAAATCCACCGCCGAGTCCGAACTAGGTAACGCAAATCCTTCACAGAGTTAGCAGGCTCATATAATATCTCATGCTGAATGTCAGCCAACAGGTTGGCTCTTAAGGGTTCTACCAAAGACTTTCCAGACTGACTGTATATCCGCTAAGGCAGCTATGATCCCATAAAAATCAAATGATTCATTTGATCTTTGCTTACGATGTTTTACTTCGGTTCTTATATTCCTTTCCGTCCGGACATCCTTAAATTGACCACGAAAGGCACGCACAGGTCTGGCCAATAAACTTCCGGGACACTTTTATGGTAGCGCCAGTACCATTCGCTAGCACTCCCATCAAACAAGTTACTGGCATATCTGGTCGTCAACTCGAAATCCAATTTTTGCTTTGTTAAAGTTTCTACGCGATATAAAACATTTTCTATGGACATAGTGGCCTTGGCGGAAAACCTAATTTTCCAATTAGCCATTATCTGACTTATCCGATCTGGACGAATGTCAGAACCTAATCTTCCATTACCAGGTGTTACTGCTGCTGCCGAATGCAACCTATCACCACCAGAATGAAGAGAGTTTTCGAAATAAGGTGCGTGATTGGTAGTGGAAGCATTCCTTGCTGTCGAAGCCCGAGGTCAGTGCCATTGTCGAGGGCAAACGAAGAGATTGCTTCAATTTTTGATTTAGCACTTCAGACAGGCCGCACGTGAGAAGGAGTTACATTCGCTAGGTTAGCAGTTGGACTAACTCTAAGACCTTCGGAAAGGGCTTGGACCAACCTGTTCGTTTGGTTAGCCAAACTGGTAGCAACGAGTCGGGTTTGCTCAACCATCGCCAACCATTACTGTATCGATTCTATGTTTGCTGCATATTTGTTGAGCCCTGTGACAAATTAATATCTTCAGAGTTGCACATTTCACTTGATCGGGATTTGTAACACGTTTCACTTGAGCTCTGGTCTAAAGGGACTGAAATGTTGAGGACCTTCTTGAATTTGATGTAGATGGTCCAGTGGGACTACTATGATTCTCAGTTGAAGCCGAAGTTAGGCGTGTCAAACTGGGCACACCTTCTTATTGCTGGCTTTGGAATTGAAGCACGGTCTATGAAAGTAATGTCCGCAAGAGGTTGCTAATAACTGAACCTGGTAAAGTATTATTTCAGAACAAATGCAACAATGTTTGCCTGTGTTACTAGTTCGAGTCAGATCTTCTGTACTATGAGACAGAACCATGTCGGTAAATGACTTGCGAAAATTTGATTAACTAAATCTAGTCAATCACTATTTAATTTATACATCTAATTTTGATAGAGAAGGAGCAAAGAAAAATTTAAGATATCAAAATTGTTCGTAATCACGATATCGATAATAATATGGGAGTCATGCAACTGACTCTAAACTATAATAGAATTCCCTTTAGTTATGTAATGAGATGCAACAGGAAGGAAATTATAAGGAGATCCAGGAAACCCTATGTCATTTCGCGGCGGATTGCGCTTTGAACGCTGCTTAATCCTCGTCCCGCGAAATTCCTTAAGGTTTCTGAAAGAGATATTAGGCGAAAGGGGAATTCGGTATCTGCATAAAACAGTCGTACCGGGAGTGTTGAACTTATCCAAAGTGAAATTAAAGGGGGTGGCTGCAGCTCAATACTCCGCAAGCCCAATAAACAACCTATAAAACCTTCGGAGTGATAAGTAAACAAGGACTAAAAGGTATAAACTATTATTTGACAACGGAGTTATATCCAATAAAAGTTATAACACATCCAGTAAGTCAAAGTCTATACCCACTAGCTATTGGGATTATAATACTAGTCCATGAAATCTATTGAATTGTCCTGGATCCATAGCATATTGCAATAACAAGGACAACGGGTCAATTAACAAAAGGATGGGAGCTAAGATAATAAGTCGAACGTTAACCTAAACATAATAATATTTGATGATCCCTAAAACAACGACTATTTCATCCTCTATTCAGTGTGCGTTGCATGACTCCCAAAAAAAAAAAAAAAATTTAAATATTCATTTTAACAATATTCTAATAACAGGTATTCATTTATTTTAAGTTTAGCCTGCGGGGAATTAATTTTCGTTTTGGAAAATCTAATATTTTAATATTGTGGAGTATTCGAAAAGTATAACGTTAAATGAGCTTGTTGCACTTAAATAGAAAAAATACAATAAGATGAACGAAATTATATGGTATAATATTTATTTTATTATTAATTATTTTTACCAACTTAACTTACTAATGTTTAGGTAATTAGATCTCTCAATTTTATTTATTTTGGTCAGAACAATTCTATAGTTAATATAATAAATTCATTTTTGTCTTACCTATTTTCATTTTTATTTGTTTTTGTAAATCCGTATTCCAGTTTATTTTATTTACCTATGTATATAAAACCATTTTTTCTTTAAATTGTGAATCTACTTTATTTAAATTTTTGCTTTAAATCAAAGAATAAAAAAAATGAAATAAAAAAAATATCTTGGAACTTATGGAGTATTTGGCAAAATCAAATTATTCATTTATTTAATTATGTAAATCATTTTCTTATTTCATTTATTATTTATCTACTTATACATATATTTATACTATTTCCATAATACGATTATTTATTTGTAATTTTTCTTTTCATAATATTAATAATAATATATATTTATTTTATTATTTATATTTTATTTACTTATATTTATTTCCTTTATATATTTATTTACCTTATTTTTTTATTCGAATGTTTTATTTCCATTTGTGGGTTTATTCATTCATTTGAGTTAGATTTTAGTTTTCACATCGTAATTTTCGTAGCAAAAAAAAAAAGGAGCCATTTTATTTTTATTTAGTTTTTCATTTATTTTTGTGTTGTACTCAAACTATCGATATTCGCGTCGTATCCCATCTATCAGTGTGATTTGTGCGTGTCCCGCCACCACACTGCTGGAGTGCGTGTGCTTGGTGGCCGCCTATTCAACCAATATGAGCGACATATCCCATACCTCTACTGACGGCGATACTGCAGTTCCTTGGTGCTCGCCTTCTCTTGCCTGGCAGACCAGCGAACACCACTATGCGGTCTCGCCCGGCGAACAGTAACAGCAACAACAACAACAACGCCAACATTACAAACATAATGGCAAATACTAACAATCCCAAGACCTACAACAATTACATCATCAAGAACGCCGCCAACAACATAAACAATGTCCACAAAAACATTCAAAACACCAACAATGCCAACAATAACACTAACAAAAACACCAAAAATAACACCAATATCAACGTCAACAATTTCAACTGTAACAACGCCAATAAAAAGAGGAAAATTGCGATAGTTGAAGATGAAATTGACTTGGATGCAGTGCCGCCTACTTCTGCTGGAGTTCGAGCAGCACCACAAACGCTCGAGGATCTGCTGTCAGAATCTGAATGTCGTGTCGGTCGACATGGAAGAGATGGTCCCGCCGAGTGCGTCTTCTCGTTATGAAGTTACTCACGATGAGGACCCCAATCTAAGCACTGCCGCTGAGATACGCGATTGTTCCCTATCAAACGCACCAAATGTTGAATCTGTTGAAATTTGGCCAACAAGACCTTCTAAGCCTCCCCCACTTATTGCTGAGGATATCACCAACGTTGTTGTACTGCTGGAAGCACTAAATGCTGTCACGCCGCCTGACAGCTCTATGCTCAAATGCAGTGGTGGTGGCTCAGTAAGGGTAATGCCAAGTGGTATTGACGCTTACTGGGAAATACAGAGATTGTTTACGGATAAGCGAATCCGGTTTCATTCGTACCTTAAAGGAGGATAGAGGTTTCCGCGTGGTGATAAGGCGACTGCATCCATCCCTGCAGAAAACTGATCGCATCAGAGATGAGCTGGCCAGACTTGGGCACGCAGTGCGTGGTGTCCAAACTATCATAACTCGCGTTGCCACGAAGGAGCTGAATCTGTGTTATTTGGAGTTGGAGCCGGCTGCAAATAACAAGGAGATATACAATCTACGCTCCATCTCTTAAGTGCGCATTTCAGTGGAATGCCCTGACCGCCATATGGACATCCCCCAGTGCCACCGTTGTCAGGAATTCGGCCATACGATGAAGTACTGCCAAAAACAGCATCGCTGCGTGAAGTGTGGCTCAGTACATGGAAGTCAGGTGTGCGAAAAACTTTTGGACGCTGACCCGAAATGTGCTAACTGTGGTGGGAACCATCCAGCAATCTGGAAGGGATGCCTAGCTTATCAGCGCGTTGCCAAGGAACGGAAGCTTGTGGCTCAGTCACGAAGGCCGGCCCAAGACCTACAAAATTCGCGCCCAAGAAACCCAGTACCCATTCGCAGGGAACATTTTTCGTATGCTGATGCTGTCAGATTTCAAACGACTCCTCAGCTTCTGCAGCAACTTGGGCAACAGCAACACCAACAGCAACAGCGTCACCATCAGAAGCAGGTTCATCTTCAACAACAACCTCAAAATCAACACCGCCAGCAGCCGCAGCAGCAGCAACAACAACTTTTGTCGGTTCAGCAAGTTACTCCGCAGGTTCCTGAGCAACAGCGCACAAGAAAAACTCGACGTCACAAAGTTCGCCAGATGCTTAGGCATCGAGAGCACACACAGCAACAACGGGAACACCTGCAGCAACACCAGCAGCAGTAACGCCAACAGCAGCAATACCAACAGCAACAGCACATATAGCAAGAACGGCAACAGCAACCACGACATCAAGAACAGCACCAGCAGCCACAGTGCCATCAACATCAGCAGCTCCCACAGCAGCAATTTCAGCTAGTGCAGCAGCCTCGTCTGTACCATGAGCACTCCCAAAGACTTATGGCCATGATGAGCCTGTTGCACGCTGCACTTGCAAACAGATGAGCCAAATTGGGTTACGCATTGGCATGTGGAATGCCAATGGCCTTGCAAATAACGCCAATGAGTTGGAGTTATTTATTCAACGCCATCAAATAGATGTAATGTTGGTCTGCGAGACTCACTACTGCTCCAGATCGCACAACAGGCTACCAGGCTACGATATTCACCTTGCCAATCATCCTTACGATCGCATGCGGGCCGGACCAGCAGTGATCATAAAATCTTCATTGCAACATCATGTACTGACTTCATTAAGTTGGCTATGCGCCAAATGTGCTGTCGTTAAAGTCTCTTGTGATCAAGGCGAAATAGTCCTAGCGGCTGTCTATTGTCCACCACGTTTTGTGTAGGAAATAGAAGACTTTAAATGTCTCTTCGAAGAGATTGGCCCCAAAGTTCCTGATTGCTGGAGACTGGAATGCTCAACACCATCTCTGGGGTGCAGCGTTGGACACTCGCCGTGGGATTGCGCTTGCGGATTGCGTGAGAGACCTCCAAGTACTTGCCTGGGATCCGGTCCGGCCGTCTTGGTGTATTCGAGCGAATTGACCTTAACTCTGATCACATCCCCTTGGTCGCCTTGAGTAAAGGGTGGCTGCTCTGAATGCTCACAAGACACTTCGAAGTTATTCCTGCGTAATATTAACATGGCGGCGGAATACTCCATACTTGGCCAACTACCTTGTTCGCCTACCAGTTCAGCTTAGCCTCTTTTAAAATCAGAGGTTTTGGATCTGGTAAGGCACAAGAGAGCACTGCGTCATCAATGTATGCGCCCACGCAGTCCATTGGATCTAAGGGACTTTAGGCGGGCTGTGCACGAGCTGCGAAAGCTGCTGTTTGACATTAAGAGCATATATTTCCAGGATATGCTCCGCAACGCCGATCCCAATAAGAATCATGAATTCAATTTGTGGAAGGCAACGCGTTGTGTCAAGCGGCAGCCACTCAGGCGCAACCCCATTATGCGACCGACCAACACTTGGTGTCGATCGGATGCAGAGATTGCATCGGCGTTTGCGGATGAGCTGCAAGGTCGCTTCACGCCTTTTGCACCTGCATCACCCAGCCAGGTACAGGATACTTTACAACCGATCACACCTATCGCCCCTAGGCCGCTTACAGGTTCGCAGGCTTAAGTCCACTAAGGTCCCTGGCTATGATGGCATTGACGGCAGAGTTGCTAAGGCCCTCCCAGAGAAGGGAGTGATGTTCTTGGTGCTACTTTGTAACTCCATGGTTCGCATTCCCTACTCCATGGAAGTGCGCTGTGATTGCGATGATTCCGAAACCTGGCAAGCCGGATAATCTTGTCTCGTCATATCAACCGATAAGCTTGCTGTCCACTTTCTCCAAGATATTTGAAAAAATATTTCTGTGAAGATTGTCGGCAGTAAGTGGCTTCCAGAGGGCTATTCCTGATCATCAGCTTAGCTTCAAGCATCACCATGGTACACCAGAGCAGGTTCATCGAGTAGGACAGCATTTCCTCGAGGCCTTGGAAAATAAGCAGTATAGCTCTGCCGTTTTTATGGATATCCAGCAGGCATTTGAACGCGTACGGCATGATGGAATGCTTTTTAAGCTTAAGTCCTGCTCAGGTCTTACCTGCTTGGCCGTTCTTTTATGGTAGAAGTTAGGGGCGAGCGATCAAGCATCCGCCGCATTGGAGCGGGTGTACCGCATGGTAGTATCCTTGGACCTGCCTTGTACACCTTGTACACCGCGGACATGCCAATCCCAGTAGCCAGAAACACGCTGCTTGCCACATACGTGGATGACACTGTGTTCCTTGCTAGCTCCACCACTGCTTGGAGTGCAGCTGCGGGTACGTAGAGGTTCTTGGATGGCTTTAGTACTTGGGCCAACCGGTGGAACATCTACGTCAATGAGAGCAAGTCTCAGTTCTATGTTTATGTTATAGATTCTAATTCACTGCTATTTTTCAATGCTACCTTTACGAAGCTATGTTTTATAGCCTTTAAATAGGTTGATTAATGTTTAAATATAATTTCTACATAAAAACGCATTCATTTATTTTCGGCATGATAAATCGACAGCGACTTCGGTATTAAAGTGTTAGCATACTTTTGGGCTGTGCGTTAATTTTAATTAACATCTTAAAAGCCCACTCAAAAGTCTTCCGCTCATTGTAAGGGCGATCAAAGTTGAATGAGTTTTTTTTCTTGTCATAAAATTTCGAGAGGTTTGCACATTTTACGCTGCTTCACATTTTAACACACTTTAAAATCGAAGTATTATTGCTGCTTACCAACAATAAAATTTAAATAAAAACCAAAGTTATGGATGAGGGGTAGAGCGATTGTGGCTAAATTTAAAACAAAAATTTTAATGTTATCGAGTGTTGTTATTTTTTCTCATTTCTTCACTTATTGCTTCATTTAATATAAATTGTTTGCACCAATTCGACTCCATATTATTCATATTTTAATTTCACTTTAGATGGACTTGATAGTTGTAATATGGCGTTTTTTCTTAATTCTTTAATTAAAAATAAAGGAAAATATTCATTACACTATACAAAATTTTGTGAGTTATAGTTATGCAAATTGTATGCACATATATCGGGTCGCTTAATGAATCGTCAGACACTCTGTAGAAGTAGGGGAAGCCTCAATCCTCTCAATACCACTGTAGTGCAGCGGTGACTGAACGGTGGAGCCGAGTTGGCGATGGCTGTTGGTGATGGAAACTCCACTTGCTTATGCAATCGTCTGAAACCTCAGTTCCATGACAAAAACATATTTTTTCTCTCATTCTTTTATTCTCCACTAGGTAAATTGGTAGCGGGTTTTATTATTATATATATATATATTTATTTCTAATATATTTATTATGTTTATTTAAGTGTATAGTTTTTTTTTTCGTTTAACGTACTTATTTGGCGGCGGCTTGCAAATCATTGTAGATGATTTCACTTGTGTTTAATGCCGGTCAAAAAATGTTGGATATATTTTCCACACGAAATAATTTATATTTGTTTGTTGGAGACGCCCTTGCCCACAGAAAATTTTCTGTTGGTGGCTGTTTTATTATTCGTTCAATTGAAAAAAAATGTGCGGTTTAGAGTCGATTTTCATCGCGTCCACGTGTAACTTTTTCCATATCCACGAGGCAAAAAAAAATCAAAGTCTATGGAACTCGCACGACCATCCCTTTCGGCAGACCAAAACTCAAGAGACCACGTTCAGAAAAATTGTTAATCAACTTACCAAAAAGGGCTCGACATTGTACTAAAAAAAACCAAAGCATAATCTTAGGCATAACATTTTATTAACTTAGGCAAGCGCACTACACTACCTTGTAGGAATCAACCATGATTTAAGATCCTACCCTAAATAATCCTGCCGTGCCTTTTATAAAAATAAATTAATTCATATTTAATTATAAGTTAAATCCAAATTTATAATACTCTACTAAAAAGTTACAATATATCTACATCTAAATGGAAAAAAAAAAAAACTAGAGCGCTTTATTGTTGACTATTGCATCTCATGATGCAACCACATCCAGCTATGTCGTACTTATTAGGGAATAACTTCACAGGATTGCCAGCCGTTTCCTGGCAAGTACTGGGCAGAAGCAGAAGAAGTGTTCCGGGGATTCTCCCTTCTTTGCACCTTCTGCAGAAATCATTAAGCGGCATCTGCAGACTATTGGCATGAATGTCGACCAACCAGTGCCCTGTTAGAGCTCGGATTACTGCAGCGCAGTTCGTGCGACTCAGATTACACAGCTCTCTACTGTACTTTGTGTTAATATTGGGCCATGTTTGGTTTGCTGCGCGAACGCAGTTTACATGGATATATGTGCTGAAGAGAACTAGAAAAGTTGTATTACTGGCACGCAGTAATCTGTTTTCGAAGCGATGTTGAAATTCCCTTCTAAGATAGAAGTATGGCATGTTTTCTGAGCAATCCAGGTTAAGGATTATCTGTCTTATGGCCGTGAGTGTTGCGTTTTCTACTCCTTGTCTTTCCAGACATGGAATGTCCAGGATAGCGTCTAGTGCCTCTCTAGGTGTGGTACGAAGAACCCCAGATATGCACAGTTCAGCCGCTGAACTTTGCTGAGTTGATTTTTGGTGGTTTGCTTTTTTAGGCAGGGCCATCATACTGTAACCCCTTACAAAAGTATTGACAATGGATGTGTCCAACCATCGAACAATACTTGGGACATTCCCAATTTGAGCCCAATAGATTTCCTACGCGTGTATAAAGCGACCAAACACTTTTTTACCCGTGTTTGGGTATTATGGTTCCAGTCTAGTTTCCTATCTAGTGTTAACCGTAGGAAGTTGGCACTGTTATTGAAGGAGAGAGTTACGTTATTTAGTAGAGGGGGACAAGAGGAGGGACTTCGTAATTTCTTGTGAAAAGAATAAGTTTCGTTTAATTGGGGTACCTGTGACCAGAGGAGTGGTCTTCAGACACTCTCCAGCCTGTCAACTGGTCACTTATAGAGTGTGAGAGAAGCATTAGGTCTATGACCTCTCTCCAATTTTTAATAATGAAAGTGGGATCATTTCCCGTATTGCATACTCAGAGGTTAGTATTAAGAATGAAGGTTAAGAGCGACTCACCCCTCAAATTTGTGTCCATACTCCCCCACTGAGTGTGGTGAGCATTGGCGTCGCATCCTATAATCCGGCCGATTTTGTGCCTCTCGCACTCCTGGACGAGGGATTTCGTGATCTCGTCTGGTGGTGGGTCAATGCTATAATGTGCCATGTAGGCAGACAGCAGCCTTATCGGAGATGACTGGAGCTCCAGGCGTATCACAGTGTTGTCTCCATTGCTAAAATGAAGGAGCAGAAAAATACGTAGATGTTTTTCGCGAGGATGCAGATACGTGTTTTACCTTCAGTTTGAGCTACAAAGAACTTGTAGTTTTTACTTCCTAGCCCGCAAACCTTGCCTCCGATTGCCCAAGGTTATTGGACTAGTACTATGTCATCACCGCCACTAGCCAGGCGGAGCATAAGGGCAGCAGATGTTGCTTTACAGTGGTGACTGCTTTGCAGTAGTCTCAAGGACATCTAGACATCACCGTGTTGTTACTGTCCTCGTCTGACAGTGCAAAGTCATCTTCGTCGATCTCGTGACACATGGCCTCAAGACCCCGAGTGAGAGTCGACGCGTCTGATGTGTAACCAGGCTCCAGCTCGTCGTTGGTTGCTCCGATCTCCGGAAGGGGATCATGCTCGACTATCTTGTCAACAGCAGAATCTCCTCCGGCCGTTGCATCCGATTTGTACATCTTGATGGTGACTGAACTGAAACCAAAGTTAAGCTCTCCTTTGGCAATTGCCCTTCTCGAGGATCCATATAAGGATGGTCTCCTTGGCAATCTCGGCGAACGATTTTCCCGGCTGCACGTTGGCTCATTTTGCGACGGGTCCGTGCACTTCCTGAGAGCTTTGCCTTTCCACTTGGCTCTGCTCCTTGTTGGGTAGTGCCTCGCTGAAGTTTGGCAACACTCTTTTGGCCTACTCCACATTGTTCCGCCATTCGGCTAGTGGATTGGCTGCCGCATTCACGTTCTGCCGCTTCACGTTCGCCTTTCACACCCGTTTCCGGAAGATTGGCTGCACATGGGTTTTGCCTTTCCACCAAGTCGGATGTGGTAAGGTTTTTGTCAACTGCACCCGAACCACTGGCTAACCATACAGGGTTTTCAACCAATTGCTTGGGTTTCACTTTGGCCAGGCTTTGGAACTACTGCCTCCGATGTGTGCTTAGGATTGTACTCTACCGGTTTTGGTCGAGTACCGAACTCTTTCTGGTTTTTTGTTTTGTTTATAGAATACATATTGATTCCCACGAGCTGCGGAGAAAAAGGGGTTCACCTGCACAGAGATCCGCGATGTGCAGGTAACGCTAAATAATAAAGGTGGTCGCCAGGTATCCGATATGCTCCGTAGACGACTGGGCTATTTATGGGCCTCAGCCAGACTGACTATTGGCAGTGGTCGCTATTATCAGTTGGCACCCTCGTGGAGGGTTCAGTTGAGGAATTTTTGCTAACCAGAGTCAAAATTAAAGATGTAGCAATTCAAAATAAAACGTTCCACTAGAAAACATGATAAAAAATGTAATCAATGTATGAAATTGAATATAAATTAAGTTTGAATTTCATTTTCATCCATTTTAATCCATTTGCAACAGAAATGTCATTTAAATTTAGGGGCCGAGAGGTATTGTTATTTTTGTGGTTATTGTTGACCCTTACGCCCTTAATGCTGTTACATTGACACACATACACTTTGCACCACTACTAATACTTGACACACTTGCACTGCCGTAATTCCGGTGAGGGGTTGAAAATTACAGGAAATCGAAAAGCTATATGAACGCACACTTAAGCCAGCTGCACTAGCTGAGCTAGGCGAACATGCAGGCTACGTGGTAGCGCTATCAGCTTTTTGATAACTATTATTCCACTAATAACTCAAGGTTATGCCCACGTTATAAGTTTATTCAAATATTCTTAGACTAGAAGCCAAGCGGTTAGCCTTTTTTATGAAATATTTGTTTATTAAAGGTTTAAAAGCCAATTGCTAACATTTTCACAACTAGCGTAACTGACGATCGATTACCAAAATAAAGGTGAGGCCACCGCTAACTCACTTTGAGAATATCTAAAATCGATCGATAATCTAGAGCTACGCGAAACAACTGATTAGCTGCAGCAGCCGACCGATCAGCGAACGCCCTTTATCGGGAGAGAGAGAGCGCTGTACAATGAGCGCGGTACTAACGCTGGCTGCTGCAGCTCAAATTACACTTAACATAATGTGGATATGTAATTAAGACTAACAATAAGCTATTTATATTAAGCGACGCAGGGCTCCAAACTTAAATATATTAACAATTCATAATTGTTGTAAATTATTATGCGCGAGTGCGATACTTAAGTATTAATCGTTGCTGTGATATTCAAACATATTTCAACACTCTCTCTCAATGATTACATATTAACTGCATACTAAGATTAATAACAATTCATTTTATTAATACATTTCACATGCTTGTTCTTTTGTAAATTCTTGGTTAATATATCAGACATTGTGCGTTTTGATTGTCGCAATATGTAGTTTCTTTAAATCCCATCTCATGTAACAATTTTTTTGAGATATATCGCATCTCTCGCCGCAGTTGATAATGCAATGTACTCGGTTTCAGTACTGCTCAAAGATACCAGTCTTTGCTTCTTAGATTTCCACGAAATCGCGCCTCCTGCTCCAATGAATGATGAATCCATTATACGATTTACGGTCTGCAGTATCATTTGCCCAATCCGCGTTGACGTAGCCATGTAACGGGTTTCCCATTTACAGCCCGTGGCTCTCTTCCGCTCTTGCAAATCTACAAGTTCCCAGGTATTATTTGCTTCAGGTGGTTGAATTTCCTTCTTTATTGATGCTGACCGTTCTCTACTCATTGGCACATCCTCTGCTCTTAACATATTAAGAGCATTAAATACTTTCCTGGGACGGCCCGGCTTACCAGTCCTTAACTTTTGTGGACGAGCTGCTCCTTGCTTCGCGCACAGTCTTCGGTCTCGTTACTTTCATTCCTTTGATTGTCTGACTCAATACCTGCTTCTGCCTTCACTTCTTCATAGTCACATTCTGGCTGTTTGAACCTGCTGTCTTGGTAGCACACATTCATCAAATAACGCTATATCTCTGTTGTCCTTCACAGATTTTACAAAATCTTTTTCCAAGAATATAACAGCTCTGCTTTCAATGACCTTTTCACATTTCGAATAACCTATCTGTTGGCAGCAGCAGCAACGAAGTTACAATAACATTATTGATCTATATATATTTAATTTGTCGCCTGTCTGGCTTAACATAAATAGTTGCTATTGTTAAAGTGTTAAAGTGTAGTTTAGCTGCAGCAGCCAGCCATGGCTCTAGTCTAAATATATTCAATAAAGTTTATAGCGTGAAATATACTTATGTTATTATTGGATAACAAGGCTATAAAAAGCGCAAACATTGGGTGACCCCGACGTGATTTTTTTACTCGTGTATCGTTGTGATTAAATCATACAGCGTTTAATAAACAACAACACAAATCAAGACAGTATTAGTGATTCAAGTGATAAACAACTATAATTTCAGCACAGCCAAAGGTGCACAAATTAAGTAATAAGACAAATGCAAAAGAAGTTCGCCACATGCCGTTTAGTGTGCCTCTGCTTCGCTTTGAACTTTTGTGAACTTGTTTCGTGCGTCAATACATAATCAGTTGTTCGTATGCGATACATAGAAGCCGTTCGTTGTTGGTGCATTTATTTTGTCGGTTTACTTTGTGCAGTTGGCAGTAATTTTGAGTGTGCGTTAAGCGTAAGCATGAACACAACAACAGTCGCGTCCGATGTAGTGTGCCTGCACATATCTCGTTTTATAAGCACAAGGCGGAATCAATTTATGCCGCTACAGAGGCTAGACGTGTTGTGGTCGGTGTCTATGATAAGTTCGGTTGATTCGGTTCAAATTAAGTTAAACTTAGAACTTTTAAACAAAACGGAAGCCTCACTTAGCCTTGCTCATAACAGTCTAGAACGTCTTGAATACGATGAAATAGGCAGTGAGTTAAGCAAAAACTTTCTGAGGCTGTTTGTAGAAGTGGCATGTCGTTTAAAAAGGCAACTTGAATAGTTCGAATCGCTCCCCTTGTCATCAATATTTCGGCATGTTGAGTCGGCAGCTGAGCGGTCAGCTCCTATATATATTGATCGTTCTCATCGACCGCGCTTACCGGAGCTCAAGCTGCCTCCGTTTTTTGGTGATTACACGGAATATGCAAACCACATATCCATGTTTAACTCAATTATTGACAGACACTCAGCTAGTGATATTGAAAAGCTTCAGCACTTGCTGCTCCAAAAACTAGACATAACTACTCAGACTTCTTGGGAGGAGTCTGCACCGATGGACCAAATACCCTCAGCTCAAGAATTCTACACATTATTAGAGAAGCGATGCCAGAAGTTAGAAAACCTGGAGCATGCAATGGTATATCATTCCCTCAATTGTTCGGCGGAAAAAAACAATCAAAATCCTAACCCCAGTAAACGAGCCTTTATGGCATCCCAATCTAACAATTTTCCGTGCCATTTTCATTTTGTAACTGTGTCGGCCATACTATTAATGCATGAACCAGATTTGGAAATTTGTCTCTCTCACTGCGACACAAGGAAGTTAAGAAGTTGACTCGTTGCTTTAATTGCTTAAAGTTCGGACACCATTCTCGTGCATGCAGCAATGGGCATTGCCATGTTTGTGGCAATAGGCAACATACCCTGCTGCACTTTGATGATAGCTTCTCCCAACAACCCGCCAGTGCATCATCTGACTCTGGTCTGGTAGCTTCTTCGTCTTTCATTTTACCATCGGCTTCTGCTTCTCTTGCTGCACACGATGGATCATCAGAAGTCATGCTACTGGCTACGGCTGTCATTCTAGTGAAAAGTTGTTCTTCCATCAACTGCATCTGGTCACCTCTGGCTTGGCGCAACAGTTACAGCTTAAAGAAAACTCGATCTACAACTATAGTGCCCAGTCTTGGTGACACTAATGTTCGTACTGAAGGTCTTACGGTGGAAATTGTCTGAAATATCGGAATATGCCGATCATTTACAGCTTCGGTCTCACCCACCATTACGGACAGTTAGCCCGGCATTGCAATTGACATAGTAAATTGGAACATTCCAGAAAAAATATGACTGGCTGATCCCACATTTTACAAACCTCAGCGTGTGGATTTGCTGATTGGAGCGCATTTGCTACGGCTTGCTGTGCGCTGGTCAAAAGTTACAAAAGACTCGCCTTGGCTGGTGGTCAACGTTTGAGCCAAACTTCATTGTTGGTCTCAAATTCCGCATTGAATGACGTCTCCATTGTTGATGATCGACTGGATGAGATTGTTCAACGATCTTGGGAGGTTGACAGCTGCAGCGAGGCCATTGCATCAGGCACTGAGGAGGATTTGGAGTGCGAGCAGCATTCCGTGAAGACTTTCAGTCGTCTATCTTCCGGCGATATACGTCAGATGCACGGCATTACCGTGGACAGAGAGCGAGAACGTCGTATGCCCGACCATCATCAGGTGGATGCCGACACCGCGACGCATTCGACGAAGAATCACAAGTAGTACAAGCTGCTGCTGAATAAGGGGGTGGTGCGCCAGATCGATGGGATCGCAAGGAGAAGTACTTGACGGACATGAAGGTGCGCAAATACAAGGCGCTCCATCAGCGCAAGGCGCACATCGAGGCCTACGAGAAGGCACAAGCGGAACAACAGGCCATCGTGCAAGCTCTATTCTCCCAACAGAAGCTCGACGCGGAACGGGAACGGGAACCTCTCGCCAAGTTGGCTGAGGCCCAAACAGCCGAAGCGGAGGCCTGCAAACAACTGGCAAATGCTGCCTCGAATGAGGCGACAGTTGATGGAACAACTGCTCCAACGGATGGCATCAGCAGTGTTAATTTGAACAGTAGCGAGGAGAAATCTCTAGAGAATAGTTAGCAGGATGGAAGTGGATGCAGATGCTCCATTGTTGACCAGCAATAGTGGCAACACTGAATCTGTAGCTACTGCTCCAAACTCCGAAGTGAGCCCCACCAAAATGGAAGAGTGTCCAGTGCTGAATAGAGCAGGTATTGAAGGAGTAGCTGCAACTGCAACTTCCAGAGTAGTTGGAGCAATCACAACACCTGCTCCAACAACAACAACCACAGCAACAACAGCAGTAGTAGGGGTGATGCAAGTATGACGTCATTGTTGCCACAGGAGCCACGTTGAGAGCATCATTGAGGATGATCTCTCCGACCTTGACTCGGAGATCACCAACGTCGAGGAGAACGAGGATAATTGCCTGAGTGCCGACGACTTGCAAAAGAAGCTGGATAAGATTATGCGCGCCTCGCTCAACTGCAAGGAGGCGCTGAAGAAGAACACCAATCAGTTGCTCCCTGTTAAGGATTCTGCTGAAAGGGAGTCTTTCAACGGGGGGAGTATGTTGGCAACAGCAGCAACGAAGTTACAATCACATTAATGATCTATATATATTTAATTTGTTGCCTGTGCGGCTTAAAATAAACAGTTACATATGAACACTCGAAAGTGTAGTTTAGTTGCAGCAGCCAGCGTTTAGCTGTCTTTGTGCAGCGCTCTCTTTCTCTCTCTCGATAAAGGGCGCTCACTAAGCCGCCGGCTTCTGCAGCTTGTTATTCGTTTTCTGCTACTCTAGCTTATCGATCACGAGTTACCATTGTGTTGAAAGTTGCGCTTCAAACTTGTAATAGACAAAAACAAAGTGTTGTTAAAAATGCTAAGCTGTGGCTTCTTGTCTAAATATATTAAATAAAGTTTATAACGTGATATATACTTAGGTTATTATTGGATAACAAAGCTATCAAAAAGCTGATATCGCAAACACTATCATATCATACTCGCTACCCTTTGGCCTGGTCTTCTTTTTGTGCCATTTATTGAGTGCAATTGCTTTTGAGACGAATGTTCTTAAATGTGACACCGTTGGCTTTTTACCGGTCCATATCTCAAAGGGCGTCTTGTCTATCAACGTTTTTGTCTCCGATCTATTGCGCAAATAGTCAGCAGTCTGTACCGCCTCTCCCCATACGGTCTCTTTCGCTCCAGAATATATCAACATACTCCTGACCATCTCAACTAGCGTGAGATTTGCGCGTTCTGTAACGCCGTTCTGTTGTGGGGTATACGGTACCGTCAGCTCTCTTTTTATGACGTTTTCCGATAAGAATTGATTGAATTCACGTACTCAGGACCGTTATCGCTGCGATTGCTTTTAGCTTTTTACCGCATTGTCTTTCGGTAAAAACTACAAAGTTTTTAAACGCTTTTAATATTTGGTTCCGCGACTTCAAGAAATACACAAAAGTATAACGCGAATAATCGTCGATAAATGTCGCAAAGGATTATGCCATTTCCATAATTCACTGCAGCTTGCATTTGAGTACATACACTTTTCGATTTTCACATCAATCGTAAATAATGCACTACACTTAGTAACCTCCAGTATTGTCACATTCTGAGTATCTTTTGTTATGGCTCACTCTCTCTCTCTCTCTCTTTCTCTCAAACACCACTTTATACCCTTTTGCCATGGCTTTTGAAACAGATATAAAGTTTGTTTGCAATTCTCGTACAAAACTTTTTTTAAATTCGGTGCAAAAATTTCCCGAATTTACACACACAGTACCAATGCCGTCGGCTGTTATGAAATTTTCGCAAGTGAGAAGATTTTTTTTCACTGTGCTCTTTAAAGTCAGCAAACCACGATTTATCACAACACATGTGAGCGGTGGCGCCACTGTCCAGACACCACATCGATTTTGTCACTTTACTGTTACTCTGCACACTCGCCAGTATAGGCAACGATCTTTTTGAGTCGTTTGCTTTTTTCTTTTCCTTTGTCATTTATTCTTTCTCTGCACTGAGTAATAAAATGACGTTCACGGCCGCATCTATAACACTTTTTGGCATGCATAGCACCGTTATTTGCATGCCCTTTTCTGCTTGCTCTGTTTTTTGTACGTGACACAAACACTTGCTGTCCTCTGTTGTTGTCTTCTTCGTTGCTTATTTCTTGTTTCCCGCCTTCTTCAATAATTTTGATAAAATCCCACTTCATTGTCATCATAAATGATAATCCGATGTACATTGCAATATCTCGATTGTTTGGATATTGTGTGGTAGATGAAAACGTTTGGTTGGTATGCCTTTCCACCAAGTCGGATGTGGTAAGGTTTTTGTCAACTGCACCCGAACCACTGGCTAACCATACAGGGTTTTCAACCAATTGCTTGGGTTTCACTTTGGCCAGGCTTTGGAACTACTGCCTCCGATGTGTGCTTAGGATTGTACTCTACCGGTTTTGGTCGAGTACCGAACTCTTTCTGGTTTTTTGTTTTGTTTATAGAATACATATTGATTCCCACGAGCTGCGGAGAAAAAGGGGTTCACCTGCACAGAGATCCGCGATGTGCAGGTAACGCTAAATAATAAAGGTGGTCGCCAGGTATCCGGGCTATTTATGGGCCTCAGCCAGACTGACTATTGGCAGGGGTCGCTATTACTAGTTGGCACCCTCGTGGAGGGTTCAGTTGAGGAATTTTTGCTAACCAGAGTCAAAATTAAAGATGCAACAATTCAAAATAAAACGTTCCACTAGAAAACATGATAAAAAATGTAATCAATGTATGAAATTGAATATAAATTAAGTTTAAATTTCATTAATAATAACGATGGCGACATAGCTCGGTGAGCTATTAATCCATTTGCAACAGAAATGTCATTTAAATTTAGGGGCCGAGAGGTATTGTTATTTTTGTGGTTATTGTTGACCCTTACGCCCTTAAGGCTGTTACATTGACACACACACACTTTGCACCACTACTAATATTTGACACACTTGCACTGCCGTAATTCCGGTGAGGGGTTGAAAATTACAGGAAATCGAAAAGCTATATGAACGCACACTTAAGCCAGCTGCACTAGCTGAGCTAGGCGAACATGCAGGCTACGTGGTAGCGCTATCAGCTTTTTGATAACTATTATTCCACTAATAACTCAAGGTTATGTCCACGTTATAAGTTTATTCAAATATTCTTAGACTAGAAGCCAAGCGGTTAGCCTTTTCTATGAAATATTTGTTTATTAAAGGTTTAAAAGCCAATTGCTAACCTTTTCACAACTAGCGTAACTGACGATCGATTACCAAAATAAAGGTGAGGCCACCGCTAACTCACTTTGAGAATATCTAAAATCGATCGATAATCTAGAGCTACGCGAAACAACTGATTAGCTGCAGCAGCCGACCGATCAGCGAACGCTCTTTATCGGGAGAGAGAGAGAGCGCTGTACAATGAGCGCGGTGCTAACGCTGGCTGCAGGAGCTCAAATTACACTTAACATAATGTGGATATGTAATTAAGACTAACAATAAGCTATTTATATTAAGCGACGCAGGGCTCCAAACTCAAATATATTAACAATTCATAATTGTTGTAAATTATTATGCGCGAGTGCGATACTTAAGTATTAATCGATGCTGTGATATTCAAACATACTTCAACACTCTCTCTCAATGATTACATATTAACTGCATACTAAGATTAATAACAATTCATTTTATTAATACATTTCACATGCTTGTTCTTTTGTAAATTCTTGGTTAATATATCAGACATTGTGCGTTTTGATTGTCGCAATATGTAGTTTCTTTAAATCCCTTCTCATGTAACAATTTTTTTTGAGATATCTCGCATCTCTCGCCGTAGTTGATAATGCAATGTACTCGGTTTCAGTACTGCTCAAAGATACCAGTCTTTGCTTCTTAGATTCCCACGAAATCGCGCCTCCTGCTCCAATGAATGATGAATCCATTATACGATTTACGGTCTGCAGTATCATTTGCCCAATCCGCGTTGACGTAGCCATGTAACGGTTTTCCCATTTACAGCCCGTGAATCTCTCTTCCGCTCTTGCAAATCTACAAGTTCCCAGGTATTATTTGCTTCAGGTGGTTGAATTTCCTTCTTTATTGATGCTGACCGTTCTCTACTCATTGGCACATCCTCTGCTCTTAACATATTAAGAGCATTAAATACTTTCCTGGGACGGCCCGGCTTACCAGTCCTTAACTTTTGTGGACGAGCTGCTCCTTGCTTCGCGCACAGTCTTCGGTCTCGTTACTTTCATTCCTTTGATTGTCTGACTCAATACCTGCTTCTGCCTTCACTTCTTCATAGTCACATTCTGGCTGTTTGAACCTGCTGTCTTGGTAGCACACATTCATCAAATAACGCTATATCTCTGTTGTCCTTCACAGATTTTACAAAATCTTTTTCCAAGAATATAACAGCTCTGCTTTCAATCACCTTTTCACCTTTCGAATAACCTATCTGTTGGCAGCAGCAGCAACGAAGTTACAATAACATTATTGATCTATATATATTTAATTTGTCGCCTGTGTGGCTTAACATAAATAGTTGCTATTGTTAAAGTGTTAAAGTGTAGTTTAGCTGCAGCAGCCAGCCATGGCTCTAGTCTAAATATATTCAATAAAGTTTATAGCGTGAAATATACTTATGTTATTATTGGATAACAAGGCTATAAAAAGCGCAAACATTGGGTGACCCCGACGTGATTTTTTTACTCGTGTATCGTTGTGATTAAACCATACAGCGATTAATAAACAACAACACAAATCAAGACAATATTAGTGATTCAAGTGATAAACAACTATAATTTCAGCACAGCCAAAGGTGCACAAATTAAGTAATAAGACAAATGCAAAAGAAGTTCGCCACATGCCGTTTAGTGTGCCTCTGCTTCGCTTTGAACTTTTGTGAACTTGTTTCGTGCGTCAATACATAATCAGTTGTTCGTATGCGATACATAGAAGCCGTTCGTTGTTGGTGCATTTATTTTGTCGGTTTACTTTGTGCAGTTGGCAGTAATTTTGAGTGTGCGTTAAGCGTAAGCATGAACACAACAACAGTCGCGTCCGATGTAGTGTGCCTGCACATATCTCGTTTTATAAGCACAAGGCGGAATCAATTTATGCCGCTACAGAGGCTAGACGTGTTGTGGTCGGTGTCTATGATAAGTTCGGTTGATTCGGTTCAAATTAAGTTAAACTTAGAACTTTTAAACAAAACGGAAGCCTCACTTAGCCTTGCTCATAACAGTCTAGAACGTCTTGAATACGATGAAATAGGCAGTGAGTTAAGCAAAAACTTTCTGAGGCTGTTTGTAGAAGTGGCATGTCGTTTAAAAAGGCAACTTGAAAAGTTCGAATCGCTCCCCTTGTCATCAATATTTCGGCATGTTGAGTCGGCAGCTGAGCGGTCAGCTCCTATATATATTGATCGTTCTCATCGACCGCGCTTACCGGAGCTCAAGCTGCCTCCGTTTTTTGGTGATTACACGGAATATGCAAACCACATATCCATGTTTAACTCAATTATTGACAGACACTCAGCTAGTGATATTGAAAAGCTTCAGCACTTGCTGCTCCAAAAACTAGACATAACTACTCAGACTTCTTGGGAGGAGTCTGCACCGATGGACCAAATACCCTCAGCTCAAGAATTCTACACATTATTAGAGAAGCGATGCCAGAAGTTAGAAAACCTGGAGCATGCAATGGTATATCATTCCCTCAATTGTTCGGCGGAAAAAAACAATCAAAATCCTAACCCCAGTAAACGAGCCTTTATGGCATCCCAATCTAACAATTTTCCGTGCCATTTTCATTTTGTAACTGTGTCGGCCATACTATTAATGCATGAACCAGATTTGGAAATTTGTCTCTCTCACTGCGACACAAGGAAGTTAAGAAGTTGACTCGTTGCTTTAATTGCTTAAAGTTCGGACACCATTCTCGTGCATGCAGCAATGGGCATTGCCATGTTTGTGGCAATAGGCAACATACCCTGCTGCACTTTGATGATAGCTTCTCCCAACAACCCGCCAATGCATCATCTGACTCTGGTCTGGTAGCTTCTTCGTCTTTCATTTTACCATCGGCTTCTGCTTCTCTTGCTGCACACGATGGATCATCAGAAGTCATGCTACTGGCTACGGCTGTCATTCTAGTGAAAAGTTGTTCTTCCATCAACTGCATCTGGTCACCTCTGGCTTGGCGCAACAGTTACAGCTTAAAGAAAACTCGATCTACAACTATAGTGCCCAGTATTGGTGACACTAATGTTCGTACTGAAGGTCTTACGGTGGAAATTGTCTGAAATATCGGAATATGCCGATCATTTACAGCTTCGGTCTCACCCACCATTACGGACAGTTAGCCCGGCATTGCAATTGACATAGTAAATTGGAACATTCCAGAAAAAATATGACTGGCTGATCCCACATTTTACAAACCTCAGCGTGTGGATTTGCTGATTGGAGCGCATGTGCTACGGCTTGCTGTGCGCTGGTCAAAAGTTACAAAAGACTCGCCTTGGCTGGTGGTCAACGTTTGAGCCAAACTTCATTGTTGGTCTCAAATTCCGCATTGAATGACGTCTCCATTGTTGATGATCGACTGGATGAGATTGTTCAACGATCTTGGGAGGTTGACAGCTGCAGCGAGGCCATTGCATCAGGCACTGAGGAGGATTTGGAGTGCGAGCAGCATTCCGTGAAGACTTTCAGTCGTCTATCTTCCGGCGATATACGTCAGATGCACGGCATTACCGTGGACAGAGAGCGAGAACGTCGTATGCCCGACCATCATCAGGTGGATGCCGACACCGCGACGCATTCGACGAAGAATCACAAGTAGTACAAGCTGCTGCTGAATAAGGGGGTGGTGCGCCAGATCGATGGGATCGCAAGGAGAAGTACTTGACGGACATGAAGGTGCGCAAATACAAGGCGCTCCATCAGCGCAAGGCGCACATCGAGGCCTACGAGAAGGCACAAGCGGAACAACAGGCCATCGTGCAAGCTCTATTCTCCCAACAGAAGCTCGACGCGGAACGGGAACGGGAACCTCTCGCCAAGTTGGCTGAGGCCCAAACAGCCGAAGCGGAGGCCTGCAAACAACTGGCAAATGCTGCCTCGAATGAGGCGACAGTTGATGGAACAACTGCTCCAACGGATGGCATCAGCAGCGTTAATTTGAACAGTAGCGAGGAGAAATCTCTAGAGAATAGTTAGCAGGATGGAAGTGGATGCAGATACTCCATTGTTGACCAGCAACAGTGGCAACACTGAATCTGTAGCTACTGCTCCAAACTCCGAAGTGAGCCCCACCAAAATGGAAGAGTGTCCAGTGCTGAATAGAGCAGGTATTGAAGGAGTAGCTGCAACTGCAACTTCCAGAGTAGTTGGAGCAATCACCAACGTCGAGGAGAACGAGGATAATTGCCTGACTGCCGACGAGTTGCAAAAGAAGCTGGATAAGATTATGCGCGCCTCGCTCAACTGCAAGGAGGCGCTGAAGAAGAGCACCAATCAGTTGCTCCCTGTTAAGGATTCTGCTGAAAGGGAGTCTTTCAACGGGGGGAGTATGTTGGCAACAGCAGCAACGAAGTTACAATCACATTAATGATCTATATATATTTAATTTGTTGCCTGTGCGGCTTAAAATAAACAGTTACATATGAACACTCTCGAAAGTGTAGTTTAGTTGCAGCAGCCAGCGTTTAGCTGTCTTTGTGCAGCGCTCTCTTTCTCTCTCTCGATAAAGGGCGCTCACTAAGCCGCCGGCTTCTGCAGCTTGTTATTCGTTTTCTGCTACTCTAGCTTATCGATCACGAGTTACCATTGTGTTGAAAGTTGCGCTTCAAACTTGTAATAGACAAAAACAAAGTGTTGTTAAAAATGCTAAGCTGTGGCTTCTTGTCTAAATATATTAAATAAAGTTTATAACGTGATATATACTTAGGTTATTATTGGATAACAAAGCTATCAAAAAGCTGATAGCGCAAACACTATCATATCATACTCGCTACCCTTTGGCCTGGTCTTCTTTTTGTGCCATTTATTGAGTGCAATCGCTTTTGAGACGAATGTTCTTAAATGTGACACCGTTGGCTTTTTACCGGTCCATATCTCAAAGGGCGTCTTGTCTATCAACGTTTTTGTCTCCGATCTATTGCGCAAATAGTCAGCAGTCTGTACCGCCTCTCCCCATACGGTCTCTTTCGCTCCAGAATATATCAACATACTCCTGACCATCTCAACTAGCGTGAGATTTGCGCGTTCTGTAACGCCGTTCTGTTGTGGGGTATACGGTACCGTCAGCTCTCTTTTTATGACGTTTTCCGATAAGAATTGATTGAATTCACGTACTCAGGACCGTTATCGCTGCGATTGCTTTTAGCTTTTTACCGCATTGTCTTTCGGTAAAAACTACAAAGTTTTTAAACGCTTTTAGTATTTGGTTCCGCGACTTCAAGAAATACACAAAAGTATAACGCGAATAATCGTCGATAAATGTCGCAAAGGATTATGCCATTTCCATAATTCACTGCAGCTTGCATTTGAGTACATACACTTTTCGATTTTCACATCAATCGTAAATAATGCACTACACTTAGTAACCTCCAGTATTGTCACATTCTGAGTATCTTTTGTTATGGCTCACTCTCTCTCTCTCTCTCTTTCTCTCAAACACCACTTTATACCCTTTTGCCATGGCTTTTGAAACAGATATAAAGTTTGTTTGCAATTCTCGTACAAAACTTTTTTTAAATTCGGTGCAAAAATTTCCCGAATTTACACACACAGTACCAATGCCGTCGGCTGTTATGAAATTTTCGCAAGTGAGAAGATTTTTTTTCACTGTGCTCTTTAAAGTCAGCAAACCACGATTTATCACAACACATGTGAGCGGTGGCGCCACTGTCCAGACACCACATCGATTTTGTCACTTTACTGTTACTCTGCACACTCGCCAGTATAGGCAACGATCTTTTTGAGTCGTTTGCTTTTTTCTTTTCCTTTGTCATTTATTCTTTCTCTGCACTGAGTAATAAAATGACGTTCACGGCCGCATCTATAACACTTTTTGGCATGCATAGCACCGTTATTTGCATGCCCTTTTCTGCTTGCTCTGTTTTTTGTACGTGACACAAACACTTGCTGTCCTCTGTTGTTGTCTTCTTCGTTGCTTATTTCTTGTTTCCCGCCTTCTTCAATAATTTTGATAAAATCCCACTTCATTGTCATCATAAATGATAATCCGATGTACATTGCAATATCTCGATTGTTGGATATTGTGTGGTAGATGAAAACGTTTGGTTGGTATGCCTTTCCACCAAGTCGGATGTGGTAAGGTTTTTGTCAACTGCACCCGAACCACTGGCTAACCATACAGGGTTTTCAACCAATTGCTTGGGTTTCACTTTGGCCAGGCTTTGGAACTACTGCCTCCGATGTGTGCTTAGGATTGTACTCTACCGGTTTTGGTCGAGTACCGAACTCTTTCTGGTTTTTTGTTTTGTTTATAGAATACATATTGATTCCCACGAGCTGCGGAGAAAAAGGGGTTCACCTGCACAGAGATCCGCGATGTGCAGGTAACGCTAAATAATAAAGGTGGTCGCCAGGTATCCGGGCTATTTATGGGCCTCAGCCAGACTGACTATTGGCAGGGGTCGCTATTACTAGTTGGCACCCTCGTGGAGGGTTCAGTTGAGGAATTTTTGCTAACCAGAGTCAAAATTAAAGATGCAACAATTCAAAATAAAACGTTCCACTAGAAAACATGATAAAAAATGTAATCAATGTATGAAATTGAATATAAATTAAGTTTAAATTTCATTAATAATAACGATGGCGACATAGCTCGGTGAGCTATTAATCCATTTGCAACAGAAATGTCATTTAAATTTAGGGGCCGAGAGGTATTGTTATTTTTGTGGTTATTGTTGACCCTTACGCCCTTAAGGCTGTTACATTGACACACACACACTTTGCACCACTACTAATATTTGACACACTTGCACTGCCGTAATTCCGGTGAGGGGTTGAAAATTACAGGAAATCGAAAAGCTATATGAACGCACACTTAAGCCAGCTGCACTAGCTGAGCTAGGCGAACATGCAGGCTACGTGCTACGTTATGTCCACGTTATAAGTTTATTCAAATATTCTTAGACTAGAAGCCAAGCGGTTAGCCTTTTCTATGAAATATTTGTTTATTAAAGGTTTAAAAGCCAATTGCTAACCTTTTCACAACTAGCGTAACTGACGATCGATTACCAAAATAAAGGTGAGGCCACCGCTAACTCACTTTGAGAATATCTAAAATCGATCGATAATCTAGAGCTACGCGAAACAACTGATTAGCTGCAGCAGCCGACCGATCAGCGAACGCTCTTTATCGGGAGAAAGAGAGCGCTGTACAATGAGCGCGGTGCTAACGCTGGCTGCAGGAGCTCAAATTACACTTAACATAATGTGGATATGTAATTAAGACTAACAATAAGCTATTTATATTAAGCGACGCAGGGCTCCAAACTCAAATATATTAACAATTCATAATTGTTGTAAATTATTATGCGCGAGTGCGATACTTAAGTATTAATCGATGCTGTGATATTCAAACATATTTCAACACTCTCTCTCAATGATTACATATTAACTGCATACTAAGATTAATAACAATTCATTTTATTAATACATTTCACATGCTTGTTCTTTTGTAAATTCTTGGTTAATATATCAGACATTGTGCGTTTTGATTGTCGCAATATGTAGTTTCTTTAAATCCCTTCTCATGTAACAATTTTTTTTGAGATATCTCGCATCTCTCGCCGTAGTTGATAATGCAATGTACTCGGTTTCAGTACTGCTCAAAGATACCAGTCTTTGCTTCTTAGATTCCCACGAAATCGCGCCTCCTGCTCCAATGAATGATGAATCCATTATACGATTTACGGTCTGCAGTATCATTTGCCCAATCCGCGTTGACGTAGCCATGTAACGGTTTTCCCATTTACAGCCCGTGAATCTCTCTTCCGCTCTTGCAAATCTACAAGTTCCCAGGTATTATTTGCTTCAGGTGGTTGAATTTCCTTCTTTATTGATGCTGACCGTTCTCTACTCATTGGCACATCCTCTGCTCTTAACATATTAAGAGCATTAAATACTTTCCTGGGACGGCCCGGCTTACCAGTCCTTAACTTTTGTGGACGAGCTGCTCCTTGCTTCGCGCACAGTCTTCGGTCTCGTTACTTTCATTCCTTTGATTGTCTGACTCAATACCTGCTTCTGCCTTCACTTCTTCATAGTCACATTCTGGCTGTTTGAACCTGCTGTCTTGGTAGCACACATTCATCAAATAACGCTATATCTCTGTTGTCCTTCACAGATTTTACAAAATCTTTTTCCAAGAATATAACAGCTCTGCTTTCAATCACCTTTTCACCTTTCGAATAACCTATCTGTTGGCAGCAGCAGCAACGAAGTTACAATAACATTATTGATCTATATATATTTAATTTGTCGCCTGTGTGGCTTAACATAAATAGTTGCTATTGTTAAAGTGTTAAAGTGTAGTTTAGCTGCAGCAGCCAGCCATGGCTCTAGTCTAAATATATTCAATAAAGTTTATAGCGTGAAATATACTTATGTTATTATTGGATAACAAGGCTATAAAATGCGCAAACATTGGGTGACCCCGACGTGATTTTTTTACTCGTGTATCGTTGTGATTAAACCATACAGCGTTTAATAAACAACAACACAAATCAAGACAATATTAGTGATTCAAGTGATAAACAACTATAATTTCAGCACAGCCAAAGGTGCACAAATTAAGTAATAAGACAAATGCAAAAGAAGTTCGCCACATGCCGTTTAGTGTGCCTCTGCTTCGCTTTGAACTTTTGTGAACTTGTTTCGTGCGTCAATACATAATCAGTTGTTCGTATGCGATACATAGAAGCCGTTCGTTGTTGGTGCATTTATTTTGTCGGTTTACTTTGTGCAGTTGGCAGTAATTTTGAGTGTGCGTTAAGCGTAAGCATGAACACAACAACAGTCGCGTCCGATGTAGTGTGCCTGCACATATCTCGTTTTATAAGCACAAGGCGGAATCAATTTATGCCGCTACAGAGGCTAGACGTGTTGTGGTCGGTGTCTATGATAAGTTCGGTTGATTCGGTTCAAATTAAGTTAAACTTAGAACTTTTAAACAAAACGGAAGCCTCACTTAGCCTTGCTCATAACAGTCTAGAACGTCTTGAATACGATGAAATAGGCAGTGAGTTAAGCAAAAACTTTCTGAGGCTGTTTGTAGAAGTGGCATGTCGTTTAAAAAGGCAACTTGAAAAGTTCGAATCGCTCCCCTTGTCATCAATATTTCGGCATGTTGAGTCGGCAGCTGAGCGGTCAGCTCCTATATATATTGATCGTTCTCATCGACCGCGCTTACCGGAGCTCAAGCTGCCTCCGTTTTTTGGTGATTACACGGAATATGCAAACCACATATCCATGCTTAACTCAATTATTGACAGACACTCAGCTAGTGATATTGAAAAGCTTCAGCACTTGCTGCTCCAAAAACTAGACATAACTACTCAGACTTCTTGGGAGGAGTCTGCACCGATGGACCAAATACCCTCAGCTCAAGAATTCTACACATTATTAGAGAAGCGATGCCAGAAGTTAGAAAACCTGGAGCATGCAATGGTATATCATTCCCTCAATTGTTCGGCGGAAAAAAACAATCAAAATCCTAACCCCAGTAAACGAGCCTTTATGGCATCCCAATCTAACAATTTTCCGTGCCATTTTCATTTTGTAACTGTGTCGGCCATACTATTAATGCATGAACCAGATTTGGAAATTTGTCTCTCTCACTGCGACACAAGGAAGTTAAGAAGTTGACTCGTTGCTTTAATTGCTTAAAGTTCGGACACCATTCTCGTGCATGCAGCAATGGGCATTGCCATGTTTGTGGCAATAGGCAACATACCCTGCTGCACTTTGATGATAGCTTCTCCCAACAACCCGCCAATGCATCATCTGACTCTGGTCTGGTAGCTTCTTCGTCTTTCATTTTACCATCGGCTTCTGCTTCTCTTGCTGCACACGATGGATCATCAGAAGTCATGCTACTGGCTACGGCTGTCATTCTAGTGAAAAGTTGTTCTTCCATCAACTGCATCTGGTCACCTCTGGCTTGGCGCAACAGTTACAGCTTAAAGAAAACTCGATCTACAACTATAGTGCCCAGTATTGGTGACACTAATGTTCGTACTGAAGGTCTTACGGTGGAAATTGTCTGAAATATCGGAATATGCCGATCATTTACAGCTTCGGTCTCACCCACCATTACGGACAGTTAGCCCGGCATTGCAATTGACATAGTAAATTGGAACATTCCAGAAAAAATATGACTGGCTGATCCCACATTTTACAAACCTCAGCGTGTGGATTTGCTGATTGGAGCGCATGTGCTACGGCTTGCTGTGCGCTGGTCAAAAGTTACAAAAGACTCGCCTTGGCTGGTGGTCAACGTTTGAGCCAAACTTCATTGTTGGTCTCAAATTCCGCATTGAATGACGTCTCCATTGTTGATGATCGACTGGATGAGATTGTTCAACGATCTTGGGAGGTTGACAGCTGCAGCGAGGCCATTGCATCAGGCACTGAGGAGGATTTGATGACGGACATGAAGGTTGTCAAATACAAGGCGCTCCATCAGCGCAAGGCGCACATCGAGGCCTACGAGAAGGCACAAGCGGAACAACAGGCCATCGTGCAAGCTCTATTCTCCCAACAGAAACTCGACGCGGAACGGGAACGTGAACCTCTCGCCAAGTTGGCTGAGGCCCAAACAGCCGAAGCGGAGGCCTGCAAACAACTGGCAAATGCCGCCTCGAATGAGGCGACAGCTGATTGAACAACTGCTCCAACGGATGGCATCAGCAGTGTTAATTTGAACAGTAGCGAGGAGAAATCTCTAGAGAATAGTTAGCAGGATGGAAGTGGATGCAGATACTCCATTGTTGACCAGCAACAGTGGCAACACTGAATCTGTAGCTACTGCTCCAAACTCCGAAGTGAGCCCCACCAAAATGGAAGAGTGTCCAGTGCTGAATAGAGCAGGTATTGAAGGAGTAGCTGCAACTGCAACTTCCAGAGTAGTTGGAGCAATCACAACACCTGCTCCAACAACAACAACTACAGCAACAACAGCAGTAGTAGGGGTGATGCAAGTATGACGTCATTGTTGCCACAGGCCAAGAAGAGCAGCGCACGCAACTCGATCAATGAGGATGGACATATGCAGAGCCACGATGAGAGCATCATTGAGGATGATCTCTCCGACCTTGACTCGGAGATCACCAACGTCGAGGAGAACGAGGATAATTGCCTGAGTGCCGACGAGTTGCAAAAGAAGCTGGATAAGATTATGCGCGCCTCGCTCAACTGCAAGGAGGCGCTGAAGAAGAGCACCAATCAGTTGCTCCCTGTTAAGGATTCTGCTGAAAGGGAGTCTTTCAACGGGGGGAGTATGTTGGCAACAGCAGCAACGAAGTTACAATCACATTAATGATCTATATATATTTAATTTGTTGCCTGTGCGGCTTAAAATAAACAGTTACATATGAACACTCTCGAAAGTGTAGTTTAGTTGCAGCAGCCAGCGTTTAGCTGTCTTTGTGCAGCGCTCTCTTTCTCTCTCTCGATAAAGGGCGCTCACTAAGCCGCCGGCTTCTGCAGCTTGTTATTCGTTTTCTGCTACTCTAGCTTATCGATCACGAGTTACCATTGTGTTGAAAGTTGCGCTTCAAACTTGTAATAGACAAAAACAAAGTGTTGTTAAAAATGCTAAGCTGTGGCTTCTTGTCCAAATATATTAAATAAAGTTTATAACGTGGTATATACTTAGGTTATTATTGGATAACAAAGCTATCAAAAAGCTGATAGCGCAAACACTATCATATCATACTCGCTACCCTTTGGCCTGGTCTTCTTTTTGTGCCATTTATTGAGTGCAATCGCTTTTGAGACGAATGTTCTTAAATGTGACACCGTTGGCTTTTTACCGGTCCATATCTCAAAGGGCGTCTTGTCTATCAACGTTTTTGTCTCCGATCTATTGCGCAAATAGTCAGCAGTCTGTACCGCCTCTCCCCATACGGTCTCTTTCGCTCCAGAATATATCAACATACTCCTGACCATCTCAACTAGCGTGAGATTTGCGCGTTCTGTAACGCCGTTCTGTTGTGGGGTATACGGTACCGTCAGCTCTCTTTTTATGACGTTTTCCGATAAGAATTGATTGAATTCACGTACTCAGGACCGTTATTGCTGCGGATTGCTTTTAGCTTTTTACCGCATTGTCTTTCGGTAAAAACTACAAAGTTTTTAAACGCTTTTAATATTTGGTTCCGCGACTTCAAGAAATACACAAAAGTATAACGCGAATAATCGTCGATAAATGTCGCAAAGTACTGCGCCCCTACGGCAGATTGATTGGTCCACATATGTCTGTATGCACAAGATTTAACACTTCTTTTGCGCAATTGTCAGATGCCCTTGGAAACGATCCAACGCATATTTTGCTTTTCGCGCAAGTTTCGCACATATTGCCTTCAAGTCTATATTTTTCTTGATCGATTGCAAACCGTACACGAGCTCATCACTTGCCATTTTCTTTAAACTTGCATTATTTAGATGACCTAAACGATTATGCCATTTCCATAATTCACTGCAGCTTGCATTTGAGTACATACACTTTTCGATTTTCACATCAATCGTAAATAATGCACTACACTTAGTAACCTCCAGTATTGTCACATTCTGAGTATCTTTTGTTATGGCTCACTCTCTCTCTCTCTCTCTTTCTCTCAAACACCACTTTATACCCTTTTGCCATGGCTTTTGAAACAGATATAAAGTTTGTTTGCAATTCTCGTACAAAACTTTTTTTAAATTCCGTGCAAAAATTTCCCGAATTTACACACACAGTACCAATGCCGTCGGCTGTTATGAAATTTTCGCAAGTGAGAAGATTTTTTTTCACTGTGCTCTTTAAAGTCAGCAAACCACGATTTATCACAACACATGTGAGCGGTGGCGCCACTGTCCAGACACCACATCGATTTTGTCACTTTACTGTTACTCTGCACACTCGCCAGTATAGGCAACGATCTTTTTGAGTCGTTTGCTTTTTTCTTTTCCTTTGTCATTTATTCTTTCTCTGCACTGAGTAATAAAATGACGTTCACGGCCGCATCTATAACACTTTTTGGCATGCATAGCACCGTTATTTGCATGCCCTTTTCTGCTTGCTCTGTTTTTTGTACGTGACACAAACACTTGCTGTCCTCTGTTGTTGTCTTCTTCGTTGCTTATTTCTTGTTTCTCGCCTTCTTCAATAATTTTGATAAAATCCCACTTCATTGTCATCATAAATGATAATCCGATGTATGTACATTGCAATATCTCGATTGTTTGGATATTGTGTGGTAGATGAAAACGTTTGTTTGGTATAAGTTCCCTTTGTAGTTCGAAAGTTCGTTGTAGCCCAAGATATTCATATTTTGTGATGTTGTAGTATTCGGTCGGTTTGTTGTTCTCCATGTCTCCTCATCGAGCGTATGATGTTTCCATAACGCTTTGACTAGTTACCGTTATTAATGAATTGCGTATGGTGCATCCTGCCTTTGCTGTTAATAGTCCAGTATCATATAACTGGATATCTGACGTTCCATCGGATCAGATTGCAGAAAACGGAGTCTTTGTTGCAAATATCCAATGGTCCATCCTATACATTTTTTGCTACATAAATATTTTATTGATACTTTCAATCTGATATGACGCATATGTTTTGTTATGTTCTGAAATATCTGTTGAATTAAATAATATAATATCTGTTTAAAACAAAAAAAATTTGAGCTGCGATCCGTTACTCGCCGATTATATATTTTTTAATTCACTTGAAAGATCCGAAAGTTTATGTTGAAACGGATTTGGAGGTTTATGAGAAAATCTTATCAAATATCAATGCCCGTAGAAAGTCTAACCAATTCAAAAAAAAAATACACTGAATTAAAATAAAAAAAAACTTTTCTCAAAAATTGATGATCCAAGTGCAATGCCTTCATCTCTTAATAAGAAATCCCCGCATAAGGGTAGAAGTCTTATGACACTCAGTTCAACTAACTATTCTAAATGAGATCGTTGGTAGATACCAGGCAGCTGATAAATCATAATGATCACAATTACGAAATGGCTTCGATAATTTAAGAACTTTTGTGAATCAATAATTATTTACTGAATAAATAATAATGTATGTTTGTAATTGGTATCAGCTTTTTGGTAGCATTGTTATCCAATAATAACACAAGTATATTTCACGTTATAAACTTTATTGAATATATTTAGACTAGAAGCCAGAGCTTAGTCTTTTTAATAACACTTTATTTTTGTGTATTACAAGTTTGAAGCAAATAGCTAAACTTTCAGCACAATGGTAACTCACTATCGATAAGCTAGAGTAGTAAAAAACGAATAACAAGCTGCAGAAGCCGGCGGCTTAGCGAACGCCCCTTTCGAGGGAGAGAGAGCTGTGCGCAAAGAGTGCTAAGCGCTGGCTGCTGCAGCTAAACTATACTTTAAAGACTATGCATATGCAACCGCAACTATTTATGTTAAGCCACGCAGGCGACAAATTAAATATATATAGATCATTAATGTTATTGTAACTTTGTTGCTGCTGCTGCCAACAGTGTATTTAACAATAATTTATTAATATCAAAATACCTCTTGACAAGTTTGATTATTCTCGGCTTGTAATAAAAAATAAAGATCAAGTATAAAATAAATTGTTCTTGTTTCAGATGATGTTGATCAGAACATTATTTTTTCAAACAAACTTCTTAAAAATGTGGGTGATCCCTTGGAAGATGATTCAGTAAATAAAGTCTTTTTATAAAGAAAAGTAGAAGAAATTATGAAGACCTTTGAAAAAGTTTTAAAAGGAAAATATTGGTCTGACTAGAAAACAAAAAATTAAATATTAGTTACAATTGTTCATGAGATTAACAAAAATAATATTGAAATAGACTCTTGAAAAAAAAAACAGAAAGTTAAGTGTTGAGGTGTTGGAGGTGGTAAAATATAAACCAAATGTATGAGATATATTATTGATGAGGTTCGATATGAGTTGAATGGGCCTGAAATTGATTGAACTATATTTTTAGGAATTCAACAATCTTGAAAAATTATATTTTCTTGAATGAATAAATCTGAACGTCTCTTGCTGGAGAATTCTGGTTTGTTTAATGGAAATGAAAACAACTGTTAAATGATGGATATGTTAATTTCTCCATTCCTCTAGAATACCCGTTTAGAGTTTGTGAAGATTATAACAAGTTTTATTAAATTATAAACATTAATTAATAAATACACATAACCAAAAGCAAGGATTAGTAAAATTGGAAGTATTGAGGATAAATTAAATATGTTTAATACCATATGGAAAATACCAAATATTACTCTCAGTGGCGAGAAAAAATTACAATATAACCAAAAAATGAGGCTTACTCTCAGCAGTATTCCGCAATTGGAATTTTTATCTGAATTCAACACTAGCAGAAGTACTCAGCATGTGTGGAATGTAAAGTTTGCAGCCAATAGAGCCATAGAGCAATAGAGCTATAATATCTACTATACTACATAATAAATTAATACAAAATCTATTGCGAAACTTGAAAGTGTACTTGAACTCTGAGACGTGTTCTGGTGATGAAATGAATGTAAATATTAATCGTTATAGATTTCCGAGTATGTATTATATGGATACAAATTTCCAAACAAATTACTATATGAAACAGTGTGAACCATTAACACCTGTAGATCTAACACCTCAGAGTTTCCATCGAACTGGGGAAAGTAAGTGTGAGAAAGACTTGAGTATATTGTCGGCTTATGTATGTCCGGTTAGGTGAGTATTCAAAAATAACAGCATTAGTTCAGCGCATCATTTAAATAATTTCATTGGAGAATCGAGTGGGTGTTGACATTCAAAGATTTTTTGAAAATTTAGTTTTTAAGAATGGTTTTTATCAAGACATTCATTACCTTGTTAAACCATCAGATGATTTTGCAAAATTAACGAAGGAGGCCCGTGAAACAGCAATATGGTTAACTAGAAATCAGCATAATCGTTGTTGGAATGATTAAAATTATATTAAGTTAGAAAGATGTCAGAAAATATCTTCGTGAGCTTCGTGAAAATTTGATCGCTATCTATTTTTTAAATATATATATTTTATATATATTAAAAGTCAAGAAGAACGCACGAACTTCTTTCTATCCTAATCATTTTTTTTTTATTTTTTTATTTATTTGGAATGTATATTTTAAACATTAATAAACGTATTGAATGTCTATAAAACATTAATTTGTCAAGGAAGAAATAATGGCAGGAGCTTAAAGTCTATATCATAAACTTAAGAGTGCTTTTAACAGATAATGTCCAGAGGTCATTGGTGTGGAGACACTTTGTTTGAACCAAGTGTGCAAGCCAATGGGTTGACATGGCTATGCAACCGGTCATTATAACGACTCGTGGAGTGGAGCACCAGAGATGTCTTTGAACACTTTGCCGTATAAAACTTGAATTTGGTTTACACAAGAATAGCTGTACCTCAAATTGAAATCCCAAATGTCCGTGTGGGCACGATGATCTGTACATCAACAGCTTTTTGCACAAGTTTAGTATTCTGGATGGCTTCAGCATCCAGTTGAGTTTTGCTCCTTTAGATCTACATGTTGCCGCAGTGATTTGGATGTATTTTCGCCAGGTAAGTTTCCTTTCCAGGTGCATACCCAGGTAACGAATATGGTTCTCGTGAGGTATGACCATTTTGTTGAGTCGGACGGCTGGACAGTTTCCATTCCTGAGCGCAAACGTGCAGTGCTGAGACTTCCTCCAATTGAAGCAGATGTTCCACCGGTTGGTCCTGGAGCTAAAACCATCCAAAAACCTCGGTGTAGCCGCAGCTGCTCTCCAAGCAGTGGTGGAGTTGGTGAGGAATACAGTGTCATCTGCGTATGTATGTGGCATACAGCGTGTTTCTGGCTACTGCAATTGACAAGCGGTGTACAATGCGTACAGGGCAGGTTAAAGGACACTATCCTGCGGTACACCCGCTTCAAGAAAGAGAGAAAGTAGACAGCAAGTTTCTCGGTCGAAATGACCGCTTGTCATTTTGAACCAGATTCCAGCGTATATAGTAAAATCAATTACTGTGAAAAAGCTTATAGCGCATTCAATTAGATATATTTTATTTACCCTCAAAACTTCCAATTTGACTATAATGTCCACATCCACGCTTTTAGTTACGAGTAGTTTATGTTTATAATTTAACAGAGCTTTCTTTTAGTCTTTACAAAATCTAAGCAGGTATTTTAAGGGAATAGAACAATTAAATTATTCATCCATATTGACCAGTTTGAGTTTCTGATGCCTGAAAATTTCTACACTTGAAAACGAAATCGTCTTGGATGGACCTGTTCGTTGAGCTCATCTTCGACCGCAGCTAGAGCCGATTTCAGCTCCGCATTCTGTACCATTTCCGCACGCAGGCTACTTATCTGCTGCTGCAGATACTGCCGTTCGCTGACATGTTGTTCGACCATCTAGAATTGCAGCTGATCCAGTTCGAGTTGTTGCGCATGCTCCACATCGAGTTGCTCTGCCGTAGCTCAGCAATTGTTGACTCCAGATGCTTTCGTTCATGCTCATCTCTAAATTTACCAGATCTGCACCATCACCGAACACAATGCCTACCGGGGCGATATCCATATGGATCAATGTGGTATTGCGATTGTCACCGAAGGCGGCTGCATTGACGGAGATGACGCCATCGCGTTCCGCACTGTTCACGATTTCGCAGACTAGCTTACCAATGGCCTGTTCACCATTGGCCGAATTCGTTGCCAGCTCGACATTCTCATTTGGTATAACTCACTACAGATTTCATTATAGTCAAGCTGATTTTCAATTTTATTCACTAAGTCCAATTTATATATATGCATTATATGTTATATGTTTTAATCGCTACGATACCTTAAAACAAGAGAGAACGTTGCAGTCAGGCGTAGCCGACTGCGAAATACTTTGATACCATAAGTAATAGAAGCTAATAGCAGGTAACAAAGAACAGAAGGTGGGTGTAACCAAGAAATACTGTCCAAGTTCGCCTTTCGAATTGCGATATATATAAGCTATGAATGTTTCTTCCAAGTTTGGTAACTGTAGCTCTTAAATTGCGAAATTTTATCGTTTCTAGGGGCGGGAGTGGGCGTGTTCCAAATTTTTGTTGTAATATACCTTTTTCTTTTTTTGTGCATTTATTGAGTGTACCTTTAAGCCGCATATTTTTAAATGTGTCACGGTTGGCTTTTTACCAGTCCACATCTCATATGGCGTCTTGTCTATCAACGTTTTTATCTCCGAGCTATTGCGCAGCTAGGCAGCAGTCTGTACTGCCTCTCCCAATAGGGTATCTTTCGCACCAGTATATTTCAACATACTCCTGGCCATCTCAACCATATGTTTGCATACACAAGACTTACCACTTCTTTTGCACGATTCTGAGATACCATTGGAAACGATCGAATGCATATTTTGCTTTTCGCACAAGTTTCGCATATATCGCCATTCAAGTCTATATTTTTCTTGATCGATTTCAAACCGTGCACGATCTCATCACTTGCCATTTTCTTTTGATTTGCCATATTGAGACGGCCTAGACGATTATGCCATTTCCATAATTCCCTGCAGCTTGCATTTGAGTAAATACACTTTTACAAGTAAACAAGTCTGTAAGAATTGACTCTTGCATGCCAATTCTATGGGTATGCTGAAATTTGATTGGTTTGCTACCGGTTCTTGTACCAGTAGCAAAGTGTCGCCACAATCGGTACTTGGAACAAATTCGGCTGTATAAAGTACTGATTTATTTAGTAAAAATGCATGGTTTACATACAAGATTCCTAGACGATATTGTTTGCTGAGGACTAGCCATTCTATTTACAAGTTGACCCAAACAATCAACAGATATCTACGCACTTACAGGTACCATATCTTAATGTTATATTATTTACGACATTGCGTATGATATCATCTGCTTACTTGTAATTGTTTACTATAGCAAATGAAATCATTTGTAGATCATAGGTGACAGTTTGCCATGTCTTCCGTTCCACTACAGTGCCTTCTTCGTTCATCATTTTGTGTGCCATGAGCATGTTCTCTGAAATGACAGGAAGCATTTGATCTGGCTTTAAATTATCTCGTATTTTGTCAAATTGATCTCTAAACTGCCGTGGTGACACTAGAAGAGGGCTTATGGCATTGTGACGTACATCAGTCAGTATATTAATGATCTCGCCTTGCATGCGTTGAAGATTGGAAGCTATAGCTATGAGCTGTGACGTCAGCGTAATGTAGCATTAAAACGTGTGGAAATTGCTTTGAGTAAGCTATTTCATCTCGTTTCAAGACGTTTATTGTGGAGTCAATCAAAGAGGTTTGATTTTGTAATAACTCCAGGAGATGGTTTTCATTTTCTTAACAACACATAGGGTCCTAAGTCCAAGTAGGCTACTATCGTCCAATCAGCTACTGCTAATCGAATTAAAAAAAAAAGAGTCAGTTTTTGAGCTGAACTGAGTTATGTTTATCGATTGTGCCAATATTAGCGGAAATATAAGCAACATAACCAACATCGTTGTAGCCAATGAACCGATATTAATCTGCCTTCTTTTCATGGGATGTGATCTGATTCCTCGCTTTCTATAAGATCATCTACTGGATGGTTGTGGGTGGACTCCTCTTCATTAAATAGAAGAGCTAGATGCTGAATTTTTCGCTTAATTCCTTTGGAGGTTTTCAAGTCGACAACCCTCACGAAATTATCTTTTCCATTGTAGACTCAAACGATTCTACCCAGGGGTCATTGTAAGACTGTAGTCTTCTTTCAGTAGGACCGGTGTTCCTACTTTGATGTTTTCTGACGATCTTCTCCACTTTTGACACGCAGCTGCTGAAGGTATTCATGGGACCATTGTGTCCAATATGAATTTTTTAACTGACTTTCCTGCAGCTTCCCATAGTCCGCCGAAATGTGGTGCTCGAGAAGGTATGAACTTGAATTGGACTTCTCTACTAGTTCATTCCTGAATTATTGTAGTCGGAGCCTTTTCGGTAAATATCGCTTTCTCTAGATCTTGAAGCTTGTTTTTTGCTCCCACGAAATTTGTTGCGCTGTCACAGTGCAATGTTTAACACTTTCCACGGCGACTAATGAAGCGTTGCAGTGCTGCTAGAAATGCCTCTGTGTTGAGATCGCTTACCAGTTCCAGATGAACTGCCTTTGTAGTGAAGCAACAGAATATTGCAGTGTTAGGCTTCTTTCCACGAATTTTGTAGTGGATTTTAAAAGGTCCACAAATGGTCTGGCCTGTGTGACCCGAAGTGGTGGTAGATATCCCATAATCTGAGCCCTTAATTTCGGCCTTGCTTTAATGCACTTGATGCAGTTTTCAACAATATTTCTGGCCATGCTTTTTCCTCTCGGAATCCAGAATTGCTGTCCTGATATGGTCAGCAATGCTTGGAGACCGGAAAGCATATTTTCCTTATGAACTTGTCCAAGAATCATTTTTACGATTGGGTCATTGTATGGTAACAGCATTAGCTGCTTTGCGTCGAAAGAGAGATTTGCTGCTTCCAGTTGACCTCCTCGCAAGATTCACGCTTCATCCAAAAATAGTGCTAAGGCCTTAATTGCACTGTCTCTTCGCGGCTCCTTTTGTCTTTTAATTTGCTTGATGTCGTCCATAAAATCATTCCGTTGTATGTTACGGATAATGATTTTTTTTGGGTTCTTGAAGTTCATTGAACTGTACAATTTGGCTAGTGTGCCGTCTTCCTTTCGGAAGCGCATCATATAAGCTACGATTCTGACTAGCTTATTGAATGAGCCAATATGCCGAATTTTGTAGATGATGTCCTCCTCTCTGGTGATAGTCATTATGGATCTCTGAATATTCCTTGGGGAGTTTCCGTTCTCCACCCCATCTTTTGTAATAACAAACGGTGGTGGCCATTTTAAAGGTGAACCATGAACGAACAGATCCATAAAACCACATACTGTCTTTGGCAAATTTAGCAGCAGCCATTCATCTGTCTAATATATCAGCCTCATTATTCTCTGAGGCAACATGCCTCCATTCGCTTTGTAATGTTAAATCGTAGATTGTTCCAATGAATTGCGGCAATGAATTTGTCACGAACGGATGCTGGACAATTAATCCACTTAATAATAAGTTGATGCGTTTTTCATTGATATGTCTTCTTTAATTTTTGCTACTAGCTGAGCTCCCAATACTGCAGCCTTTAGTTCCAGGCGTAGTAATGCTATTGTGTTGATTTGGGCTAGGTGTGATTTGACACATAACAATTAGACTGTCGCTTTTTTGTCTTTATGTATCATCATTATGTATGCGGCAGGTCCAAATGCCTTTCTGAAGCACCAACAAATCTATGAATTACTTTTGATACAGGTAATTTTCCACGAAATATGTGTCGTGGCACTTGAATAGTGTTGAGAATTTTCAGCTCCTCCCTGTATCGTTTACATTTCTCTTGAAGATGCACTGGAAGGTCTTCTTTATACTCAAAGCCCTCCTTTGTTAGGTGTTGCATGAATATTTTTGCCTTCATGACCACTGGTGAGAAGAGTCCCAGAGGATCGAAAATTCTGAAGATTTCTGACATGACATCTCTTCTTGATATTTTATCTTTAGTGATAACATCAGTTTTACCACATAAAAGATCTAATTTGGGTACCCAAGTGATTCCTAGGGTCTTAATAGAGCAGTCCTCACATGCGGTATTCTCCAGCTGAACATTTGAAAGTCTATCTTCTTTTGGAACTCTTTGTAGTAGTTCATTATTATTACTACACCATTTCCTTAACTTAAATCCGGTGCTGTCCCGGAGTTTATTTAGCTGGTGCTGTCTATGGAGAGCCTCTGGTATTGTATCCGCACCAGTTAAGCAGTCGTCAACATAGAAATCATTTTCCAATGCAGCAACTCCTAATGGAAGTTCTCTTTTTGCCTTTTGTAGACATTTTGTGGCTAAATATGGTGCAGCCTTTGTTCCATATGTAACTGTTTTCAGTCTGTGGATCGTAGATCTTCTGATGGGTCTGATAATATTGATCTTCGGGATTTATCTATATCTGACGATACATTTTTTCAATATCCGCTGTGAATACATATTTGTGCATTCTGAACCGCAGCAAAATTGAAAATATTGAATTTTGCACAGTTGGTCCCTTGTGCATCAAGTCGTTAAGCGAATTTCCGGATGACGTAATTGCAGAAGCATCAAAAACTACTCATAACTTTGTTGTAGAGCTATCGGGTTTTACCACACAATTATATGCTTTGCTACTTCATTTGTGTGTATTTCCTTCATGTGTCCCAGGGCTTCGTATTCCTTCATGAATTGAATGTAGCTGACGGAAAATGTTTTTCGCATTGTTTTTACAACGCCGAAAAGTAACATGTTTTGGTTTCGAATGAGTCCAGTTCCCAAAATTTTTCTGTTTGCTGATCAACGTTATCTTCTTTAGTTATCTTGAAGTTTTCCGGCTATAATCCATCGTAGTTTGGTTTTATGTAAACTAGGCATTCATCTTCCAACTTTCAAATGATTATTTTGAGTGATTTCCAAATAATATTCTGCTCCTAGAAGTATGTCAATTTTTCCAGGTTTGTCAAAATTGGGATCCGCCAAGGTAATGCTTTCCGGGAGCTTCCAGCGAGATGTTCCGATCTTATGTGCTTCTTGATCTGCTATTACGTGAGTTAGTAGGATAGCTTTTAATCTTGAGTTGAACTTGTTATGATGTGATTTTTAAGCACAACATTAAATCGTGCTTTTGATGTTAGCGTTCGTCCGCCAATTCCATTAATTTGTAGTTCAGACCCTTGCCGCTTTAGATTCAAAATATTTAATGCTCTCTCCGAGATGACATTAATTTGGGAGTCTGAGTCTTGTAGCTCAATTCTTCAATTAGGATTCGTCCTGTGGCTAGAAGTACATAATTTGTTTGTACAATACTTGCTGGTGCTGTTGTTTTGGATTCAGGTTTGACTTCCAAATGTAGAAGAGTGTTGTGCTTCTTATTGCATTTAAAGTAATCCCTTATCTTTGATAGATTTCGCCTCATTCATGATTGTTGGTTGATCTAATAGCTTGTTGATTAATGCGTTACTTAGCACTCGTTTGTTGCTAAAACGCTCTCGTATCATACTCCATCCTGTTAAATAGTTTCCTTCGGTTAAGGACAGATGGCGTATCAAACGTTTTGCGTCTGCAGTAATTTTGCTCTTTAAATACTACACCTTCTTGAAAATACCAAAAAATTGTTGCCACTTTAAATAATCTCCATTAAATTTGGGGATTTTTGACATTTGAGACCCACTGACAGGTCGCTGAATAATTTCTTCGCTTGTCATGGTTTGAACTGATATGACAGCATCTTCATCAGCCAAATATCTCCTATCATCGTATCCACTCTCCTTGGGATCCATACATTTTTAATTAATTTGGACGTGGATGTTTCTTATATCACTCCAATATGGGCCTATGACTTTTTGAAAACCTTGTCGAGCAATACATTTTGCTCAAGAATCATTGTCTCTATTTCCAACTCTTCGTTCACAGTGGACGAGGATACAGTTTCCAATTCCATTGAGCTTATTTCGCTTTGAAATTTTTTTCTGTATTCAAGTATTAAATTTTTTATTTGCACATAGTAAACATAGCTATGTTCAATTTTTTTCCTTGAATAATTTCTTGAAGATTACTTTCTTCCTTTGAAAAGGTCTCCCAACTGATATTTAATATTTTCAGGAGCTCCTGATAATATCCTGGCTTCGTTTTCCGAACCACAGGATGCTTTTTTAATTTCGAATTACATTTTGTACCTCTTCGCCAGTAACCAGTTGCCTGCCCAGCAACGCGTTGAGCTTTGCTGATTCCATTTTTATTTTATTTATTTAATTCTTTTTTAGCGTAACACCCTGATTTGTTGGGGGTATTTTTGTTCGCCACTGCGACAAGCTGTGCCTTGACTCACAAGCGAAATATTAGTCAAGGTATAATACTAAAAAAATTGGAATTTGTTGTTTCTTTTTTGTTCGTGGATGCCAAATTGACCGTATATGTTTTATGTAATCCTTTTTGTGATCAGGCAACGTTACTTTTTGTTGCCAATCTATGTTACCTAGTTGCCAAGTTAACTAGCATTTTTTTTTTTTTTGTGAAAATGGTTGCCAAGTTTACCAAATTTGAATGTAGGTCTCCAAGTTGACCAGATGCGTGTCTATGATTCGTCAGGTGAATCTAAATAGACTGCTTATTTACCACCTGGTAAATGATGAATGACTGGTCGCCGGTTGATCAATTATGAATAGTTCGCCAAATGAAACTAAACTACAAAAGTCGGGGGTTCAAATGTAAGAATTGACTCTTGAATGTCAATTCTATGGGTATGCTGAAATGTGTTTGGTATGCTACCGGTTCATGTACCAGTAACAAAATGTCGCCACAATCGGTACTTGGAACAAATTGGGCTGAATGAAGTGAATACGCAATGAGATCTTTTCGTACTGATTTATTTAGTAAAAATGCTTGACTTATATACAAGATTCCTAGACGATATTGATTGCTTAGGACTCGTCATTCTATTTACAAGTTGACCCAAACAATTAATAGCGATCTATGCACTTACAGATACCATATCTTAATATTATCTTATTAACGATGCTGCGAATGATACCATCTGCTTACTTCAGGCCGCCCGACAGATGGTGCGAAGACCCATATCTAAATGCAGCCCATGTGGCGGGTGTTCATCCTATACATTTTTTGCCACACAAATATTTTATTGATACTTTCAATCTGACATGATGCATCTGTTTTGTTATGGAACAGTCGTATTTCGCAGCTCATGTCGATAGAGAAAATTGATGGTTTACTGTAGCAAATGAAATCATTTGTAGATCTTGGGTGACAGTTTGTCATGTCTTCCGCAGTCAAGTCCACAAATGTATCTCGATAATTGTTGATGGCAATGAAAGTTGTTCGAACTTTGAATACTTGAAATCCATGTTCGCTTGTAGCTGGTATAGGTACCAGAGTGTATAGTTCCAGTATTGAGGTTGATACCAATGCCAATGTTTTTTTTAACTATGGCATGATTTTCTACTACACTGCCTTCTTCGTTTATCATTTGTATGTCATAAGCATGTTCTCTGAGATGATAGGAAGCATTTGATCTGGTTTTAAATGATCTCGTATTTTGTCAGACTGGTCTCTTAACTGACGTGGTGACGCTAGAAGAGGGCTTATGGTATTGCGACGTACATCAGTCAGTATATTAATGATCTCGCCTTGCATGCGTTGAAGATTGGAAGCTATAGCCGTGAGCTACTGGCGATGTTTCCCACGATGTCCAATTGTGCATGTAGGTATGTAAATAATTTTAAACACATTTGGCCAAGCCTTCCTCTCGAAAATGTATCTATGTCGGTCCAGTAGGGTCTTAAGTCCAAGTAGGCTACTATCGTCCAATCAGCTACTGCTAATCCAATTTAAAAAAAAAGGCCAGTTTTTGATCGGAACAGAGTTATGTTTATCGATTATGCCAATATTAGCGGAAATATAAGCAACATAACCAACATCGTTGTAGCCCAAGAACCGATATTAATCTGCCTTCTTTTCATGGGATGTGATCTGATTCCCCGCTTTCTATAAGATCATCTACTGGATGCTTGTGGGTGGGCTCCACTTCATTAAATAGAAGAGCTAGATGTTGAATTTCTCACTTAAAAATTCAAAGCTATCTATGCACTTACAGATACCATATCTTAAATATTACCTTATTTACGACGCTGCGTATGAAACCATCTGCTTACCTCAGACACCACATAGATTTTGCAACTTTACTGTTACTCTGTATACTCGAGAGTATAGCGAGCTATGGGTTTGCGTCGTTGCTTTTTATTTTCCTTTGTCATTTCATTTCTGCTTGCTCTGTTTTTGTACGTGATTCAAACAATTACTGTATACTGTTCTCGGCTTCCTCACTGCTTATTTGTTGTATCTAGCCTTCTTCAATAATTTTGATTTTAAGGACGACAACATTTTCAAAACTTTACCCAAGTTCCAACAGCACCAAATTGTCAAAATGTCTTCAGAAATTTCCATATCAATTTCCTTTAGCTTATCCACTATATTGGAAAACTCATTTATGTAGTTGTGCACAACTGAAGTTACACTCTCCGATTTCTCAATTCTTCCGCAAACAATTGGCCATAAGTCACCAACCACACCGCATAGTTTTCGCCATCCAACTTATCGATGACATATAATCCTTGTCCATTCATGTTTATTATATTATTATTATAACACACAGAAATTAATTATCGCATACAGCAAATAAAAATAACAAAAACTACTCTTCATTGCCCTGGGCCATAACTTGTTGTAATTATGAAGTATCTTACTTACGCGCGAGTGCATCTTTACCACTTTAACCACTCTATACACAGGCAGATAATGTGGTGAATTAAAATGATCAACGGCGTGTATATATATATATATATATATATATATATATATATATACATATATATATATATTGTAATGGTGTCCCTATATGCACATTAATATTAACAAACAAAAAAAAAAATGAGAACAAAT
>JAWNKZ010000029.1:0-102116 GCA_035041615.1 Drosophila anomalipes
AATTGTTCTTTTTGGCTTTACTTGGTGCTAGAACACTTTCATTTTCTGAAAATGTAAAATATCCCATCCCATTAATTGGGTTCACGAGTGTTTTCAAGTATTCATATTATGGTTGATGTAAAGACTTTGAATATAAATAAACAATTTCAGACTTTAGTCTATTTGGGCTTTCAATCAAACTGATCATTACATTTGTTTTCCCACAATTAGAAAGTCTAACAATGAGGGCTCTAATTGAATTGGGTAATAATGCTTAGTCTTCTCAGTTTTTAAAATCGATATTCCTCACTTCTATGTTCGTTTTTTGTTTTATTAATCTCATATCAGATACACCTCTCTCAGCAGATCCTTACTCTCACCTTTAGAGCTTATTAGATATTTAAAGGGGAATATAAATTTTGGTTCTTTTAATTGTAGACACTTATGTTTAAGATTTTTATTACTGCAGCATAAAGCTTCTGATTTAAATTAACTTATTCGTAACATATAAACTTTAAAATAAATAAATTAATAAATAAAAATCAGATTATGTTTTATTTTATTTTAGTATATAACAACTATATATAGTTATACTATCTGTAGCATAATTAGAGTGAGTGTATTGTTTACTTCGGAAACCATCTGAAAAACCGCGTTTAACTGTATTAAACCACATGAAATCCATGATAAACCACATGATAAACAGCACCAAGCCGCTTAAGAACTAGAAACCAAGTGTAAAGGTGTTTTTCGGTTTAGAACTATTGGGTTTTCCAGTTAAAAATGAATGAGCATACACTGAAAGAATTGACAAAAAACAAGAAACGCCCTAAAAAGAAAATTTCAATGCATTAAATTAGGTAGAGCCGCAAATGAATATCAACTAGAGGAAACATTTAAGCCAATAACGCAACCTCTTCAGAAAATGTTTAAAGGGAATACAATAGCAAATAAGTTGATGAAAGTAAAAAAGATGGAAGAGGAAGGACAAGTAAATGATGAATACTGATGAATATTATGTTGCACTGGAAAGAGGAATATATGAGCTCCAAACACAAGATTTATCATTAGCACCAAGCGAAGAGAGTTATAATAAAAATGATACAACTAGTAATGAAGACTATAATCAAATGAATGAAATAACTGATGAAATATTTAATATTAGTTTAAATGATTTAGAACGTCAGAACAAGATCGATAAAGCATTTGGATTTACTAAAAAAAAGGCGACATATTATTTCGGGGGGTTCTAAAATATCTATTTACTACAAAAAAATTGAACTGGAATCTGGTGGAAAGCGTAAATTTAGTCCTGGATTATGTATGTCAGAAAATCTTATCAAAAACCAATTCCCATAGAAAAAATCATCTACCTAATAGGCCGCTCAAGGGAAATCGTTCAAAAAAGTACACTGAAATAATAAAAAAAAACTTTTCTCGAAAAATGATGATCCAAGTGCAATGTCTACACTTCTAAATAAGATATCCATACATAAGGGAGGAAGTTTTATGACACTCAGTTCAACTAAGCCAAATTATGTATATTGGGATGATCCAAATGAGATCGTTGATAGACTTAAACTCCTTGTTGGCTCACAAGCAGCTGGTAACAACAATCATAATAATGAAATCGTTTCGATAGTTGAAGAACTTCGTGAAGCAAAAATTATTTATTGAATAAATAAATAATACTGTGATGATCAATAATTTAGTATTATCAAAATGCCTCTTGACAAGTTCGGTCACTTCTTCTCAACTAGCAATGAAAAGAAAGATCAAGTGTAAAAAACAAATTACCGATGTTCTACTTGATGTTGATCAGAACATTATTTTTTCAAACAAACGTCTTAAGAATGTGGGTGATCCCTTTGAAGATAATGGTGCAGTTACTAAAGCCTTTTTAGAAAGAAAAGTAGAAGAAACAATTGTGAACTTTGAAAAACTTTTAAAAGGAAAAGATCAGTCGAGTCAAAAAACAATAAGTGAAATATCATTTACAATTCTTCACGAGATTAACAAATATAAAATTAAGGTGGAAGAACTCTTGAAAAAATCAGAAAATTAATTCGGAAATAGAAGTTTATTTAACGGTGGAAATCAAAATATAAATTTTAAATTAGACTCTTTAAGATTCGATAATAAAATACATAAATAATGTGTCTTGTGTGTGCTAAGAGTTATAATCTATAGGACCGTTAGCCAGTTTGGACATTCCTCAAATGTGCGGAATAAAGAGAAAAGTAATTACCACTTGGTGGAAGTCTATGTGGAAAATGGTCAAACCATTTTTACTAAATACAAACTGTTTAAAAATGTTCTGCAGACAGCACTTTTCGAAAAAAATAATAATAATTTAAAAAAAAAAATATTTAGGGTAAACCTAAATATGAAAAAAAAATGCACCAGCTCGTAAAAATTCTAAACGCCGAATCGATGATCATTGGCCAGCAGACATAATATAAATGCGACAGTACTCATCATCGAATAAAGGATATAAATTTCTATTGACAGTTATTGATACGTTTTCGAAATATGCATGGCGACAAGCATTGAATACAAAGTCTGCGAAAGAAGTTGAACGCGCATTCTCGAGTATACTTAGGGAGAATCGAATTCCAAAGAATTTATAGACCGATGATGGAAAGGCATTTTTTAATACAGACTTTAAGAGTTTGTGTAGAAAACATAACATCAATCATTACACAACTTATATTGGTCTTAAGGCGTCAATTGTTGAGCGTTTTAATAGAACGCTTAAGGAGATGATGTGGAGGGAGTTTAGTTATAATGGAACATATTTTTGGATTTCAATTTCTAAACAATTGATAAATGAGTACAATCGAAACCATCATAGAACAATTTTAATGTTGATGTAAATTCGATAAACGAGAACAATTTATTGAATATTGTCTACAATCATATAAAAATCTTCAATGGCATTAAATTTCATGTTGGAGATTATGTGCGTAATACACCGAACTGGATAACTGAAATTTTTAAAATAAATCAAATACAAAATACCAATCCGACTACTACATACATACTGGAAGACTATCAAGGTGCGGTTCTGAAAGGAGGTTTCTATAATGAAGAGTTGAGGAAAACAAGATTTCCAAACACTTACTTGATTGAAAAGATAATAAGGCGTCGAAATGGTAGAGTTCTATTTAAATGGCTTGAGCTCTCAAATGATCAGAACCCTTGCATAAACATCAATGAAGTGAAAAATTTAGGAGGGGGAGGACGCAGGTGGGGAAATCCCAGTTTATTGGGGTCATATATTCATTTTGGTGGTTAATATATGTACGAGCAATCGGTTTTTGGAATTTTTGAAAAATAATGTATAATTACTTTATGACAGGCAATTAAAATGTTTGCTAGGTCTGAGATACTGTATATATATTTTTTCTTTCGTATTTCTTCTTTTTTTTTTCATATCAACATCCTACATTTTCAGCTTTCATAAATTAAAATAAAATAACCACATGTACTTCTTTTTGGTTTTAAATATTAATTTATTTACTTTTTATTTTTTTCTTAATTTTACTTACATTTTTTTCCTCTTAGTTTTACTTACATTTTATTTGTTTATTAATTAATTTATTTATTTTTTATTTATCTATTTTTTTTTTTTTTACTACTATGAATTAATTCTATAATGGCATACATACTTATGCCAAATTATGGATCTTTGATCTAAACATCAAAATGCTATCACAAAATGTCTAGCACACAATATCCTACTTAAAAACACAATCACGTAGACACACACAAGTGCTGCTGAGTGATCCTCCACCGGATGTCAACCCTCAATAAAAAAAAGGGTCAGCCATAAATCTATACCCTTCTATCATAAATGTCTCATACGTGATCCAAAACCACACATTTTTCTAAAAAAGGTTACATACCGTCAAACTCTCACCCAAAAGCAATAAATTAACTCCAATAATGAAGCAATTAAAAATCAAAAGCAATAAGCCTCTTCCTGTCATAGAATCCCCATTTCCCTACTAATGATGCATCTTCCACACCAAGCACATGCTCAGTGCTAACTGAAGAAGATAAGTTCAATCAGCAAATAGAAATTTCTGGGACTCATTCGAAACCAGAACATCTTGCTTTTCGCCCGTTTAGCACATTAGAATTGCAGTCGACAAGAAACTCGTCGTCCGACTCCCAGTTTTAGAAAATACTTCAGCCCTAGGGGAGAGTCGTGGTCTAGCAATACGAAGATTATTTTGCTTGGAAAAACGACTAATATGAGCTTTTTTGACTAAGACCAGATACATTCAATTCATGAAAGAATACAAAGACCTGGGACACATGAAGGAAATGCTCACAAAGGAAGTATCAAAGGCACGCTATTTCATACCACATCATTATGTGGTAAAACCCGATAGCTCTACAACAAAGTTAAGAGTAGTTTCTGATGATTCGCGTCTGGCTTGCTCGAATTTCCAACTCGGACTATTCTATAGTGAAAAAAAAAACGATATTTACTAAAAATACAATGTAGTGCTTACATAAGTGAATGAGATCTAACATAGTTATTTAAAGTAGCAATAAATTGACAAATTAACAGTTGATCATTCGATATCAGTTGTGTTCAAATTAGTTTGACCAAACAGCACCAACTGTGCACTATTCAATATTTTCAATTTTGCTTCAGTTCAGAATGCACATATATGTTTTCACAGCGGATATTGAAAAAATTTATCGTCGGATATGGATGAATTATCGAAGATCAATATTATCAGAACATAGTATGGCGCAGCGACCCATCAGAGCATCTATGGTACTACAGACTGAAAACAGTTACATATGGAACAAAGGCTGCACAATATTTAGCCACAAAATGTCTACAATATCTGGCACAAAAGGCAAAAAGAGAACTTCCATTAGGAGGTGCTGCATTGAAAAATGATTTCTATATTGACGACTGCTTAACAGGAGCGGATACAATACCAGAGGCTCTCCATATACAGCAACAGCTAAATAAACTACTGAACAGCTCCAGATTTAAGTTAAGGAAATAGTGTAGCAATAATAACGAGCTACCACAAGGAGATCCAAAAGAAAATATATACCGCATATGAGGACTGAGAAATTCATATATTTGTTGATGCTTCAGAAAAGGCATTTAGAGCTGCCGTACACATAAGACCCATAAACACATAAAGAGAAACAAGCGACAGCCCAATTGTAATGTGCCAAATCACACCTAACCCCAATCAACACAATAAGATTACCACGCCTGGAAGTAAAGGCTGCTTTATTGGGAGCTCAGCTAGTAGGAAAAATTAAAGAAGAAATATCCATGAAAACGCACCAACTTATTATTGGTCCGCTTCAAGGATCGTACTATAATGGAGTAATTGCCCAACATTCATTCGGGACAAATTCGTCGCCACAAAAATTGGGATTATTCAGGAATTAACATTACAAAAGGAATGGAGGCATGTTGCCTAGAGAATCATTTGGCTGATGTACTATCCAGAGGAATGGCTGCTGCTAAATTCGCCAAAGACAGTATGTGGTTTTATGGTCCACTATTCTTACATGGTTCACCTTTAAAATGGCCACCACCGTTTGTTACTACTAAAGATGAGGTGGAGAACGCAAACCGCCCAAAGATTAGTCAGAGATCCATAATGACTATCACCAGAGAGGAGGATATCATCTACAAAAGTCGAAATAATGGTTCATTCAATAGGCTAATCAGAATCATAGCTTATATGATGCGCTTCCGAAACGAAAACCAATATGTGCACACCAGCCAAATTGTACAGTTCAATGAACTTCAAGAAGCCAAGTGCCTGTTATATAAGCAAACAGGCGATGATCTATTTGGCGTGGTCCATGCAGATTGGGGAGCGAATCTTAGCGATAGGCGCTCCTATTCAGGGCAGGCGTTCATACTGTCTGGAGCAGCCCTCCTAAGCAGTGTTGGTAGAGACTGCGCCACGGTGCGTCTTAATAATGACAACCAGAGCGCACTAAAACTGGTTACTGGCTTCGGATTTCACCCGCGTACGAAACATATAGATGTGCGCCACCTCTTCATCAAGCAAAAATAACTGAGTGGCGACATTTAAGTGGAGTATATGCAAACAGAGCAGATGCCAGCAGACGTCTTGACGAAAGGTCTGAGCGGGAGCAAACATTGCGAATGCATCTCGTCTTTGGGCGTTACATATATTTAAGTAGAGCGTATTGTTACTTTAAGAGAGCGTATTGTTATTATCGCGAATAGTATAATAATATGTTAAAGGTACAATGTTTACATAGTTCTGTATGCATAATGTGCATAGAGTTACCCCAACATTCTGTATGTGCGTCTCTTAACAGATCACTGTAGAGACGCACATAACATCGATTAGCACCATTAGTCGTTCCATTACACTAAGCAAAGACAGTCGCGCGGCGCTTGATCAAAAGATATATAAACGTATATATAAACATAACCTCTACAGAAAACTCCTCTTGTTATTAATGGTCTTGGGCCCGGTGTTTAAACCTGTAAGCCAGCACCCATAACCCACAATCTCCAATAAGTTTTACTTAATTACTAGATTTCAAGTTTCATGTTTGGGAGTGTTATTTGATTACTCGTTTTCATTCAATTTCTTTTTCTTCAACCTGTATCAATTAATATTCAATAATAAACTTATGCTACAAAGGCCCTTGGCTATATATACATATATATATATATATGTATATATATGTATGTAATTTGAGTTAACTAAATCAGGCAGGTATTTACATATGTCTTGCCACATCTGTTATATGGTCATTATTGGTTAGTTGTTTCCTTTATAACTTACAATCTCTGAGTGCGGTTACGCCGTACTTACAGCACCAAATATGTGTTAGTAGTCCATCGTAGTCGACCGGTCTGAAGGCGGATGACGTTGCTGTTGCACTTCAAAACGGATTAGACAATATAACAGCTGATATTACATATATATAACATACCAAGTTTAGTTAATGCGTTATAAAATTAAATATTAATTCCTCACAAATTCATTCTATGTTAATTTAAACTAAAGTTTAATTAAATTGTTGTGTAGAGTTGTGTAGCCTTGTAGAGTTCAGTCTTAAATAATCAAAGTTTTGCAGTGCGGTCAATATTTCTTCAGGATGATTCGGTCAATCGCCGCTCTCATATGATCCGATACTTGCACAAATTGGTGCACTTTATGCCAATCAGATGTTAGATCTGCGTCCGAGACTTCGGCACTGACCTGCCTTTAAAGTACCGGAACCGCTGCACGTGAGCACTGTACTGATGTATTCCCCGTATTGCACACCCAACAGATTAACAGCAAGTTAATTGTTAACGGCAGCAATACGCTGGTCGCGCTCGAACTGGCCAACTGTGCTGCTTCAATTACAGAAAGGGCACTGGCACACTGTAAGTGATCACAATTTGAATCATTAGCGTAGCCGCCCTGGCACAATTTGATTATGGCAGCCACCACGTTCCGGGAAGACGCCTATATACCAAAAAAATCTTTTAAATAATATGCTATACCGGGTTTCTATAAAATATTTACACAATTTCTATCCAATATTGGTGGGGACGCACTTTTCACCATTTTTAGTATTGGTTTCTTTCAATTAATATCAATAAAACGATCTTTAATATGAAGATGCCGCCAAATTCTTTTTTCAGTCAGAATATTGTTGTCACGTCGTCAACTGCAGAAAGGAAATGCATTGGCCGGAACCATCTGTGTGGGCGTCGCTACGCACAAATGCTCTGAGTCAGAGTTGCTAAATTAGGTCACCGATTAGAGTTGCTAATTAGGTCCCAAAGGGCAGTGAATGGTTCGGCCAACGCATCATTATCGATCAGCTGTTTACATGTGTGCTTACAGGCTTATCGTTGTTACACAGTCGCGTCCCAAAAAAACGTTACCAGTTCGAATTGTTCACATTTTTGTTTGATTGTTAATATTAATGGGCATATACATAGGTACACCACTAAAACACAGGTTTAATCTAAGTCTGCTAGACGAAGTTAAAAGCTGAAGAAAGGTGTTCATATGAATTACCATTACCATGAATACCAGCGAGTTTCCTAAGCTTTTCTTGACACTAACTTTGGTTCCAATAGGAGCTAGCTTTGCATTAAAATTAGGGGATGCATTACTTAATACAAAGTTTCGTTTAACAACTAGTTGTCCAACTTCAAATGTATGTGGCCTCGCGTGTAAATTATATAATCTCTGATTTGTATTGTGAGGAGCCATATAACACTGCGCGTGTTGGTATGTATATATATGTATATTTAAGATTATAAACATATATGTCTATGTATAGTCATAGATGAGTATGCGAAATGCCCTTTACCATGCAATAAATGTTATATGCGCCCCTCACAATAACTGTCCATCAGGCCGAAATCCGGCCCTATGAGGATGCGGTGAATTCGCCCACTCTCTTTCTAACGCAGGCGCTTAGCCATTTGAGCGTGTCTCAGGATATGTGCCGTTAGTGTGTGACGAGTATTGCGGGTGCAATATTGTTGTCCATACTCACACTAACGGCAGACAATGCTTGGCGCCAGTAAAAGGGCAGTGGGAAATTACCAAAAAGATAACGCCACCAAAAAGATCACGCCACCTTGGTACAGTCCCGGCAAAAGGTGGCCAACCAAGGCCTATAAAAGGAGCGCTGCACCACAAGGCGAGAGGCTGAGCGAATATACAAGCGAGACTGCGCGAACCTATAAGCGAGTGAGAATCGATCTGTGCAAAAGTGAAAGTGAGTCGGTCGCAATCACAAAACAACGAGTTACGTGAACACGAGATATAAAGGACGAGTGCAAGGACACTGTGTATCGAAGGACTCAAATAGAACACAAGGATCACTGGACATCGAGGTCCTGAAATTAGATGGGAAGCGTATGTCCTCGCCACGCCCGAATTGTGGCGACAGGCGATATCCGCGAAGAACCAAGTGACGCAAGCGAGGCTTGGCCTGTGATTAGCCAAGAGAGAGAGACACGCGAATCCTGAGTCAGAGGAGTACTACGAGCAATCCTTGGGGAACAAGGAAACCGCTAGTCCTGCGAGGGCATGCAGATTTTGCGGCCAGGAGGGACACTTTGCGATACAATTAATGAGTGTACGAATCCTATGCTGGAATATTGTTGGCTATGTGGACGTATCGGAGTTCGTACGTCAGTATGTTGTCCGTCGGGAAACGGACAACAGCGCTCGCCACCGAGGGGCGAGCGGGAGCCGAACAGGACCGCCCCAAGACGCTAATTGGAAGCTTACAGGACGAAGAAGCGCAGCTGACAGCGGTCGTAGAGATCTGCAACTGTCGGTATAAGGCTACGATTGACACAGGGGCCACGAGTAGCTTCGTTAGCGAGAAGCTATGGACTGATCAATATGGGCCGGCGAATCGTAACCGAACAGCGAGTTCGGATGGCAGACGGCCGAAACAGCGGAGTCCGAGAACAGGTCAACGTGAACATCAGACTAAGGCTGAGGAACATGGATATTGCCCTTTTGATACTCCCAGGAGTCATCGACGACTTAGTCCTCGGATAGGACTTCTTGTCTGGCATGGACACAGTTTTGGAGTGTGCAGGGTTACTAATAAGCATCCCAAAGTACGAGAACCACCATCAAGGGGAGAGATTGCGGTAGCCACAACAGTCGAAACACCAATATATCCGGATGCAGAAATTCTTTTTGGTGGCGTGATCTTTTTGGTAATTTTCCACTGCCCTTTTGCTGGCGCCAACCATTGTCTGCCGTTAGTGTGAGTATGGACAATAATATTGCACCCGCAATACTCGTCACACACTAACGGCACATATCCTGATGGACATAGATCTCGCCACCTTGGTACAGTCCCGGCAAAAGGTGGCCAACCAAGGCCCATAAAAGGAGCGCTGCAGCACAAAACGAGAGGCTGTGCGAATATACAAGCGAGACTGCGCGAACCTATAAGCGAGTGAGAATCGATCTGTGCAAAAGTGAAAGTGAGTCGGTCGCAATCACAAAACAACGAGTTACGTGAACGCGAGATATAAAGGACGAGTGCAAGGACACTGTGTATCGAAGGACTCAAATAGAACACAAGGATCACTGGACATCGAGGTCCTGAAATTAGGTGGGAAACGTATGTCCTCGCCACGCTCGAATTGTGGCGACAAGCGATATCCGCGAAGAACCAAGTGACGCAAGCGAGGATTGGCCTGTGATTAGCCAGAGAGAGAGAGACACGCGAATCCTGAGTACTACGAGCAATCCTTGGGGAACAAGGAAACCGCTAGTCCTGGTGAGCATCAGGAGTGTTGCACGGAATCTCTGGCGGGCAGGCTGAGATCCTAGACTTGCGTAGCTGGCGCGCGGAGTGCCTGGGGAAAATTCTTGCGCACAGGAGCTCAAATCAAACCTAACCAAGGACACCGATGGATTGCGAGACGCCACTGAACGAGTAGCAATTAAGTGATCGAAAACTACCATTGGAAAGTGTGATTTCCACCAATATAAGTGCGATAAATAAAATCAACTTTAATATATATTTCTACATCCTGTGTTTTCAGTTGTCGCAAACGCAATATAAATTTGTTGATCGAACCCTCAGCTCAACTGAGTTTTAGCCTAGCTAAAATACAACCGAAACCAAATGTTCGTTACAGTATCATAAGCCTCATTCATATATTTTTGGATATCCGAACGAAATCTAGCAACTCGTCAGCTCAATTTAACTTGATAGTACTGCGCCTACTCCATTTATAGATGCGTCGCATTGTAACACAAAGGGTTTGGCGTAATTTGGATGGGCGAGAAAGGGCGCAGATGTTAGTTGTCTCTTTAATTCATCCAAAGCCTTTTGCGCAATCTCATTCCACTCAAAAGTTTTTCCTTTCAATAATTCAGTTAAAGCGAATGTAATATCTGAATACTGAAAGAGGATTCTTTGATACCAGCCGGTCATACCCAAAAAGCGCTTGAGCTGGCGTTTTCTTTTAGGTATTGGAAATTCCGAGATAGCCTGAATTTTATTTGGATTTATTCTCCTACAATATATCCTAAATATTCCACTTTCTTCACACAAAATTGACTCTTATTAACGGTTATCGTGAGACCAGGCTTTCGAAGTTGCGTTGCTACTTCTGTCAGGTGATACATGTGCTCCTCAAAGTTGGAGGACAGCACTAATAAGTCATCCAAATAAACTAGTACGTGACACTTCATGGTATAAGGTATGACTTGATCCCCAAGTCTGCACAATGTTTGAGGAGCATTCGTTACTCTGAATGGCATCCTGGTAAATTGATACAACGATCTGTTTAGGACAGTAATCGCAGTTTTTTCTTTTGACTTGGCATCCAAACAAATCTGCCAGACAGCGTATTTTATGTCAATTTTGCAAATACACTAAACATGTGGAAGACGACTTAACAGTCCTTCGATTAGAGGTGAAGGATATGCATCCTTAACTGTAACTGAGTTTAGCTTCCTTGAATCTAAACAAATTCTCACTTTACCTGGCTTTAGTACAAGAACAGTCGGAGAGGACCAGGCAAAGATAGGGGCTTTTCCAAGGACTCCTAACTCAATCATTCTATCGATTTCCGTACACATCTGTTGCTCTTTAGCAGGGGACAACGGATAATATCTTTGCTTGATAGCCTTAGCATCACCAGTATGGATACTGTGTTCGATTAAAGATGTTTTTCCTAACCCATCTCTTTCCGAGGAGGGACAAGAATCTACAACAGCTTTTAAGCGATTCCTCTCGGTAACACTAAGACAAATATTATTAGACGTTTGATCATTGCAGTTTAATTCGCTTACTACAGTCGTATTAGAAATATTAATATCGAATGACTTCCAAAAATCCATTCCACAGATGATGCCTTGTGTGATTGAAGGTACAATCATAAATTCAACTTCTTTCTGTGGTAAGTCATACTCTAACGGAATAAGAAGAGTACCTAATACTTTAGGTCTGCTGCAAGCAATCGTGCGGCCAATTGCCCTCCGATCACGCTTTTATTAGCACCACTATCCAATAATGCTAAATAGTTTTGACCAAATAACATAAGATTTATATATGGACGCGAATCATTACAGTTGCGGATGGTAGCGACAACTGTAATGTTCTCTAGCGATCGCTTGTTTCTCCGAAATTCGTTCATTCTAATTGAAGATCGAATTTTGAGAAGCGAATTTACTTTCAAACAGAATATTTCCGCTTTTCGCTGGTAATATTCTTTCAATTTGACATGAAACGGTTTGAATCTTAGATTCTTCCATAAGTCTGTGTTATTGCTAGGAATTTGTGGGGTACAAATTGAGTTTTTTTCATTGCTTGCTAGTTGATCCGAGGCTGTAGGTGGATATATAGCTGAGAGGGGCATAATTTATCACGAGCTTGGACCTCAAAGATGAATACTGGCAGATCCCGATGGAAAAGGAGAGTCGAGCGATGACGGCATTCACAGTTCCAGGAAAAGGACTTCCAATGGAAGGTAATGCCATTCGGACTCCAGTCGCCACCAGCCACGTTTCAGAGGGCCCTCGATCGTGTGATTGGACCCGAAATGATGCCGCATGCGTTTGCATATTTGGGTGACATTATTGTGATTCGGAAAAGACGCGAGGAACGCATGGACAACTTGAGAGAAGTGTTCCGACGGTTGAGAGCATCGAATCTGAGGATCAATGTGGACAAGTGCGACATCTTCAAGAAGAAGCTTAAATACCTTGGCCATTAGGTGACCGAAGAAGGGATTATAAAGGAATTGCGGCAGTACCTGAGAGTGGCACCATGGTACAGGCGGTTTGTATCAGATTTTGCCACCACAGTACACCCACTAAACACATTGTTAAAGAAATGTACAAAATGGGAATGGACCGGAGAGCACCATGAAGCTTTCGAAAAGGTCAAAGCTAAGCTGACACAATTCCATGTGTTAGCATGCCCAGGTTTCTCAAGGCCAGTTTTCTTGCAGGCGGATGCTAGCAATTATGGCCTGGGAGCGTAATTATTCTGCGACCGAAAACGAGTAACTTGCGATAATCTGGGGCATAAGGAAGCTAAGGCCGTAAGTAAGGATACCACTTCACTGTCATTACATATCATATGGTACTGAAGTGGCTGAATTCCATCGAAAGCCCATCAGGTAGGATAGCGAGATGGGCACTGGAACTGCAACAGTTTGACTTTGAATACAAATACGAATGCCCTATCCCGACAACCCCTGAAGGATACGTGCTTAAGACTGTCGACGGTGGACGACGCGATGGACCAGGCAAACAAGAGCTGTAACTGGATAAAAACGATGCGGTCTGACATATCGAAAAATCATAGGAACTTCCCAGACTATAGTGAAGAATCCGGAAATCTCTATGGACACATCCCGCATACTGTGTGTGCCCACCGAAAGAGAACGCAAGTACTACGATAAAACCACAACACCGCCGCCGCAGGTTATACGGGTAGTAGGAAAACAATAGCCCGAATAGCAGCACGCAACTATGGGCCAGGCTTATACAGAGACGTACGCGCATATTTCCAACAATGCGAAATATGTCAACAGTATAAGCAAGCAGCACAAGTGGCCGCGGCAGGTCAAATGCTGACCCAGATACCGGAGGAACCATGGAGCATAGTTTGTGCTGACTTCGTGGGACCACTACCGAGATCGACCCACGGAAACACGATGTTGTTGGTCTTAATAGACCGCTTCTCGAAATGGACGGAAATGGTACCACTCCGAAGCGCTACTACAGCAACGCTACAAAAGGCTTTCAGGGAAAGGATTTTAGCACGGTTTGGAGTATCCAAAGTATTAATATCCGACAATGGAACACAGTTTACAAGAAGGGCATTTAAAAAATTGCTAGAGGAGATGGGAGTCAAGCATCGAAAGTGGAAGCTTTCCACTGCCGAAGAAAGAGGAGAGTGTGAGGAGCCATATAACCATGCCCGTGTGGGTATGTATGTATATGTATGTATATTTAAGATTATAAGCATATATGTCTATGTATAGTCATAGATGTGTATGCGAAATGCCCATTACGATGCATTAAATGTTATATGCGCCCCTCACAATAACTGTCCATCAGGCCGAAATCCGGCCCTGATGAGGTTGCTGTGCATTCGCCCACTCTCTTTCTAACGCAGGTTCATCAGGATATGTGCCGTTAGTGTGTGACGAGTATTGCGGGTGCAATATTGTTGTCCATACTCACACTAACGGCAGACAATGGTTGGCGTCAGCAAAAGGGCAGTGGAAAATTACCAAAAAGATCACGCCACCAAAAAGATCTCGCCACCTTGGTACAGTCCCGGCAAAAGGTGGCCAACCAAGGCCCATAAAAGGAGCGCTGCAGCACAAAACGACAGGCTGTGCGAATATACAAGCGAGACTACGCGAACCTATAAGCGAGTGAGAATCGATCTGTGCAAAAGTGAAAGTGAGTCGGTCGCAATCACAAAACAACGAGTTACGTGAACACGAGATATAAAGGACGAGTGCAAGGACACTGTGTATCGAAGGACTCAAATAGAACACAAGGATCACTGGACATCGAGCTCCTGAAATTAGGTGCGAAACGTATATCATCGCCACGCTCGAATTGTGGCGACAAGCGATATCCGCGAAGAACCAAGTGAAGCAAGCGAGGATTGGCCTGTGATTAGCCAGAGAGAGAGACACGCGAATCCTGAGTCAGAGGAGTACTACGAGCAATCCTTGGGGAACAAGGAAACCGCTAGTCCTGGTGAGCATCAGGAGTGTTGTACAGAATCTCTGGCGGGCAGGCTGAGATCCTGGACTTGCGTAGCTGGCGCGCGGAGTGCCTGGGGAAAATTCTTGCGCACAGGAGCTCAAATCAAACCTAACCAAGGACACCGATGGATTGCGAGACGCCACTGAACGAGTAGCAATTAAGTGATCGAAAACTACCATTGGAAAGTGTGATTTCCACCAATATAAGTGCGATAAATAAAATCAACTTTAATATATATTTCTACATCCTGTGTTTTCAGTTGTCGCAAACGCAATATAAATTTGTTGATCGAACCCTCAGCTCGACTGAGTTTTAGTCTAGCTAAAATACAACCGAAACCAAATGTTCGTTACAGTATCATAAGCCTCATTCATATATTGTTGGATATCCGAACGTAATCTAGCAACTCATCAGCTCAATTTAACTTGATAGTACTGCGCCTACTCCATTTATAGATGCGTCGCATTGTAACACAAAGGGTTTGGCGTAATTTGGATGGGCGAGAAAGGGCGCAGATGTTAGTTGTCTCTTTATTTCATCCAAAGCCTTTTACGCATCCTCATTCCACTCAAAAGTTTTTCCTTTCAATAATTCAGTTAAAGCGAATGTAATATCTGAATACTGAAAGAGGATTCTTTGATACCAGCCGGTCATACCCAAAAAGCGCTTGAGCTGGCGTTTTCTTTTAGGTATTGGAAATTCCGAGATAGCCTGCATTTTATTTGGATTTATTCTCCTACAATCTATCCTAAATATTCCACTTTCTTCACACAAAATTTACTCTTATTAACGTTTATCGTGAGACCAGCCTTTCGAAGTTGCGTGGCTACTTCTGTTAGGTGATACAAGTGCTGCTCAAAGTTGGAGGACAGCACTAATAAGTCATCCAAATAAACTAGTACGTGACACTTCATGGTATAAGGTATGACTTGATCCACAAGTCTGCACAATGTTTGAGGAGCATTCGTTACTCCGAATGGCATCCTGGTAAATTGATACAACGATTTGTTTAGGACAGTAATCGCAGTTTTTTCTTTTGACTTGGCATCCAAACAAATCTGCCAGACAGCGTATTTTAGGTCAATTTTGCAAATACACTAAACATGTGGAAGACGACTTAACAGTCCTTCGATTAGAGGTGAAGGATATGCATCCTTAACTGTAACTGAGTTTAGCTTCCTTGAATCTAAACAAATTCTCACTTTACCTGGCTTTAGTACAAGAACAGTCGGAGAGGACCAGGCAAAGATAGGGGCTTTTCCAAGGACTCCTAACTCAATCATTCTATCGATTTCCGTACACATCTGTTGCTCTTTAGCAGGGGACAACGGATAATATCTTTGCTTGATAGCCTTAGCATCACCAGTATGGATACTGTGTTCGATTAAAGATGTTTTTCCTAACCCATCTCTTTCCGAGGAGGGACAAGAATCTACAACAGCTTTTAAGCGATTCCTCTCGGTAACACTAAGACAAATATTATTAGACGTTTGATCATTGCAGTTTAATTCGCTTACTACAGTCGTATTAGAAATATTAATATCGAATGACTTCCAAAAATCCATTCCACAGATGATGCCTTGTGTGATTGAAGGTACAATCATAAATTCAACTTCTTTCTGTGGTAAGTCATACTCTAACGGAATAAGAAGAGTACCTAATACTTTAGGTCTGCTGCAAGCAATCGTGCGGCCAATTGTCCTCCGATCACGCTTTTATTAGCACCACTATCCAATAATGCTAAATAGTTTTGACCAAATAACATAAGATTTATATATGGACGCGAATCATTACAGTTGCGGATGGTAGCGACAACTGTAATGTTCTCTAGCGATCGCTTGTTTCTCCGAAATTCGTTCATTCTAATTGAAGATCGAATTTTGAGAAGCGAATTTACTTTCAAACAGAATATTTCCGCTTTTCGCTGGTAATATTCTTTCAATTTGACATGAAACGGTTTGAATCTTAGATTCTTCCATAAGTCTGTGTTATTGCTAGGAATTTGTGGGGTACAAATTGAGTTTTTTTCATTGCTTGCTAGTTGATCCGAGGCTGTAGGTGGATATATAGCTGAGAGGGGCATAATTTATCACGAGCTTGGACCTCAAAGATGAATACTGGCAGATCCCGATGGAAAAGGAGAGTCGAGCGATGACGGCATTCACAGTTCCAGGAAAAGGACTTCCAATGGAAGGTAATGCCATTCGGACTCCAGTCGCCACCAGCCACGTTTCAGAGGGCCCTCGATCGTGTGATTGGACCCGAAATGATGCCGCATGCGTTTGCATATTTGGGTGACATTATTGTGATTCGGAAAAGACGCGAGGAACGCATGGACAACTTGAGAGAAGTGTTCCGACGGTTGAGAGCATCGAATCTGAGGATCAATGTGGACAAGTGCGACATCTTCAAGAAGAAGCTTAAATACCTTGGCCATTAGGTGACCGAAGAAGGGATTATAAAGGAATTGCGGCAGTACCTGAGAGTGGCACCATGGTACAGGCGGTTTGTATCAGATTTTGCCACCACAGTACACCCACTAAACACATTGTTAAAGAAATGTACAAAATGGGAATGGACCGGAGAGCACCATGAAGCTTTCGAAAAGGTCAAAGCTAAGCTGACACAATTCCATGTGTTAGCATGCCCAGGTTTCTCAAGGCCAGTTTTCTTGCAGGCGGATGCTAGCAATTATGGCCTGGGAGCGTAATTATTCTGCGACCGAAAACGAGTAACTTGCGATAATCTGGGGCATAAGGAAGCTAAGGCCGTAAGTAAGGATACCACTTCACTGTCATTACATATCATATGGTACTGAAGTGGCTGAATTCCATCGAAAGCCCATCAGGTAGGATAGCGAGATGGGCACTGGAACTGCAACAGTTTGACTTTGAATACAAATACGAATGCCCTATCCCGACAACCCCTGAAGGATACGTGCTTAAGACTGTCGACGGTGGACGACGCGATGGACCAGGCAAACAAGAGCTGTAACTGGATAAAAACGATGCGGTCTGACATATCGAAAAATCATAGGAACTTCCCAGACTATAGTGAAGAATCCGGAAATCTCTATGGACACATCCCGCATACTGTGTGTGCCCACCGAAAGAGAACGCAAGTACTACGATAAAACCACAACACCGCCGCCGCAGGTTATACGGGTAGTAGGAAAACAATAGCCCGAATAGCAGCACGCAACTATGGGCCAGGCTTATACAGAGACGTACGCGCATATTTCCAACAATGCGAAATATGTCAACAGTATAAGCAAGCAGCACAAGTGGCCGCGGCAGGTCAAATGCTGACCCAGATACCGGAGGAACCATGGAGCATAGTTTGTGCTGACTTCGTGGGACCACTACCGAGATCGACCCACGGAAACACGATGTTGTTGGTCTTAATAGACCGCTTCTCGAAATGGACGGAAATGGTACCACTCCGAAGCGCTACTACAGCAACGCTACAAAAGGCTTTCAGGGAAAGGATTTTAGCACGGTTTGGAGTATCCAAAGTATTAATATCCGACAATGGAACACAGTTTACAAGAAGGGCATTTAAAAAATTGCTAGAGGAGATGGGAGTCAAGCATCGAAAGTGGAAGCTTTCCACTGCCGAAGAAAGAGGAGAGTGTGAGGAGCCATATAACCATGCCCGTGTGGGTATGTATGTATATGTATGTATATTTAAGATTATAAGCATATATGTCTATGTATAGTCATAGATGTGTATGCGAAATGCCCATTACGATGCATTAAATGTTATATGCGCCCCTCACAATAACTGTCCATCAGGCCGAAATCCGGCCCTGATGAGGTTGCTGTGCATTCGCCCACTCTCTTTCTAACGCAGGTTCATCAGGATATGTGCCGTTAGTGTGTGACGAGTATTGCGGGTGCAATATTGTTGTCCATACTCACACTAACGGCAGACAATGGTTGGCGTCAGCAAAAGGGCAGTGGAAAATTACCAAAAAGATCACGCCACCAAAAAGATCTCGCCACCTTGGTACAGTCCCGGCAAAAGGTGGCCAACCAAGGCCCATAAAAGGAGCGCTGCAGCACAAAACGACAGGCTGTGCGAATATACAAGCGAGACTACGCGAACCTATAAGCGAGTGAGAATCGATCTGTGCAAAAGTGAAAGTGAGTCGGTCGCAATCACAAAACAACGAGTTACGTGAACACGAGATATAAAGGACGAGTGCAAGGACACTGTGTATCGAAGGACTCAAATAGAACACAAGGATCACTGGACATCGAGCTCCTGAAATTAGGTGCGAAACGTATATCATCGCCACGCTCGAATTGTGGCGACAAGCGATATCCGCGAAGAACCAAGTGAAGCAAGCGAGGATTGGCCTGTGATTAGCCAGAGAGAGAGACACGCGAATCCTGAGTCAGAGGAGTACTACGAGCAATCCTTGGGGAACAAGGAAACCGCTAGTCCTGGTGAGCATCAGGAGTGTTGTACAGAATCTCTGGCGGGCAGGCTGAGATCCTGGACTTGCGTAGCTGGCGCGCGGAGTGCCTGGGGAAAATTCTTGCGCACAGGAGCTCAAATCAAACCTAACCAAGGACACCGATGGATTGCGAGACGCCACTGAACGAGTAGCAATTAAGTGATCGAAAACTACCATTGGAAAGTGTGATTTCCACCAATATAAGTGCGATAAATAAAATCAACTTTAATATATATTTCTACATCCTGTGTTTTCAGTTGTCGCAAACGCAATATAAATTTGTTGATCGAACCCTCAGCTCGACTGAGTTTTAGTCTAGCTAAAATACAACCGAAACCAAATGTTCGTTACAGTATCATAAGCCTCATTCACATATTGTTGGATATCCGAACGTAATCTAGCAACTCATCAGCTCAATTTAACTTGATAGTACTGCGCCTACTCCATTTATAGATGCGTCGCATTGTAACACAAAGGGTTTGGCGTAATTTGGATGGGCGAGAAAGGGCGCAGATGTTAGTTGTCTCTTTATTTCATCCAAAGCCTTTTACGCATCCTCATTCCACTCAAAAGTTTTTCCTTTCAATAATTCAGTTAAAGCGAATGTAATATCTGAATACTGAAAGAGGATTCTTTGATACCAGCCGGTCATACCCAAAAAGCGCTTGAGCTGGCGTTTTCTTTTAGGTATTGGAAATTCCGAGATAGCCTGCATTTTATTTGGATTTATTCTCCTACAATCTATCCTAAATATTCCACTTTCTTCACACAAAATTTACTCTTATTAACGTTTATCGTGAGACCAGCCTTTCGAAGTTGCGTGGCTACTTCTGTTAGGTGATACAAGTGCTGCTCAAAGTTGGAGGACAGCACTAATAAGTCATCCAAATAAACTAGTACGTGACACTTCATGGTATAAGGTATGACTTGATCCACAAGTCTGCACAATGTTTGAGGAGCATTCGTTACTCCGAATGGCATCCTGGTAAATTGATACAACGATTTGTTTAGGACAGTAATCGCAGTTTTTTCTTTTGACTTGGCATCCAAACAAATCTGCCAGACAGCGTATTTTAGGTCAATTTTGCAAATACACTAAACATGTGGAAGACGACTTAACAGTCCTTCGATTAGAGGTGAAGGATATGCATCCTTAACTGTAACTGAGTTTAGCTTCCTTGAATCTAAACAAATTCTCACTTTACCTGGCTTTAGTACAAGAACAGTCGGAGAGGACCAGGCAAAGATAGGGGCTTTTCCAAGGACTCCTAACTCAATCATTCTATCGATTTCCGTACACATCTGTTGCTCTTTAGCAGGGGACAACGGATAATATCTTTGCTTGATAGCCTTAGCATCACCAGTATGGATACTGTGTTCGATTAAAGATGTTTTTCCTAACCCATCTCTTTCCGAGGAGGGACAAGAATCTACAACAGCTTTTAAGCGATTCCTCTCGGTAACACTAAGACAAATATTATTAGACGTTTGATCATTGCAGTTTAATTCGCTTACTACAGTCGTATTAGAAATATTAATATCGAATGACTTCCAAAAATCCATTCCACAGATGATGCCTTGTGTGATTGAAGGTACAATCATAAATTCAACTTCTTTCTGTGGTAAGTCATACTCTAACGGAATAAGAAGAGTACCTAATACTTTAGGTCTGCTGCAAGCAATCGTGCGGCCAATTGTCCTCCGATCACGCTTTTATTAGCACCACTATCCAATAATGCTAAATAGTTTTGACCAAATAACATAAGATTTATATATGGACGCGAATCATTACAGTTGCGGATGGTAGCGACAACTGTAATGTTCTCTAGCGATCGCTTGTTTCTCCGAAATTCGTTCATTCTAATTGAAGATCGAATTTTGAGAAGCGAATTTACTTTCAAACAGAATATTTCCGCTTTTCGCTGGTAATATTCTTTCAATTTGACATGAAACGGTTTGAATCTTAGATTCTTCCATAAGTCTGTGTTATTGCTAGGAATTTGTGGGGTACAAATTGAGTTTTTTTCATTGCTTGCTAGTTGATCCGAGGCTGTAGGTGGATATATAGCTGAGAGGGGCATAATTTATCACGAGCTTGGACCTCAAAGATGAATACTGGCAGATCCCGATGGAAAAGGAGAGTCGAGCGATGACGGCATTCACAGTTCCAGGAAAAGGACTTCCAATGGAAGGTAATGCCATTCGGACTCCAGTCGCCACCAGCCACGTTTCAGAGGGCCCTCGATCGTGTGATTGGACCCGAAATGATGCCGCATGCGTTTGCATATTTGGGTGACATTATTGTGATTCGGAAAAGACGCGAGGAACGCATGGACAACTTGAGAGAAGTGTTCCGACGGTTGAGAGCATCGAATCTGAGGATCAATGTGGACAAGTGCGACATCTTCAAGAAGAAGCTTAAATACCTTGGCCATTAGGTGACCGAAGAAGGGATTATAAAGGAATTGCGGCAGTACCTGAGAGTGGCACCATGGTACAGGCGGTTTGTATCAGATTTTGCCACCACAGTACACCCACTAAACACATTGTTAAAGAAATGTACAAAATGGGAATGGACCGGAGAGCACCATGAAGCTTTCGAAAAGGTCAAAGCTAAGCTGACACAATTCCATGTGTTAGCATGCCCAGGTTTCTCAAGGCCAGTTTTCTTGCAGGCGGATGCTAGCAATTATGGCCTGGGAGCGTAATTATTCTGCGACCGAAAACGAGTAACTTGCGATAATCTGGGGCATAAGGAAGCTAAGGCCGTAAGTAAGGATACCACTTCACTGTCATTACATATCATATGGTACTGAAGTGGCTGAATTCCATCGAAAGCCCATCAGGTAGGATAGCGAGATGGGCACTGGAACTGCAACAGTTTGACTTTGAATACAAATACGAATGCCCTATCCCGACAACCCCTGAAGGATACGTGCTTAAGACTGTCGACGGTGGACGACGCGATGGACCAGGCAAACAAGAGCTGTAACTGGATAAAAACGATGCGGTCTGACATATCGAAAAATCATAGGAACTTCCCAGACTATAGTGAAGAATCCGGAAATCTCTATGGACACATCCCGCATACTGTGTGTGCCCACCGAAAGAGAACGCAAGTACTACGATAAAACCACAACACCGCCGCCGCAGGTTATACGGGTAGTAGGAAAACAATAGCCCGAATAGCAGCACGCAACTATGGGCCAGGCTTATACAGAGACGTACGCGCATATTTCCAACAATGCGAAATATGTCAACAGTATAAGCAAGCAGCACAAGTGGCCGCGGCAGGTCAAATGCTGACCCAGATACCGGAGGAACCATGGAGCATAGTTTGTGCTGACTTCGTGGGACCACTACCGAGATCGACCCACGGAAACACGATGTTGTTGGTCTTAATAGACCGCTTCTCGAAATGGACGGAAATGGTACCACTCCGAAGCGCTACTACAGCAACGCTACAAAAGGCTTTCAGGGAAAGGATTTTAGCACGGTTTGGAGTATCCAAAGTATTAATATCCGACAATGGAACACAGTTTACAAGAAGGGCATTTAAAAAATTGCTAGAGGAGATGGGAGTCAAGCATCGAAAGTGGAAGCTTTCCACTGCCGAAGAAAGAGGAGAGTGTGAGGAGCCATATAACCATGCCCGTGTGGGTATGTATGTATATGTATGTATATTTAAGATTATAAGCATATATGTCTATGTATAGTCATAGATGTGTATGCGAAATGCCCATTACGATGCATTAAATGTTATATGCGCCCCTCACAATAACTGTCCATCAGGCCGAAATCCGGCCCTGATGAGGTTGCTGTGCATTCGCCCACTCTCTTTCTAACGCAGGTTCATCAGGATATGTGCCGTTAGTGTGTGACGAGTATTGCGGGTGCAATATTGTTGTCCATACTCACACTAACGGCAGACAATGGTTGGCGTCAGCAAAAGGGCAGTGGAAAATTACCAAAAAGATCACGCCACCAAAAAGATCTCGCCACCTTGGTACAGTCCCGGCAAAAGGTGGCCAACCAAGGCCCATAAAAGGAGCGCTGCAGCACAAAACGACAGGCTGTGCGAATATACAAGCGAGACTACGCGAACCTATAAGCGAGTGAGAATCGATCTGTGCAAAAGTGAAAGTGAGTCGGTCGCAATCACAAAACAACGAGTTACGTGAACACGAGATATAAAGGACGAGTGCAAGGACACTGTGTATCGAAGGACTCAAATAGAACACAAGGATCACTGGACATCGAGCTCCTGAAATTAGGTGCGAAACGTATATCATCGCCACGCTCGAATTGTGGCGACAAGCGATATCCGCGAAGAACCAAGTGAAGCAAGCGAGGATTGGCCTGTGATTAGCCAGAGAGAGAGAGACACGCGAATCCTGAGTCAGAGGAGTACTACGAGCAATCCTTGGGGAACAAGGAAACCGCTAGTCCTGGTGAGCATCAGGAGTGTTGTACAGAATCTCTGGCGGGCAGGCTGAGATCCTGGACTTGCGTAGCTGGCGCGCGGAGTGCCTGGGGAAAATTCTTGCGCACAGGAGCTCAAATCAAACCTAACCAAGGACACCGATGGATTGCGAGACGCCACTGAACGAGTAGCAATTAAGTGATCGAAAACTACCATTGGAAAGTGTGATTTCCACCAATATAAGTGCGATAAATAAAATCAACTTTAATATATATTTCTACATCCTGTGTTTTCAGTTGTCGCAAACGCAATATAAATTTGTTGATCGAACCCTCAGCTCGACTGAGTTTTAGTCTAGCTAAAATACAACCGAAACCAAATGTTCGTTACAGTATCATAAGCCTCATTCACATATTGTTGGATATCCGAACGTAATCTAGCAACTCATCAGCTCAATTTAACTTGATAGTACTGCGCCTACTCCATTTATAGATGCGTCGCATTGTAACACAAAGGGTTTGGCGTAATTTGGATGGGCGAGAAAGGGCGCAGATGTTAGTTGTCTCTTTATTTCATCCAAAGCCTTTTACGCATCCTCATTCCACTCAAAAGTTTTTCCTTTCAATAATTCAGTTAAAGCGAATGTAATATCTGAATACTGAAAGAGGATTCTTTGATACCAGCCGGTCATACCCAAAAAGCGCTTGAGCTGGCGTTTTCTTTTAGGTATTGGAAATTCCGAGATAGCTTGCATTTTATTTGGATTTATTCTCCTACAATCTATCCTAAATATTCCACTTTCTTCACACAAAATTTACTCTTATTAACGTTTATCGTGAGACCAGCCTTTCGAAGTTGCGTGGCTACTTCTGTTAGGTGATACAAGTGCTGCTCAAAGTTGGAGGACAGCACTAATAAGTCATCCAAATAAACTAGTACGTGACACTTCATGGTATAAGGTATGACTTGATCCACAAGTCTGCACAATGTTTGAGGAGCATTCGTTACTCCGAATGGCATCCTGGTAAATTGATACAACGATTTGTTTAGGACAGTAATCGCAGTTTTTTCTTTTGACTTGGCATCCAAACAAATCTGCCAGACAGCGTATTTTAGGTCAATTTTGCAAATACACTAAACATGTGGAAGACGACTTAACAGTCCTTCGATTAGAGGTGAAGGATATGCATCCTTAACTGTAACTGAGTTTAGCTTCCTTGAATCTAAACAAATTCTCACTTTACCTGGCTTTAGTACAAGAACAGTCGGAGAGGACCAGGCAAAGATAGGGGCTTTTCCAAGGACTCCTAACTCAATCATTCTATCGATTTCCGTACACATCTGTTGCTCTTTAGCAGGGGACAACGGATAATATCTTTGCTTGATAGCCTTAGCATCACCAGTATGGATACTGTGTTCGATTAAAGATGTTTTTCCTAACCCATCTCTTTCCGAGGAGGGACAAGAATCTACAACAGCTTTTAAGCGATTCCTCTCGGTAACACTAAGACAAATATTATTAGACGTTTGATCATTGCAGTTTAATTCGCTTACTACAGTCGTATTAGAAATATTAATATCGAATGACTTCCAAAAATCCATTCCACAGATGATGTCTTGTGTGATTGAAGGTACAATCATAAATTCAACTTCTTTCTGTGGTAAGTCATACTCTAACAGAATAAGAAGAGTACCTAATACTTTAGGTCTCCTGCAAGCAATCGTGCGGCCAATTGTCCTCCGATCACGCTTTTATTAGCACCACTATCCAATAATGCTAAATAGCTTTGACCAAATAATATAAGATTTATATATGGACGCGAATCATTACAGTTGCGGATGGTAGCGACAGCTGTAATGTTCTCTAGCGATCGCTTGTTTCTCCGAAATTCGTTCATTCTAATTGAAGATCGAATTTTGAGAAGCGAATTTACTTTCAAACAGAATATTTCCGCTTTTCGCTGGTAATATTCTTTCAATTTGACATGAAACGGTTTGAATCTTAGATTCTTCCATAAGTCTGTGTTATTGCTAGGAATTTGTGGGTTACAAATTGAGTTTTTTTCATTGCTTGCTAGTTGATCTGAGGCTGCAGGTGGATATCCACTGATTATGCTCGGTGGACATCCTGTTTCAAGTTTCCGGAACGGGATTGCACTTAGGACATGTCGGTTTGTAAGTATGTATGTGTGTATCAAGACGGCCACAACCATAGCAAAATACGCATCTGGTTTTTATACAATCTTAATATCCATGACCTATCTCATCACAATTCCAACATTTTATGCTATCAACTGATCGTATTGCAATTTACCTCGGTTGCCTCTGCTGAATTTGTATGGGAAGTATCTGTCGATTTTTCCTCATGCATGACTTCATTAAGAAAACGCCTGGTGGTAGTTGGCGGAGGCACAGGTTTTGAAAACATACTTAAACAGAATTGTTCGTGCTTGTGACATTCAGTTCGAAGGGTTGGTATATTGGGCGTAGCTACATGAAATAGTTTTAACCTCAATTCAGGCCTAAGATTTCTTTTAATATTAGCCACTAACTCCCGATCTGTCATTGGTTCTCGCAGTGCATCAGCAACAGTTTGATCAACAGTTTCTCCATCTCGCTGTTTTTCCATCTCGAGATCTTAAAGAATCTTTTATCTCCTCATCCGAGCGTTGATCTCTATATCGCTCACGCAAGGCATCGCATAGTTGAAACCAATTGGACCGACTATTTGTTCTTTGAAACCGCCAGTAGAACTATAATGCAGGTCCACAGAACATAATATTTTCAAATTGATAAAGCAAATTCCAATTTCCGTTCAGGCATTGGTCGGTCAAGCGATTGATCAGGTAAATAAAATCTTCCACGCAAATTTCATTAAAGGATCCAGAGAATTGTACATGCCAACTCGAAATAATACTTGAGACTTTGTCGGGTAGTTCAATGGAATCAGTGCTTCGATTATCTACATCTGTTCGAATCCCTTGATACCTATTATTACAATTTGAATTCATTGAATTATTTTGGTCGACTTCTGATTCTTGTCTAGCACCGTGATTGTTATTAGAGAGATTAAGGTTTCTTATAGCCATACTCGCTCGAAATGTATCTAACGAGTTTGAAATAAGTTGCTGAATTCGCTGCTCAGAAAGGATGGGTGGGTCAAATGAAGCATTGGGTGAATCATGTCTATTCCTGACATTAAAATTATTATTAGGCCTGTAAGTCTGAGCTCCAGAGTTGTTTCGTTGGTTATTGGATCTGGCATTAGGTCTATTCCTAGGAGTAGCACCTGTTCGATGGCCACCACGAACTGTTCGAGGAACTTGAAAGTGACTTTCGATATCATTTAACTGGGAAAGTGTACATGGGTGTCTACACGACGGACATGTTTCATTAGTACGTAACCAGGTTACCAAACAAGCTCGATGGAATTTATGTTTTCAAGGGGTCTCCGAAACTTCAGTATTAATCAAGACTGGGTTAGGACTGGATAGGTGATAAGCGAATAATGAATAAAACTAGCGAATTTATGAATCACTTTGGGACGTATCCGTTAATAAAATGGTTGCATCTTGAAATTATAAATATATCAATCGTGATTTCCCTTAACCGATAACTGATTCTACTTTAATTTGAAGAATTGTTTTTGGAAAAGAGGAAAGTGGCGAAATAATCCACCAAGAACAAACTCATTCTCTTTCAACAATAATTGTGGTATTTATTTAGAAATCTATCACCTGGTTTAGATAGTCATGAAGCCAATACTAAAATTCCGAAAGGAGAAGAGAATTCAAAATCAATTGTGTTTTTAGCTAGTGGTTGTTAATTTATAATTTGGAATATAGGAAGGTCTTCAAAAATATATAGCGAGCTTCCTAACCTTTTCTTTACACAAACTTAGGTTTCAATAGGAACTAGCTTTGCATTTAAATGTACGTGGCCTCGCACGTATATTATATGTTCTCTGATTTGTATCGTAAGCCTTATTCATATGTTTTTGGATATCCGAACGTAATCTAGCAACTCGTCAGCTCAATTTAACTTGATTGATCCTTCGCTTAGTAGATTCAAATTTTTAAGCATCGAGTAATCTTTCCCATGTGTGAGCATATGCCGTCCAAACACAACGAAATAGGGCGACTGTCCAATAGATTGGTGAAAGTGGTTTCTTAAGGAGCAGTTTATACTGCTTAGATACAAATCCCAATCTCTCTGATCGTGTCGTACATACGATCTTAAAGCAGCGTTAATCGACCGATTAACTCGTTCTGTAGCATTTGATTGAGGCGAGTAAGCAGCGGCATGGATATGCTTTACACCATGCTTTGAGAGAAATGCAGTGAGTTCATGGATTTTAAATTGAGTTCCATTATCACTTACAATTATCTCAGGAACACCAAAACAATCGAAAATTTCCTCCTTCAAGTACGAAACTATAATCTTGGAGTCAAATTTCCTTACAGGTTTCAGGAATGTAAATTTGCAAAAGTGGTCTAACACAATAAAAATTCCAATATCTCCCTTTCTTGTACGTGGGTAAGGTCCAATAAAATCTACGTACAGTCTTTGGAATGGCCTCTCACTTATGACTTGATTACCCATTCGTGTTATCAGTGCTTGAGCGGGATATTTCGAAGTTTTACATAATTCACAGTTTCGAATATACGTGCGAATTACGGCGTATTAGTTCTAAGCACTTGTGGTAAATATATTCATCCACAACTTTGAAATCAGGTAAATTGGCCTTAATATAATGCTCCTTTAGTTCGACATATTCAATAGACTTGAATGCGTCTGAGCTTAAGTTAATTTCCGGAATAAATTCAAGGTCTATGGCTGCTATTTCAACTTCATATTATCTAGACAATGTATCGGCTACAATATTTTCACTGCCTTTGCGATGTTCTATACTAAAGTTAAAACCCCGTAGATTAATAGTCCATCTTGCAAGTCTGCCATTAAAGGCTTGTTGATTCATTAGCCAACGTAAGCTTGCATGATCGGTTACGACTTTAAATTCGTGACCTTCAATGCACATACGAAATCTCTTTATAGCTAAAACTACTGCTAAACACTCTAGTTCCGTCACGGAATAATTGCGTTGTGCCTTATTAAGTTTCTTGACATATATGCAATGGGTCGTTCTACTCCAGACTCATCACATTGTGATTATTCTGCGCCTACTCCATTTATAGATGCGTCGCATTGTAACACAAAGGGTTTGGCGTAATTTGGATGGGCGAGAAAGGGTGCAGATGTTAGTTGTCTCTTTAATTCATCCAAAGCCTTTTGCGCATTTCCATTCCACTCAAAAGTTTTTCGTTTCAATAATTCAGTTACAGCGAATGTAATATCCGAATACTGAAAGAGGATTCTTTGATACCAGCCGGTCATACCCAAAAACGCTTGAGCTGGCGTTTTCTTTTAGGTATTGGAAATTCCGAGATAGCCTGAATTTTATTTGGATTTATTCTCCTACAATATATCCTAAACATTCCACTTTTTTCACACAAAATTGACTCTTATTAACGGTTATCGGGAGACCAGGCTTTCGAAGTTGCGTTGCTACTTCTGTCAGGTGATACATGTGCTCCTCAAAGTTGGAGGACAGCACTAATAAGTCATCCAAATAAACTAGTACGTGACACTTCATGGTATAAGGTATGACTTGATCCACAAGTCTGCACAATGTTTGAGGAGCATTCATTACTCCGAATGGCATCCTGGTAAATTGATACAACGATCTGTTTAGGACAGTAATCGCAGTTTTTTCTTTTGACTTGGCATCCAAACAAATCTGCCAGATAGCGTATTTTAGGTCAATTTTGGAAATACGCTAAACAGGTGGAAGACGACTTAACAGTCCTTCGATTAGAGGTGAAGGATATGCATCCTTAACTGTAACTGAGCTTAGCTTCGTTGAATCTAAACAAATTCTCACTTTACATGGCTTTAGTACAAGAACAGTCGGAGAGGACCAGGCAAAGATAGGGGCTTTTCCAACGACTCCCAACTCAATCATTCTGTCGATTTCCGCACACATCTGTTGCTATTTAGCAGGGAACAGCGGATAATATCTTTGCTTGATGGCCTTAGCATCACCAGTATGGATACTGTGTTCGATTAAAGATGTTTTTCCTAACCCATCTCTTTCCGAGGAGGGACAAGAATCTACAACAGCTTTTAAGCGATTCCTCTCGGTAACACTAAGACAAATATTATTAGACGTTTGATCATTGCAGTTTAATTCGCTTACTACAGTCGTATTAGAAATATTAATATCGAATGACTTCCAAAAATCCATTCCACAGATGATGCCTTGTGTGATTGAAGGTACAATCATAAATTCAACTTCTTTCTGTGGTAAGTCATACTCTAACGGAATAAGAAGAGTACCTAATACTTTAGGTCTGCTGCAAGCAATCGTGCGGCCAATTGTCCTCTGATCACGCTTTTATTAGCACCACTATCCAATAATGCTAAATAGCTTTGACCAAATAACATAAGATTTATATATGGATGTGAATCATTACAGTTGCGGATGGTAGCGACAACTGGAATGTTCTTTAGCGATCGCTTGTTTCCCCGAAATTCGTTCATTCTAATTGAAGATCGAATTTTGAGAAGCGAATTTACTTTCAAACAGAATATTTCCGCTCTTCGCTGGTAATATTCTTTCAATTTGACATGAAACGGTTTGAATCTTAGATTCTTCGATAAGTCTGTGTTATTGCTAGGAATTTGTGGGGTACAAATTGAGTTTTTTTCATTGCTTGCTAGTTGATCTGAGGCTGCAGGTGGATATCCACTGATTATGCTCGGTGGACATCCTGTTTCAAGTTTCCGGAACGGGATTGCACTTAGGACATGTCGGTTTGTAAGTATGTATGTGTGTATCAAGACGGCCACAACCATAGCAAAATACGCGTCTGGTTTTTATACAATCTTAATATCCATGACCTATCTCATCACAATTCCAACATTTTATGCTATCAACTGATCGTATTGCAATTTACCTCGGTTGCTTATGCTGAATTTGTAGTATCTGTCGATTTTTCCTCATGCATGACTTCATTAAGAAAACGCCTGGTGGTAGTTGGCGGAGGCACAGGTTTTGAAAACATACTTAAACAGAATTGTTCGTGCTTGTGACATTCAGTTCGAAGGGTTGCTATATTGGCGGTAGCTACATGAAGTAGTTTTAACCTCAATTCAGGCCTAAGATTTCTTTTAATATTAGCCACTAACTCCCGATCTGTCATTGGTTCTCGCAGTGCATCAGCAACAGTTTGATCAACAGTTTCTCCATCTCGCTGTTTTTCCATCTCGAGATCTTAAAGAATCTTTTATCTCCTCATCCGAGCGTTGATCTCTATATCGCTCACGCAAGGCATCGCATAGTTGAAACCAATTGGACCGACTATTTGTTCTTTGAAACCGCCAGTAGAACTATAATGCAGGTCCACAGAACATAATATTTTCAAATTGATAAAGCAAATTCCAATTTCCGTTCAGGCATTGGTCGGTCAAGCGATTGATCAGGTAAATAAAATCTTCCACGCAAATTTCATTAAAGGATCCACAGAATTGTACATGCCAACTCGAAATAATACTTGAGACTTTGTCGGGTCGTTCAATGAAATCACTGCTTCGATTACCTACATCTGTTCGAATCCCTTGATACCTATTATTACAATTTGAATTCATTGAATTATTTTGGTCGACTTCTGATTCTTGTCTAGCACCCTGGTGGTTATTAGAGAGATTAAGGTTTCTTACAGACATTCTGGCTCGAAATGTATCTAACGAGTTTGAAATAAGTTGCTGAATTCGCTGTTCAGAAAGCATGGGTGGGTCAAACGAAGCATTGGATGAATCATGTCTATTGCTGACATTAAAATGATTATTAGAACTGTAAGTCTGAGTTCCAGAGTTGTTTCGTTGGTTATTGGATATGGCATTAGGTATATTCCTAGGAGTAGCACCTGTTCGATGGCCACTACGAACTGTTCGAGGAACTTGAAAGTTCTGTTCCGAGGACTGACTTTCGATATCATTTAACTGGGAAAGTCTACATGGGTGTCTACATGACGGATATGTTTCATTAGTACGTAACCAGGTTACCAAACAAGCTCGATGGAATTTATGATTTCAAGGGGTCTCCGAAACTTCAGTATTAATCAAGACTGGGTTAGGACTGGATAGGTGATAAGCGAATAATGAATAAAACTAGCGAATTTATGAATCACTTTGGGACTTATCCGTTAATAAAATGGTTGCATCTTGAAATTATAAATATATTAATCGTGATTTCCCTTAACCGATAACTGATTCTACTTTAATTTGAAGAATTGTTTTCGGAAAAGAGGAAAGTGGCGAAATAATCCACTAAGAACAATTTCATTCTGTTATAACAATAAATGTGGATTTTATTTAGAAATCTATCACCTGGTTTAGATCGTCATGAAGCCAATACTAAAATTCCGAAAGGAGAAGAGAATTCAAAATCAATTGTGTTTTTAGCTAATGGTGGTTAAAACGAAGATAAAAGCTGAAGAAAGGTGCTCACATGAAGGTCTTCTGAAATATATAGCGAGCTTCCTAACCTTTTCTTTACACAAACTTAGGTTTCAACCGGAACTAGCTTTGCATTTAAATGTACGTGGCCTCGCACGTATATTATATGTTCTCTGATTTGTATCGTAAGCATTATTCATATGTTTTTGGATATCCGAACGTAATCTAGCAACTCGTCAGCTCAATTTAACTTGATTGATCCTTCGCTTAGTAGATTCAAATTTTTAAGCATCGAGTAATCTTTCCCATGTGTGAGCATATGCCGTCCAAACACAACGAAATAGGGCGACTGTCCAATAGATTGGTGAAAGTGGTTTCTTAAGGAGCAGTTTATACTGCTTAGATACAAATCCCAATCTCTCTGATCGTGTCGTACATACGATCTTAAAGCAGCGTTAATCGACCGATTAACTCGTTCTGTAGCATTTGATTGAGGCGAGTAAGCAGCGGCATGGATATGCTTTACACCATGCTTTGAGAGAAATGCAGTGAGTTCATGGATTTTAAATTGAGTTCCATTATCACTTACAATTATCTCAGGAACACCAAAACAATCGAAAATTTCCTCCTTCAAGTACGAAACTATAATCTTGGAGTCAAATTTCCTTACAGGTTTCAGGAATGTAAATTTGCAAAAGTGGTCTAACACAATAAAAATTCCAATATCTCCCTTTCTTGTACGTGGGTAAGGTCCAATAAAATCTACGTACAGTCTTTGGAATGGCCTCTCACTTATGACTTGATTACCCATTCGTGTTATCAGTGCTTGAGCGGGATATTTCGAAGTTTTACATAATTCACAGTTTCGAATATACGTGCGAATTACGGCGTATTAGTTCTAAGCACTTGTGGTAAATATATTCATCCACAACTTTGAAATCAGGTAAATTGGCCTTAATATAATGCTCCTTTAGTTCGACATATTCAATAGACTTGAATGCGTCTGAGCTTAAGTTAATTTCCGGAATAAATTCAAGGTCTATGGCTGCTATTTCAACTTCATATTATCTAGACAATGTATCGGCTACAATATTTTCACTGCCTTTGCGATGTTCTATACTAAAGTTAAAACCCCGTAGATTAATAGTCCATCTTGCAAGTCTGCCATTAAAGTCTTGTTGATTCATTAGCCAACGTAAGCTTGCATGATCGGTTACGACTTTAAATTCGTGACCTTCAATGCACATACGAAATCTCTTTATAGCTAAAACTACTGCTAAACACTCTAGTTCCGTCACGGAATAATTGCGTTGTGCCTTATTAAGTTTCTTGACATATATGCAATGGGTCGTTCTACTCCAGACTCATCACATTGTGATTATTCTGCGCCTACTCCATTTATAGATGCGTCGCATTGTAACACAAAGGGTTTGGCGTAATTTGGATGGGCGAGAAAGGGTGCAGATGTTAGTTGTCTCTTTAATTCATCCAAAGCCTTTTGCGCATTTCCATTCCACTCAAAAGTTTTTCGTTTCAATAATTCAGTTACAGCGAATGTAATATCCGAATACTGAAAGAGGATTCTTTGATACCAGCCGGTCATACCCAAAAACGCTTGAGCTGGCGTTTTCTTTTAGGTATTGGAAATTCCGAGATAGCCTGAATTTTATTTGGATTTATTCTCCTACAATATATTCTAAACATTCCACTTTTTTCACACAAAATTGACTCTTATTAACGGTTATCGGGAGACCAGGCTTTCGAAGTTGCGTTGCTACTTCTGTCAGGTGATACATGTGCTCCTCAAAGTTGGAGGACAGCACTAATAAGTCATCCAAATAAACTAGTACGTGACACTTCATGGTATAAGGTATGACTTGATCCACAAGTCTGCACAATGTTTGAGGAGCATTCATTACTCCGAATGGCATCCTGGTAAATTGATACAACGATCTGTTTAGGACAGTAATCGCAGTTTTTTCTTTTGACTTGGCATCCAAACAAATCTGCCAGATAGCGTATTTTAGGTCAATTTTGGAAATACGCTAAACAGGTGGAAGACGACTTAACAGTCCTTCGATTAGAGGTGAAGGATATGCATCCTTAACTGTAACTGAGCTTAGCTTCGTTGAATCTAAACAAATTCTCACTTTACATGGCTTTAGTACAAGAACAGTCGGAGAGGACCAGGCAAAGATAGGGGCTTTTCCAACGACTCCCAACTCAATCATTCTGTCGATTTCCGCACACATCTGTTGCTATTTAGCAGGGAACAGCGGATAATATCTTTGCTTGATGGCCTTAGCATCACCAGTATGGATACTGTGTTCGATTAAAGATGTTTTTCCTAACCCATCTCTTTCCGAGGAGGGACAAGAATCTACAACAGCTTTTAAGCGATTCCTCTCGGTAACACTAAGACAAATATTATTAGACGTTTGATCATTGCAGTTTAATTCGCTTACTACAGTCGTATTAGAAATATTAATATCGAATGACTTCCAAAAATCCATTCCACAGATGATGCCTTGTGTGATTGAAGGTACAATCATAAATTCAACTTCTTTCTGTGGTAAGTCATACTCTAACGGAATAAGAAGAGTACCTAATACTTTAGGTCTGCTGCAAGCAATCGTGCGGCCAATTGTCCTCTGATCACGCTTTTATTAGCACCACTATCCAATAATGCTAAATAGCTTTGACCAAATAACATAAGATTTATATATGGATGTGAATCATTACAGTTGCGGATGGTAGCGACAACTGGAATGTTCTTTAGCGATCGCTTGTTTCTCCGAAATTCGTTCATTCTAATTGAAGATCGAATTTTGAGAAGCGAATTTACTTTCAAACAGAATATTTCCGCTTTTCGCTGGTAATATTCTTTCAATTTGACATGAAACGGTTTGAATCTTAGATTCTTCGATAAGTCTGTGTTATTGCTAGGAATTTGTGGGGTACAAATTGAGTTTTTTTCATTGCTTGCTAGTTGATCTGAGGCTGCAGGTGGATATCCACTGATTATGCTCGGTGGACATCCTGTTTCAAGTTTCCGGAACGGGATTGCACTTAGGACATGTCGGTTTGTAAGTATGTATGTATGTATCAAGACGGCCACAACCATAGCAAAATACGCGTCTGGTTTTTATACAATCTTAATATCCATGACCTATCTCATCACAATTCCAACATTTTATGCTATCAACTGATCGTATTGCAATTTACCTCGGTTGCCTATGCTGAATTTGTAGTATCTGTCGATTTTTCCTCATGCATGACTTCATTAAGAAAACGCCTGGTGGTAGTTGGCGGAGGTACAGGTTTTGAAAACATACTTAAACAGAATTATTCGTGCTTGTGACATTCAGTTCGAAGGGTTGCTATATTGGCGGTAGCTACATGAAGTAGTTTTAACCTCAATTCAGGCCTAAGATTTCTTTTAATATTAGCCACTAACTCCCGATCTGTCATTGGTTCTCGCAGTGCATCAGCAACAGTTTGATCAACAGTTTCTCCATCTCGCTGTTTTTCCATCTCGAGATCTTAAAGAATCTTTTATCTCCTCATCCGAGCGTTGATCTCTATATCGCTCACGCAAGGCATCGCATAGTTGAAACCAATTGGACCGACTATTTGTTCTTTGAAACCGCCAGTAGAACTATAATGCAGGTCCACAGAACATAATATTTTCAAATTGATAAAGCAAATTCCAATTTCCGTTCAGGCATTGGTCGGTCAAGCGATTGATCCGGTAAATAAAATCTTCCACGGAAATTTCATTAAAGGATCCACAGAATTGTACATGCCAACTCGAAATAATACTTGAGACTTTGTCGGGTCGTTCAATGAAATCACTGCTTCGATTACCTACATCTGTTCGAATCCCTTGATACCTATTATTACAATTTGAATTCATTGAATTATTTTGGTCGACTTCTGATTCTTGTCTAGCACCCTGGTGGTTATTAGAGAGATTAAGGTTTCTTACAGACATTCTGGCTCGAAATCTATCTAACGAGTTTGAAATAAGTTGCTGAATTCGCTGTTCAGAAAGCATGGGTGGGTCAAACGAAGCATTGGATGAATCATGTCTATTGCTGACATTAAAATTATTATTAGAACTGTAAGTCTGAGTTCCAGAGTTGTTTCGTTGGTTATTGGATATGGCATTAGGTATATTCCTAGGAGTAGCACCTGTTCGATGGCCACTACGAACTGTTCGAGGAACTTGAAAGTTCTGTTCCGAGGACTGACTTTCGATATCATTTAACTGGGAAAGTCTACATGGGTGTCTACATGACGGATATGTTTCATTAGTACGTAACCAGGTTACCAAACAAGCTCGATGGAATTTATGATTTCAAGGGGTCTCCGAAACTTCAGTATTAATCAAGACTGGGTTAGGACTGGATAGGTGATAAGCGAATAATGAATAAAACTAGCGAATTTATGAATCACTTTGGGACTTAATAATAATAAAATTGTTGCATCTTGAAATTATAAATATATCAATCGTGATTTCCCTTAACCGATAACTGATTCTACTTTAATTTGAAGAATTGTTTTCGGAAAATAGGAAAGTGGCGAAATAATCCACTAAGAACAATTTCATTCTGTTATAACAATAAATGTGGATTTTATTTAGAAATCTATCACCTGGTTTAGATCGTCATGAAGCCAATACTAAAATTCCGAAAGGAGAAGAGAATTCAAAATCAATTGTGTTTTTAGCTAATGGTGGTTAAAACGAAGATAAAAGCTGAAGAAAGGTGCTCACATGAAGGTCTTCTGAAATATATAGCGAGCTTCCTAACCTTTTCTTTACACAAACTTAGGTTTCAACCGGAACTAGCTTTGCATTTAAATGTACGTGGCCTCGCACGTATATTATATGTTCTCTGATTTGTATCGTAAGCATTATTCATATGTTTTTGGATATCCGAACGTAATCTAGCAACTCGTCAGCTCAATTTAACTTGATTGATCCTTCGCTTAGTAGATTCAAATTTTTAAGCATCGAGTAATCTTTCCCATGTGTGAGCATATGCCGTCCAAACACAACGAAATAGGGCGACTGTCCAATAGATTGGTGAAAGTGGTTTCTTAAGGAGCAGTTTATACTGCTTAGATACAAATCCCAATCTCTCTGATCGTGTCGTACATACGATCTTAAAGCAGCGTTAATCGACCGATTAACTCGTTCTGTAGCATTTGATTGAGGCGAGTAAGCAGCGGCATGGATATGCTTTACACCATGCTTTGAGAGAAATGCAGTGAGTTCATGGATTTTAAATTGAGTTCCATTATCACTTACAATTATCTCAGGAACACCAAAACAATCGAAAATTTCCTCCTTCAAGTACGAAACTATAATCTTGGAGTCAAATTTCCTTACAGGTTTCAGGAATGTAAATTTGCAAAAGTGGTCTAACACAATAAAAATTCCAATATCTCCCTTTCTTGTACGTGGGTAAGGTCCAATAAAATCTACGTACAGTCTTTGGAATGGCCTCTCACTTATGACTTGATTACCCATTCGTGTTATCAGTGCTTGAGCGGGATATTTCGAAGTTTTACATAATTCACAGTTTCGAATATACGTGCGAATTACGGCGTATTAGTTCTAAGCACTTGTGGTAAATATATTCATCCACAACTTTGAAATCAGGTAAATTGGCCTTAATATAATGCTCCTTTAGTTCGACATATTCAATAGACTTGAATGCGTCTGAGCTTAAGTTAATTTCCGGAATAAATTCAAGGTCTATGGCTGCTATTTCAACTTCATATTATCTAGACAATGTATCGGCTACAATATTTTCACTGCCTTTGCGATGTTCTATACTAAAGTTAAAACCCCGTAGATTAATAGTCCATCTTGCAAGTCTGCCATTAAAGTCTTGTTGATTCATTAGCCAACGTAAGCTTGCATGATCGGTTACGACTTTAAATTCGTGACCTTCAATGCACATACGAAATCTCTTTATAGCTAAAACTACTGCTAAACACTCTAGTTCCGTCACGGAATAATTGCGTTGTGCCTTATTAAGTTTCTTGACATATATGCAATGGGTCGTTCTACTCCAGACTCATCACATTGTGATTATTCTGCGCCTACTCCATTTATAGATGCGTCGCATTGTAACACAAAGGGTTTGGCGTAATTTGGATGGGCGAGAAAGGGTGCAGATGTTAGTTGTCTCTTTAATTCATCCAAAGCCTTTTGCGCATTTCCATTCCACTCAAAAGTTTTTCGTTTCAATAATTCAGTTACAGCGAATGTAATATCCGAATACTGAAAGAGGATTCTTTGATACCAGCCGGTCATACCCAAAAACGCTTGAGCTGGCGTTTTCTTTTAGGTATTGGAAATTCCGAGATAGCCTGAATTTTATTTGGATTTATTCTCCTACAATATATCCTAAACATTCCACTTTTTTCACACAAAATTGACTCTTATTAACGGTTATCGGGAGACCAGGCTTTCGAAGTTGCGTTGCTACTTCTGTCAGGTGATACATGTGCTCCTCAAAGTTGGAGGACAGCACTAATAAGTCATCCAAATAAACTAGTACGTGACACTTCATGGTATAAGGTATGACTTGATCCACAAGTCTGCACAATGTTTGAGGAGCATTCGTTACTCCGAATGGCATCCTGGTAAATTGATACAACGATCTGTTTAGGACAGTAATCGCAGTTTTTTCTTTTGACTTGGCATCCAAACAAATCTGCCAGATAGCGTATTTTAGGTCAATTTTGGAAATACGCTAAACAGGTGGAAGACGACTTAACAGTCCATCGATTAGAGGTGAAGGATATGCATCCTTAACTGTAACTGAGCTTAGCTTCGTTGAATCTAAACAAATTCTCACTTTACATGGCTTTAGTACAAGAACAGTCGGAGAGGACCAGGCAAAGATAGGGGCTTTTCCAACGACTCCCAACTCAATCATTCTGTCGATTTCCGCACACATCTGTTGCTATTTAGCAGGGAACAGCGGATAATATCTTTGCTTGATGGCCTTAGCATCACCAGTATCAATACTGTGTTCGATTAAAGATGTTTTTCCTAACCCATCTCTTTCCGAGGAGGGACAAGAATCTACAACAGCTTTTAAGCGATTCCTCTCGGTAACACTAAGACAAATATTATTAGACGTTTGATCATTGCAGTTTAATTCGCTTACTACAGTCGTATTAGAAATATTAATATCGAATGACTTCCAAAAATCCATTCCACAGATGATGCCTTGTGTGATTGAAGGTACAATCATAAATTCAACTTCTTTCTGTGGTAAGTCATACTCTAACGGAATAAGAAGAGTACCTAATACTTTAGGTCTGCTGCAAGCAATCGTGCGGCCAATTGTCCTCTGATCACGCTTTTATTAGCACCACTATCCAATAATGCTAAATAGCTTTGACCAAATAACATAAGATTTATATATGGATGTGAATCATTACAGTTGCGGATGGTAGCGACAACTGGAATGTTCTTTAGCGATCGCTTGTTTCTCCGAAATTCGTTCATTCTAATTGAAGATCGAATTTTGAGAAGCGAATTTACTTTCAAACAGAATATTTCCGCTCTTCGCTGGTAATATTCTTTCAATTTGACATGAAACGGTTTGAATCTTAGATTCTTCGATAAGTCTGTGTTATTGCTAGGAATTTGTGGGGTACAAATTGAGTTTTTTTCATTGCTTGCTAGTTGATCTGAGGCTGCAGGTGGATATCCACTGATTATGCTCGGTGGACATCCTGTTTCAAGTTTCCGGAACGGGATTGCACTTAGGACATGTCGGTTTGTAAGTATGTATGTATGTATCAAGACGGCCACAACCATAGCAAAATACGCATCTGGTTTTTATACAATCTTAATATCCATGACCTATCTCATCACAATTCCAACATTTTATGCTATCAACTGATCGTATTGCAATTTACCTCGGTTGCCTATGCTGAATTTGTATGGGAAGTATCTGTCGATTTTTCCTCATGCATGACTTCATTAAGAAAACGCCTGGTGGTAGTTGGCGGAGGCACAGGTTTTGAAAACATACTTAAACAGAATTGTTCGTGCTTGTGACATTCAGTTCGAAGGGTTGCTATATTGGCGGTAGCTACATGAAGTAGTTTTAACCTCAATTCAGGCCTAAGATTTCTTTTAATATTAGCCACTAACTCCCGATCTGTCATTGGTTCTCGCAGTGCATCAGCAACAGTTTGATCAACAGTTTCTCCATCTCGCTGTTTTTCCATCTCGAGATCTTAAAGAATCTTTTATCTCCTCATCCGAGCGTTAATCTCTATATCGCTCACGCAAGGCATCGCATAGTTGACACCAATTGGACCGACTATTTGTTCTTTGAAACCGCCAGTAGAACTATAATGCAGGTCCACAGAACATAATATTTTCAAATTGATAAAGCAAATTCCAATTTCCGTTCAGGCATTGGTCGGTCAAGCGATTGATCCGGTAAATAAAATCTTCCACGGAAATTTCATTAAAGGATCCACAGAATTGTACATGCCAACTCGAAATAATACTTGAGACTTTGTCGGGTCGTTCAATGAAATCACTGCTTCGATTACCTACATCTGTTCGAATCCCTTGATACCTATTATTACAATTTGAATTCATTGAATTATTTTGGTCGACTTCTGATTCTTGTCTAGCACCCTGGTGGTTATTAGAGAGATTAAGGTTTCTTACAGACATACTGGCTCGAAATGTATCTAACGAGTTTGAAATAAGTTGCTGAATTCGCTGTTCAGAAAGCATGGGTGGGTCAAACGAAGCATTGGATGAATCATGTCTATTCCTGACATTAAAATTATTATTAGAACTGTAAGTCTGAGCTCCAGAGTTGTTTCGTTGGTTATTGGATCTGGCATTAGGTATATTCCTAGGAGTAGCACCTGTTCGATGGCCACTACGAACTGTTCGAGGAACTTGAAAGTTCTGTTCCGAGGACTGACTTTCGATATCATTTAACTGGGAAAGTCTACATGGGTGTCTACATGACGGATATGTTTCATTAGTACGTAACCAGGTTACCAAACAAGCTCGATGGAATTTATGATTTCAAGGGGTCTCCGAAACTTCAGTATTAATCAAGACTGGGTTAGGACTGGATAGGTGATAAGCGAATAATGAATAAAACTAGCGAATTTATGAATCACTTTGGGACTTAATAATAATAAAATGGTTGCATCTTGAAATTATAAATATATCAATCGTGATTTCCCTTAACCGATAACTGATTCTACTTTAATTTGAAGAATTGTTGGAAAAGAAGAAAAGAAGAATTGGAAAAGAGGAAAGTGGCGAAATAATCCACCAAGAACAAACTCATTCTCTTTCAACAATAATTGTGGTATTTACTTAGAAATCTATCACCTGGTTTAGATCGTCATAAAGCCAATACTAAAATTCCGAAAGGAGAAGAGAATTCAAAATCAATTGTGTTTTTAGCTAGTGGTTGTTAATTTATAATTTGGAATATAGGAAGGTCTTCAAAAATATATAGCGAGCTTCCTAACCTTTTCTTTACACAAACTTAGGTTTCAATAGGAACTAGCTTTGCATTTAAATGTACGTGGCCTCGCACGTATATTATATGTTCTCTGATTTGTATCATAAGCCTTATTCCTATGTTTTTGGATATCCGAACGTAATCTAGCAACTCGTCAGCTCAATTTAACTTGATTGATCCTTCGCTTAGTAGATTCAAATTTTTAAGCATCGAGTAATCTTTCCCATGTGTGAGCATATGCCGTCCAAACACAACGAAATAGGGCGACTGTCCAATAGATTGGTGAAAGTGGTTTCTTAAGGAGCAGTTTATACTGCTTAGATACAAATCTCAATCTCTCTGATCGTGTCGTACATACGATATTAAAGCAGCGTTAATCGACCGATTAACTCGTTCTGTAGCATTTGATTGAGGCGAGTAAGCAGCGGCATGGATATGCTTTACACCATGCTTTGAGAGAAATGCAGTGAGTTCATGGATTTTAAATTGAGTTCCATTATCACTTACAATTATCTCAGGAACACCAAAACAATCGAAAATTTCCTCCTTCAAGTACGAAACTATAATCTTGGAGTCAAATTTCCTTACAGGTTTCAGGAATGTAAATTTGCAAAAGTGGTCTAACACAATAAAAATTCCAATATCTCCCTTTCTTGTACGTGGGTAAGGTCCAATAAAATCTACGTACAGTCTTTGGAATGGCCTCTCACTTATGACTTGATTACCCATTCGTGTTATCAGTGCTTGAGCGGGATATTTCGAAGTTTTACATAATTCACAGTTTCGAATATACGTGCGAATGTCAACAACCATTCGGGGCCAATAAAACTTGCGGCGTATTAGTTCTAAGCACTTGGCTATACCACAATGACAAGAAGTAGGTTGATCACGCGGATTGGATGACACTTTTACGCAATGCCATGGGAACAATAAGCTTCCAAGATTCAGTATTACAATCTGTCTCATTATGAACAAAGTCTGCGCGGTGGTAAATATATTCATCCACAACTTTGAAATCAGGTAAATTGGCCTTAATTGGCTCCTTTAGTTCGACATATTCAATAGACTTGAATGCGTCTGAGCTTAAGTTAATTTCCGGAATAAATTCAAGGTCTATGGCTGCTATTTCAACTTCATATTATCTAGACAATGTATCGGCCACAATATTTTCACTGCCTTTGCGATGTTCTATACTAAAGTTAAAACCCCGTAGATTAATAGTCCATCTTGCAAGTCTGCCATTAAAGTCTTGTTGATTCATTAGCCAACGTAAGCTTGCATGATCGGTTACGACTTTAAATTCGTGACCTTCAATGCACATACGAAATCTCTTTATAGCTAAAACTACTGCTAAACACTCTAGTTCCGTCACGGAATAATTGCGTTGTGCCTTATTAAGTTTCTTGACATATATGCAATGGGTCGTTCTACTCCAGACTCATCACATTGTGATAGTACTGCGCCTACTCCATTTATGATGCGTCGCATAATTTGGATGGGCGAGAAAGGGTGCAGATGTTAGTTGTCTCTTTAATTCATCCAAAGCCTTTTGCGCATCCTCATTCCACTCAAAAGTTTTTCCTTTCAATAATTCAGTTAAAGCGAATGTAATATCCGAATACTGAAAGAGGATTCTTTGATACCAGCCGGTCATACCCAAAAAACGCTCGAGCTGGCGTTTTCTTTTAGGTATTGGAAATTCCGAGATAGCCTGAATTTTATTTGGATTTATTCTCCTACAATATATCCTAAATATTCACTTTATTCACACAAAATTGACTCTTATTAACGTTTATCGTGAGACCAGCCTTTCGAACTTGCGTTGCTACTTCTGCCAGGTGATACAAGTGCTCCTCAAAGTTGGAGGACAGCACTAATAAGTCATCCAAATAAACTAGTACGTGAGACTTCCTGGAATAAGGTATGACTTGATCCCCAAGTCTGCGTAATGTTTGAGGAGCATTCGTTACTCCGAATGGTATCCTGGTAAATTGATACAACGATCTGTTTAGGACAGTAATCGCAGTTTTTTCTTTTGACTTGGCATCCAAACAAATCTGCCAGATAGCGTATTTTAGGCCAATTTTGGAAATGCACTAAACAGGTGGAAGACGACTTAACAGCCCTTCGATTAGAGGTGAAGGATATGCATCCTTAACTGTAACTGAGTTTAGCTTCCTTGAATCTAAACAAATTCTCACTTTAACTGGCTTTAGTACAAGAACAGTCGGAGAGGACCTGGCAGAGATATGGGCTTTTCCAAGGACTCCCAACTCAATCATTCTATCGATTTCCGTACACATCTGTTGCTCTTTAGCAGGGGACAACGGATTATATCTTTGTATGAGTACTACCAGTATGAATACTGTGTTCGATTAAAGATGTTTTTCCTAACCCATCTCTTTCGGAGAAGGGACAAGAATCTACAACAGCTTTTAAGCGATTCCTCTCGGTAACACTAAGACAAATATTATTAGACGTTTGATCATTGCAGTTTAATTCGATTACTACAGTCGTATTAGAAATATTAATATCTAATGTCTTCCAAAAATCCATTCCACAGATGATGTCTTGTGTGATTGAAGGTACAATCATAAATTCAACTTCTTTCTGTGGTAAGTCATACTCTAACGGAATAAGAAGAGTACCTAATACTTTAGGTATGCTGCAAGCAATCGTGCGGCCAATTGTCCTCCGATCACGCTTTTATTAGCACCACTATCCAATAATGCTAAATAGCTTTGACCAAATAACATAAGATTTATATATGGACGCGAATCATTACAGTTGCGGATGGTAGCGACAACTGTAATGTTCTTTAGCGATCGCTTGTTTCTCCGAAATTCGTTCATTCTAATTGAAGATCGAATTTTGAGAAGCGAATTTACTTTCAAACAGAATATTTCCGCTTTTCGCTGGTAATATTCTTTCAATTTGACATGAAACGGTTTGAATCTTAGATTCTTCGATAAGTCTGTTTTATTACTAGGAATTTGTGGGGTACAAATTTTTCATTGCTTGCTAGTTGATCCGAGGCTGTAGGTGGATATTCACTGATTATGCTCGGTGGACATCCTGTTTCAAGTTTTCCGGAACGGGATTGCACTTAGGACATGTCGGTTTGTAAGTATCAAGACAGCCACAACCATAGCAAAATACGCGTCTGGTTTTAATACAATCTTAATATCCATGACCTATCTCATCACAATTCCAACATTTTATGCTATCAACTGATCGTATTGCAATTTACCTCGGTTGCCTATGCTGAATTTGTATGGGAAGTATCTGTCGATTTTTCCTCATGCATGACTTCATTAAGAAAACGCCTGGTGGTAGTTGGCGGAGGTACAGGTTTTGAAAACATACTTAAACAGAATTGTTCGTGCTTGTGACATTCAGTTCGAAGGGTTGCTATATTGGGCGTAGCTACATGAAGTAGTTTTAACCTCAATTCAGGCCTAAGATTTCTTTTAATATTAGTCACTAACTCCTGATCTGTCATTGGTTCTCACTCTGCATCAGCAAAAAGAGGAGAGAGATCTTAAAGAATCTTTTATCTCCTCATCCGAGCGTTGATCTCTATATCGCTCACGCAAGGCAACGCATAGTTGAAACCAATTAGACCGACTATTTGTTCTTTGAAACCGCCAGTAGAACTATAATGCAGGTCCACAGAACATAATATTTGCAAATTAATAAAGCAAATTCCAATTTCCGTTCAGGCATTGGTCGGTCAAGCGATTGATCAGGTAAATAAAACCTTCCACGCAAATTTCATTAAAGGATCCACAGAATTGTACATGCCAACTCGAAATAATACTTGAGACTTTGTCGGGTCGTTCAATGGAATCAGTGCTTCGATTATCTACATCTGTTCGAATCCCTTGATACCTATTATTACAATTTGAATTCATTGAATTATTTTGGTCGACTTCTGATTCTTGTCTAGCACCCTGGTTGTTATTAGAGAGATTAAGGTTTCTTATAGCCATACTGGTTCGAAGTGTATCTAACCAGTTTAAAATAAGTTGCTGAATTCGCTGCTCAGAAAGGATGGGTGGGTCAAATGAAGCATTGGGTGAATCATGTCTATTCCTGACATTAAAATTATTATTAGGCCTGTAAGTCTGAGCTCCAGAGTTGTTTCGTTGGTTATTGGATCTGGCATTAGGTCTATTCCTAGGAGTAGCACCTGTTCGATGGCCACCACGAACTGTTCGAGGAACTTGAAAGTGACTTTCGATATCATTTAACTGGGAAAGTGTACATGGGTGTCTACACGACGGACATGTTTCATTAGTACGTAACCAGGTTACCAAACAAGCTCGATGGAATTTATGTTTTCAAGGGGTCTCCGAAACTTCAGTATTAATCAAGACTGGGTTAGGACTGGATAGGTGATAAGCGAATAATGAATAAAACTAGCGAATTTATGAATCACTTTGGGACTTATCCGTTAATAAAATGGTTGCATCTTGAAATTATAAATATATCAATCGTGATTTCCCTTAACCGATAACTGATTCTACTTTAATTTGAAGAATTGTTTTTGGAAAAGAGGAAAGTGGCGAAATAATCCACCAAGAACAAACTCATTCTCTTTCAACAATAATTGTGGTATTTATTTAGAAATCTATCACCTGGTTTAGATAGTCATGAAGCCAATACTAAAATTCCGAAAGGAGAAGAGAATTCAAAATCAATTGTGTTTTTAGCTAGTGGTTGTTAATTTAGAATTTGGAATATAGGAAGGTCTTCAAAAATATATAGCGAGCTTCCTAACCTTTTCTTTACACAAACTTAGGTTTCAACCGGAACTAGCTTTGCATTTAAATGTACGTGGCCTCGCACGTATATTATATGTTTTCTGATTTGTATCGTAAGCCTTATTTCATATGTTTTTGGATATCCGAACGTAATCTAGCAACTCGTCAGCTCAATTTAACTTGATTGATCCTTCGCTTAGTAGATTCAAATTGGCTATACCATAACAAAGTCTGCGCGGTGGTAAATATATTCATCCACAACTTTGAAATCAGGTAAATTGGCCTTAATATAATGCTCCTTTAGTTCGACATATTCCATAGACTTGAATACGTCTGAGCTTAAGTTAATTTCCGGAATAAATTCAAGGCCTATGGCTGCTATTTCAACTTCATATTATCTAGACAATGTATCGGCTACAATATTTTCACTGCCTTTGCGATGTTCTATACTAAAGTTAAAACCCCGTAGATTTATAGTCCATCTTGCGAGTCTGCCATTAATGTCTTGTTGATTCATTAGCCAACGTACGCTTGTATGATCGGTTACGAAATCTCTTTATAGCTAAAACTACTGCTAAACACTCTAGTTCCGTCACGGAATAATTGCGTTGTGCCTGTGTCGTTCTATCCAGACTCATCACATTAAGATAGTACTGCGCCTACTCCATTTATAGATGTGTCGCATTGTAACACAAAGGGTTTGGCGTAATTTGGATGGGCGAGAAAGGGCGCAGATGTTAGTTGTCTCTTTAGTTCATCCAAAGCCTTTTGCGCATCCTCATTCCACTCAAAAGTTTTTCCTTTCAATAATTCAGTTAAAGCGAATGTAATATCCGAATTCTGAAAGAGGATTCTTTGATACCAGCCGGTCATACCCAAAAAACGCTTGAGCTGGCGTTTTCTTTTAGGTATTGGAAATTCCGAGATAGCCTGAATTTTATTTGGATTTATTCTCCTACAATATATCCTAAATATTCCACTTTCTTCACACAAAATTTACTCTTGTTAACGTTTATTGTGAGACCAGCCTTTCGAAGTTGCGTGGCTACTTCTGTCAGGTGATACAAGTGCTCCTCAAAGTTGGAGGACAGCACCAATAAGTCATCCAAATAAACTAGTACGTGAGACTTCATGGTATAAGGTATGACTTGATCCCCAAGTCTGCACAATGTTTGAGGAGCATTCGTTACTCGTTTCTTTTGACTTGACATCCAAAGAAATCTGCCATATAGCGTATTTTAGGTCAATTTTGGAAATACACTAAACAGGTGGAAGACGACTTAACAGCCCTTCGATTAGAGGTGAAGGATATGCATCCTTAACTGTAGCTGAGTTAAGCTTCCTCGAATCTAAACAAATTCTCACTTTAACTGGCTTTAGTACAAGAACAGTTGGAGAGGACCAGGCAAAGATAGGGGCTTTTCCAACGACTCCCAACTCAATCATTCTGTCGATTTCCGTACACATCTGTTGCTCTTTAGCAGGGGACAACGGATGATATCTTTGCTTGATGGCCTTAGCATCACCAGTATGAATACTGTGTTCGATTAAAGAGGTTTTTCCTAACCCATCTCTTTCCGAGGAGGGACAAGAATCTACAACAGCTTTTAAGCGATTCCTCTCGGTAACACTAAGACAAATATTATTAGACGTTTGATCATTGCAGTTTAATTCGCTTACTACAGTCGTATTAGAAATATTAATATCGAATGACTTCCAAAAATCCATTCCACAGATGATGTCTTGTGTGATTGAAGGTACAATCATAAATTCAACTTCTTTCTGTGGTAAGTCATACTCTAACGGAATAAGAAGAGTACCTAATACTTTAGGTCTGCTGCAAGCAATCGTGCGGCCAATTGTCCTCCGATCACGCTTTTATTAGCACCACTATCCAATAATGCTAAATAGCTTTGACCAAATAACATAAGATTTATATATGGACGCGAATCATTACAGTTGCGGATGGTAGCGACAACTGTAATGTTCTTTAGCGATCGCTTGTTTCTCCAAAATTCGTTCATTCTAATTGAAGATCGAATTTTGAGAAGCGAATTTACTTTCAAACAGAATATTTCCGCTTTTCGCTGGTAATATTCTTTCAATTTGACATGAAACGGTTTGAATCTTAGATTCTTCGATAAGTCTGTGTTATTGCTAGGAATTTGTGGGGTACAAATTGAGTTTTTTTCATTGCTTGCTAGTTGATCCGAGGCTGTAGGTGGATATTCACTGATTATGCTCGGTGGACATCCTGTTTCAAGTTTTCCGGAACTGGATTGCACTTAGGACATGTCGGTTTGTAAGTATGTATGTATGTATCAAGACGGCCACAACCATAGCAAAATACGCGTCTGGTTTTTATACAATCTTAATATCCATGACCTATCTCATCACAATTCCAACATTTTATGCTATCAACTGATCGTATTGCAATTTACCTCGGTTGCCTATGCTGAATTTGTATGGGAAGTATCTGTCGATTTTTCCTCATGCATGACTTCGTTAAGAAAACGCCTGGTGGAAGTTGGCGGAGGTACAGGTTTTGAAAACATACTTAAACAGAATTGTTCGTGCTTGTGACATTCAGTTTGAAGGGTTGCTATATTGGGCGTAGCTACATGAAGTAGTTTTAACCTCAATTCAGGCCTAAGATTTCTTTTAATATTAGTCACTAACTCCTGATCTGTCATTGGTTCTCACTCTGCATCAGCAAAAAGAGGAGAGAGATCTTAAAGAATCTTTTATCTCCTCATCCGAGCGTTGATCTCTATATCGCTCACGCAAGGCAACGCATAGTTGAAACCAATTAGACCGACTATTTGTTCTTTGAAACCGCCAGTAGAACTATAATGCAGGTCCACAGAACATAATATTTGCAAATTGATAAAGCAAATTCCAATTTCCGTTCAGGCATTGGTCGGTCAAGCGATTGATCAGGTAAATAAAACCTTCCACGCAAATTTCATTAAAGGATCCACAGAATTGTACATGCCAACTCGAAATAATACTTGAGACTTTGTCGGGTCGTTCAATGGAATCAGTGCTTCGATTATCTACATCTGTTCGAATCCCTTGATACCTATTATTACAACTTGAATTCATTGAATTATTTTGGTCGACTTCTGATTCTTGTCTAGCACCCTGGTTGTTATTAGAGAGATTAAGGTTTCTTATAGCCATACTGGCTCGAAATGTATCTAACCAGTTTGAAATAAGTTGCTGACTTCGCTGTTCAGAAAGGAGGGGTGGGTCAAACGAAGCATTGGATGAATCATGTCTATTGCTGACATTAAAATTATTATTAGGCCTGTAAGTCTGAGCTCCAGAGTTGTTTCGTTGGTTATTGGATCTGGCATTCGGTCTATTCCTAGGAGTAGCACCTGTTTGATGGCCACCACGAACTGTTCGAGGAACTTGAAAGTTCTGTTCCGAGGACTGACTTTCGTAACCAGGTTACCAAACAAGCTCGATGGAATTTATGTTTTCAAGGAGTCTCCGAAACTTCAGTATTAATCAAGACTGGGATAGGACTGGATAGGCGATAAGCGAATAATGAATAAAACTATCGAATTTATGAATCACTTTGGGACTTATCCGTTAATAAAATGGTTGCATCTTGAAATTATAAATATATCAACCGTGATTTCCCTTAACCGATAAAAGCTGAAGAAAGGTGTTCACATGCAGGTCTTCAAAAATATATAGCGAGCTTCCTAACCTTTTCTTTACACAAACTTAGGTTTCAACCGTAACTAGCTTTGCATTCAAATGTACGTGGCCTCGCACGTATATTATATGTTTTCTGATTTGTATCGTAAGCCTTATTCATATATTTTTGGATATCCGAACGTAATCTAGCAACTCGTCAGCTCAATTTAATTTATGTTTTCAAGGGGTCTCCGAAACTTCAGTGTTAATCAAGACTGGGTTAGGACTGGATAGGCGATAAGCGAATAATGAATAAAACTATCGAATTTATGAATCACTTTGGGACTTATCCGTTAATAAAATGGTTGCATCTTGAAATTATAAATATATCAATCGTGATTTCCCTTAACCGATAACTGATTCTACTTTAATTTGAAGAACTGTTTTCGGAAAGGAGGAAAGTGTCGAAATAATCCACCAAGAAAATTTTCATTCTCTTTTAACAATAAATGTGGTTTTTATTAAGAAATCTATCACCTGGGTTAGATCGTAATGAAGCCAATACTAAAATTCGGAAAGGAGAAGAGAATTCAAAACCAATTGTGTTTTTCGCTAATTGTGGTTAATTTAAGCATTTTTTTTTCGTGTTTATTGATTATTGGTCAGGCTCCGAAAAACTGACAGATCACTTTTTTGTTTGTTAATATTCATGGGAATAGAGGTACACCACTACAACACAGGTTTAATCTAAGTCTGCTAGACGAAGATAAAAGCTGAAGAAAGGTGCTCTCATGAAGGTCTTCAAAAATATAGAGCGAACCGAACCGAACGTAATCTAGCAACTCGTCAGCTCAATTTAACTTGATTGATCCTTCGCTTAGTAGATTCAAATTTTTAAGTATCGGGTAATCTTTCCCATGAGTGAGCATATGCCGTCCAAACAAAACGAAATAGGTCGACTGTCCAATAGATTGGTGAAAGTGGTTTTTTAAGGAGCAGTTTATACTGCTTAGATACAACTCCCAATCTCTCTGATCGTGTCGTACATACGATCTTAAAGCAGCGTTAATCGACCGATTATCTCGTTCTGCCGCATTTGATTGAGGCGAGTAAGCAGCGGTATAGATATGCTTTACACCATGCTTTGAGAGAAATGCAGTGAGTTCATGGCTTTTAAATTGAGTTGCATTATCACTTACAATTATCTCAGGAACACCAAAACAATCGAAAATTTCCTCCTTCAAGTACGAAACTATAATCTTGGAGTCAAATTTCCTTACAGGTTTCAGGAATGTAAATTTGCAAAAGTGGTCTAACACAATAAAAATTCCAATATCTCCCTTTCTTGTACGTGGGTAAGGTCCAATAAAATCTACGTACAGTCTTTGGAATGGCCTCTCACTTATGACTTGATTACCCATTCGTGTTATCAGTGCTTGAGCGGGATATTTCGAAGTTTTACATAATTCACAGTTTCGAATATACGTGCGAATGTCAACAACCATTCGAGGCCAATAACACTTGCGACGCATTAGTTCTAAGCACTTGGCTATACCACAATTACAAGAAGTAGGTTGATCGCGCGGATTGGATGACACTTTTACGCAATGCCATGGGAACAATAAGCTTCCAAGATTCGGTATTACAATCTGTCTCATTATGAACAAAGTCTGCGTGGTGGTAAATATATTCATCCACAACTTTGAAATCAGGTAAATTGGCCTTAATATAATGCTCCTTTAGTTCGACATATTCCATAGACTTGAATACGTCTGAGCTTAAGTTAATTTCCGGAATAAATTCAAGGCCTATGGCTGCTATTTCAACTTCATATTATCTAGACAATGTATCGGCTACAATATTTTCACTGCCTTTGCGATGTTCTATACTAAAGTTAAAACCACGTAGATTTATAGCCCATCTTGCGAGTCTGCCACTGTAACACAAAGGGTTTGGCGTAATTTGGATGGGCGAGAAAGGGCGCAGATGTTAGTTGTCTCTTTAATTCATACAAAGCCATTTGCGCATCCTCATTCCACTCAAAAGTTTTTCCTTTCAATAATTCAGTTACAGCGAATGTAATATCCGAATACTGAAAGAGGATTCTTTGATACCAGCCGGTCATACCCAAAAAACGCTTGAGCTGGAGTTTTCTTTTAGATATTGGAAATTCTGAGATAGCCTGAATTTTATTTGGATTTATTCTCCTACAATATATCCTAAATATTCCACTTTTTCACACAAAATTGACTCTTATTAACGCTTATCGTGAGACCAGCCTTTCGAAGTGGCGTGGCTACTTCTGCCAGGTGATACAAGTGCTCCTCAAAGTTGGGGGACAGCACTAATAAGTCATCCAAATAAACTAGTACGTGAGACTTCATGGTATAAGGTATGACTTGATCCATAATTCTGCACAATGTTTGAGGAGCATTCGTTACTCCGAATGGCATCCTGGTAAATTGATACAACGATCTGTTTAGGACAGTAATCGCAGTTTTTTCTTTTGACTTGGCATCCAAACAAATCTGCCAGATAGCGTATTTTAGGTCAATTTTGGAAATGCACTAAACAGGTGGAAGACGACTTAACAGTCCTTCGATTAGAGGTGAAGGATAAGCATCCTTAACTGTAACTGAGTTTAGCTTCCTTGAATCTAAACAAATTCTCACTTTACCTGGCTTTAGTACAAGAACAGTCGGAGAGGACCTGGCAAAGATAGGGGCTTTTCCAAGGACTCCCAACTCAATCATTCTGTCGATTTCCGTACACATCTGTTGCTCTTTAGCAGGGGACAATGGGTAATATCTTTGCTTGATGGCCTTAGCATCACCAGTATCAATACTGTGTTCGATTAAAGATGTTTTTCCTAACCCATCTCTTTCCGAGGAGGGACAAGAATCTACAACAGCTTTTAAGCGATGACTCTCGATAACACTAAGACAAATATTATTAGATGTTTGATCCTTGCAGTTTAATTCGCTTACTACAGTCGTATTAGAAATATTAATATCGAATGACTTCCAAAAATCCATTCCACAGATGATGTCTTGTGTGATTGAAGGTACAATCATAAATTCAACTTCTTTCTGTGGTAAGTCATACTCTAACGGAATAAGAAGAGTACCTAATACTTTAGGTCTGCTGCAAGCAATCGTGCGGCCATTTGTCCAATGATCACGCTTTTATTAGCACCACTATCCAATAATGCTAAATAGCTTTGACCAAATAACATAAGATTTATATATGGACGCGAATCATTACAGTTGCGGATGGTAGCGACAACTGTAATGTTCTTTAGCGATCGCTTGTTTCTCCGAAATTCGTTCATTCTAATTGAAGATCGAATTTTGAGAAGCGAATTTACTTTCAAACAGAATATTTCCGCTCTTCGCTGGTAATATTCTTTCCATTTGACATGAAACGGATTCTTCGATAAGTCTGTGTTATTGCTAGGAATTTGTGGGGTACAAATTGAGTCTTTTTCATTGCTTGATAGTTGATCCGAGGCTGTAGGTGGATATTCACTGATTATGCTCGGTGGACATCCTGTTTCAAGTTTTCCGGAACGGGATTGCACTTAGGACATGTCGGTTTGTAAGTATCAAGACAGCCACAACCATAGCAAAATACGCATCTGGTTTTTATACAATCTTAATATCCATGACCTATCTCATCACAATTCCAACATTTTATGCTATCAACTGATCGTATTGCAATTTACCTCGGTTGCCTATGCTGAATTTGTATGGGAAGTATCTGTCGATTTTTCCTCATGCATGACTTCATTAAGAAAACGCCTGGTGGTAGTTGGCGGAGGCACAGGTTTTGAAAACATAGTTAAACAGAATTGTTCGTGCTTGTGACATTCAGTTCGAAGGGTTGCTATATTGGGCGTAGCTACATGAAGTAGTTTTAATCTTAAAGAATCTTTTATCTCCTCATCCGAGCGTTGATCTCTATATTGCTCACGCAAGGCATCGCATAGTTGAAACCAATTAGACTGACTATTTGTTCTTTGAAACCGCCAGTAGAACTATAATGCAGGTCCACAGAACATAATATTTGCAAATTGATAAAGCAAATCCCAATTTCCGTTCAGGCATTGGTCGGTCAAGCGATTGATCCGGTAAATAAAATCTTCCACGCAAATTTCATTAAAGAATTGTACATGCCAACGCAAAATAATACTTGAGATTTTGCGGAGTCGTTCAATGGAATCAGTGCTTCGATTATCTACAGCTGTTCGAATCCCTTCATACCTATTATTATTATTTGAATTCACTGAATTATTTTGCTCGACTCCTAATTCAATTCGAGCTTCCTGATGGTAATTAGAGATATTAAGATTTCTTATGGCTAAATTGATCTCGTCAGTCACTGGTACAACCATACTGGCTCGAAATGTATCTAACGAGTTTAAAATAAGTTGCTCAATTCGCTGTTCAGAAAGGATGGGTGAGTCAAACGAAGTATTGGATGAATCGCGTCTATTCCTGACATTAGAATAGTATTATGCCTGTAAGCCAGTGCTCCAGAGTTATTTTGTTGGTTATTGGATCTGGCATTAGGTCTATTCCTAGGAGTAGCACCTGTTCGATGGCCACCACGAACTGTTCGAGGAACTTGAAAGTGACTTTCGATATCATTTAACTGGGAAAATGTACATGGGTGTCTACACGACGGACATGTTTCATTAGTACGTGACCAGGTTACCAAACAAGCTCGATGAAATTTATGTTTGCAAGGGGTCTCCGCAATTTCAGAATTAATCAAGACCGGGCCTCTACAAATGTTACACAACACTGTATCAGCATTTATGCTAGCTGCCATATCTTCGTTACTTCGCTGTACTGCCATTATAATAAATGGCATATGTTAACTAGCGAATATTCAAAATTTACATTAATCAAAAAATCTAAAATTAGTTTTATATTTAAATTTATGATACTAGATTTAGAAAACGGTAATAATATTAGTTAACTATCAAAGCGAATAATGAACGAAACTATCGAATTTATGAATCACTTTGGGACTTATCCGTTAATAAAATGGTTGCATCTTGAAATTATAAATATATCAATCGTGATTTCCCTTAACCAATAACTGATTCTACTTTAATTTGAAGAATTGTTGGAAAAGAAGAAAAGAAGAATTGGAAAAGAGGAAAGTGGCGAAATAATCCACCAAGAACAAACTCATTCTCTTTCAACAATAATTGTGGTATTTATTTAGAAATCTATCACCTGGTTTATATCATCATGAACCCAATACTAAAATTCCGAAAGGAGAAGAGAATTCAAAATCATTTGTGTTTTTAGCTAATGGTGGTTAACTTAAGCATTTTTTCATTCGTGTTTATTGATTATTGGTCAGGCACCGCAAAACTGACAGATTACCCGCAATTCCTAATAATTAATAATACGCACTAAACAATTTCAAAAATTGGATGGTGGTTGATTTGAGGAAAAGGAGAACTCAAAAAGGTTAACGGTTTTGGGGGGATTTGCACGAGGCTATACGAATTTCGGACAATAAAATTGTTGCGGTTGTTGGGGTTGGACAAGTAACCGTAGTACATTATTCGTAGCCCCATAAGTTGGGCGCTATTTATTTATGTATCGTACTCTGCTTACAGTGTCGACTGTGCTCAGGAAATTGAGGTGGGTGCTTTTGCTACCTAATAAGCTGCCGTGTGACATAATTAAAAAATAGTAGACAGAGTGCTAAAAGAACGGAATAAAACAAACAGTCAGAATAGCTAACAGAATCCCTAATGATGTACATATTTAGATCGAAGAACAGAGATGTTGATGTTCTTCTTTTACCAGCCCAATCTGTAAAGGTGCCTTTACCCTAATAAAGATGCAAAACCATATTTATCTCAGGAGCCCATTAAACTATTTTAGTCCATAATTAATTCCCTATATACTTCATAGTGATGGTTTTAGTTCCATTATTTTTAACATTAATTTTAGGAGTTTTATTTAATTAATATTTTTCAAGTTTCTTGTTAGGGGGCGTTACTTAATTACTAATAATTCATTCAATTCCCTTTTCTTCAACTTGGATCTAATAATATTCAATAATAAACTTATGCTACAAAGGGTATTTACATATGTCTTTGTATGGCACATCTGTTATATGGTCATTATTGGTTGGTTATTTTCTTTATAACTCACAATCTCACAATCAATTAGACAATATAATAGCTGATATTACATATACAGTGACTCACACCATATTTCGGACAATGCCTAGCAAAATTTTTAAAGTGCTACAAAGTTTAAACAAAGAAACAAACGCAAAATGTTTAAATGCCAATTTGTTGCATGTTATATCACGTTTGAAAAATAAACTTTAGTTTTTATTAAAATATTAGTTAATTAATTAAAATTAGTCAAAATCTGAAAAAATATCCAAAATACATGTCAACACTTATTTCAAACAGTCTTAAAAAAAGTAACATATTTTACGCATAAAAACTTAAATAAGGATGTTAATACTTAGTATGATATCCTTTAGCCTTAACAACTTCCCTTAACCTGTTATTCATGGAAGATACCAGCTTCCGGGTAGTATCTGGGCTGATTTTGCTCCACTCCTCCAGCAGAGCATTTTTGAGATCGGATCTGTGATTCCTGATGTTATTTTCCATCAGAACCCACAAATTTTTAACAACATTTAAATCTGGAGACTGGGCCAATGGAATTATCATGTGGGGGCAGTTCCAGATAAGCCAGGACTGTACTAATCCGGACTTATGCTTGGTTGTTGTCCTGGTCGTTGGCCTGGTAGAACCGGAAAGTACGTCGGATTCCTAGCTTCTCGGCACTTTGGAGTAAATTTTCCTTTAATATATTGAGGTACACATTCTTGTCCATTGCTGTTTCAGTGGACACCAAAATTCCGACGCCGGCTGCCGAGATACATGCCCATACCATGACACTTCCTCCTCCGTGCTTCACTGTTGCTTTTAGGTTTTTGGGACTCAACTCAGTATTGGACTGTCGCCACACATAATTCCGTCCGCCCGAGCCAAAAATGTTGAATTTGGACTCATATGAAAATATGACTGTGTTCCAGAACTCCAAATCCTTGTTCAAGTGGGTTTTGGCGAACGTCATCCTAACTCCTTTATTTTTTGCGCCTATAAAGGGCTTCCTCCGTGGTACTCGGGCATGAAAGTCATGGTTGCGCAGAACCTGGCGCACAGTCTCCACACTGCACTTTTTCCCCATTTCATCCTCCACCTGTTGAGTCAGTTTTGGAGCCGATAGCTTGGGATTTTCCCTTATTTTCCTGATGATCCTCCGCTCATCCTGTTCGGTGAAAATCTTGTTTGGTGCAATTCTGCCCTTGTCCTCTATCCGATTTTGGTCAACGAAGCGCCGAATGATGTAATATACAGTTGACTTGCATAGATTGACCATTTTAGCTATTTGGCGTTGTGAATATCCGATCTTGAAGTGTTCCAGGATGAGATTCCGTTGTTCAATGGTGGTCCGTTTGCCCATAGTCCTTGTTGGCTGATTGCACCCAGGATGCAGGATATAACTAATCTGACTACGAAGGATTGGTCTATTTATACCGAAAATAATCAACCTGACGTAAAAAATCCGGGTTTTATGGCACCCAGGTGTCCATAATGCCACTGTTCGAAATAACCAGTGACCATAAATTTGGGTACTTTTTTACATAACCCGACCTTGCGGGTGGGAAACCCCCAGTTTATTGGGGTCATATATTCATTTTGGTGGTTAATATATGTACCTGCCATCGGTCTTTGGAATTTTTGAAAAATAATGTGTAATTAGTTTATGGCACGCATTTAAAATTTTTGCTAGACACTGTCCGAAATATGGTGTGAGTCACTGTATATAACATATCAAGTTTAGTTAATGCGTTGTAAAATTAAATATTAATTCCTCACAAATTCATTCTATGTTAATTTAAACTAAAGTTTAATTAAATTGTTGTGTAGAGTTGTGTAGCCTTGTAGAGTTCAGTCTTAAATAATCGAAGTTTTGCAGTGCGGTCACTATTTCTTCAGGATGATTCGCTCAACCACCGCTCACATATGATCCGACACTTGCACAAGTTGGTGCACTTTATGCCAACCAGATGTTAGATTTGCGTCCGAGACTTCGGCACTGACCCGCCTTTAAAGGGCTGGTACCGCTGCACGTGAGCACTGTACTGAGTATTCCCCGTATTGCACACCCAACAGATTAACAGCAAGTTAATTGTTAACGGCAGCAATACGCTGGTCGCGCTCGAACTGGCCAACTGCGCAGCTCCAATTTCAGAAAGGGTACTGGCACACTGTATGTGATCACAATTTGAATCATTGGCGTAGCCGCCCTGGCACAATTTACTTATGGCAGCCGCCACGTTTCGGGGAGATGCCTATATACCAAAAAATCGTATATATGCTATGCCGGGTTTTTATAATATATTTACACAATTTCTATCCAATATTGGTGGGGACGCACTTTTCACCGTTTTTGGTATCGGTTTCTTTCAATTAATCTCAATATAAAGTTGGCGCCAAGTTCTTTTTTCAATTGCAGAAGGAAATGCATTGGCCGGAACCAACTGGGTGGGCGTCGCTACGCCCAAATGCTCTGAGTCACAGTTGCTAATTAGGTCACACTGCACTACCTCTTCCAAAGATAGAAATCGCCAAATTTAATAGAGATTTTTTAAAGTAGCAGGAATTTCTTGAATTTTCAAGAAAATGACTCATGAATCTACATTACCGACTATTCAGAAGATGCGATATTTACAGAGCAACATCACTGGAGACGCGGAACGTTTGATACTCCATCGAACCTTAAACGAACGAATTTATTTAACAGCATGGAATGTGATGCAAGAACCTTTTAGCAACAAACGAGTGCTAAGTAACGCATTAATCAACAAGCTATTAGATCAATCAACAACCATGAAAGAGGCGAATTCTATCAAAGCGATATGATAACATAAATGAAACTTTATATGCGCTGAATAGCTGGAATCCAATACCTCTTTGCATCTTGACAAAGAAGTTAGATCGGCAAACTCATATGCTATATGAGCAATCTGTTGTCAATTCAAGACAATTACAAGAACTAAGTCAGTTTGATATTTTTGGAGCAACGATTTCTTGCATTAGAAGCCACGTGCAGTGCTGATAAGCAACACGTTAGTTATCAAAATATATGTGCATCAATTGGAATAGAATACAATCGCTATTTCTGTGGAAAACCAAACCATGCTATATTTAAATGCAACGAGTTGGAAAAACATTATGAAAAACATTTTCTGCAGCACATCAGAATTTCAGTCGACAAAAAACTCCTCGTCCGACTCCCAGTTTTAGAACATATTTCAGCCCTAGGGGAGAGTCGTGATCTAGCAACAAGATGATTCTTTTGCTTGGAAAAACGACTCATACAAGATTCGGTGACTAAGACCAGCTACATTCAATTGATGAAAGAATACGAAGCCCTGGGACACGTGAAGGAAAAGCACACAAAGGAAGTATCAAAGTCACGCTATTTCATACCACATCATTGTATGGGAAAACCCGAAAGCTCTACAACAAAGTTAAGAGTAGATTTTGATGCTTCTCCAATTACGTAATCCGGAAATTCACTTAACGACTTGATGCACAAGGGACCAAATGTGCAAAATTCAATATTTTCAATTTTGCTTCGGTTCAGAATGCACAATGTATTCACAGCGGAAATTGAAAAAACCGAAGATCAATTATATCAGAACATAGTATGGCGCAGCGACCCATCAGAGGATCTACGGTACTACAGACTGAAAACAGTTACATATGGAACAAAGGCTGCACCATATTTAGCCACAAAATGTCTATAATATCTGACACAAAGAGCAAAAACAAAACTTTCATTAGGAGCTGCATTGGAAAATGATTTCTATGTTGGTGACTGCTTAACAGGAGCGGATAAAATACCAGAGGCTCTCCATAGACAGCAACAGCTAAATAAACTACTGAACAGCTCCAGATTTAAGTTAAGGATATGGTGTAGCAATAATAATGAACTACCACAAAGAGTTCCAAAAGAAGATATATTTTAAAATGTTCCGCTGGAGGACACCGCATATGAGGACTGCTCTATTATGACCCTGAGAATCACTTGGATACCCAAATCAGATCTTTTATGTGGTAAAACAGATATTATCACTGAAGATAAAATATCAATAAGAGATGTTGTGTTTGAAATCTTCAGAATTTTTGATCTTCTGGGACTCTTCTCACCAGTGGTCATGAAGGCAAACATATTCATGCAACACCTATCAAAGGAAGGATTTGAGTATAAAGAAGACCTTCCAGTGCATCTTCAAGAGCAATGGAAACGATACAAGGAGAAGCTGAAAATTCTCAACACTATTCAAGTGCCACGTCACATATATCGTGGAAAATTTCCTGTATAAAAATAAATTCATTCAATTCATTTAGAAAAGGCATTTGGAGCTGCCGTATACATAAGGCACATAGGCACATAAAGGCAAACAAGCGACAGTCCAATTGTTATGTGCCAAATTACACCTAGCCCCAATCAACTCAATAACATTACCACGCCTGGAACTTAAGGCTGCTGTATTGGGAGCTCTGCTAATATCGAAAATTAAAGAAGACATATCAATGAAAAACGCTGGTCCGATTCAAGGATCGAGTGGATTAATTGTCCAGCACCCATTCGAGACAAATTCGTCGCCACAAAAATTGGGGCGATCCAGGAATCAACATTACAAAAGGAATTGAGGCAGGTTGCCTTGGAGAATAATGCGGCTGATTTCCTATCCAGAGGAATGACTGCTGCTAGACTCGCAAAATACAGTATGTGATTTTATGGTCCACTGTTCTTACATGGTTCACCTTTAAAATGGCCACCACCGTTTCTTACTACTAAAGATGAGGTGGAGAACGCAAACCCCCCAAAGATTAGTCAGAGATCCATAATGACTATCACCAGGGAGGAGGACATCATCTACAAAATTCGGCATAATGGTTCATTCAATAAGCTGGCCAGAATCATAGCTTATATGATGCGCTTCCGAAACGAAAAAAGGCACACCAGCCAAATTGTACAGTTCAATGAACTTCACGAAGACAAAAAAATCATTATCCGTAACATAAAACGGAATGATTAAATGGAGGGCATCGAACAAATTAAAAGACAAAAGGAGCCGCAAAGAGACAGTAAAACTAAGGCCTTAGCACCCCTTTTGGATCAAGGGGGAATCTTGCGAGTAGGGGGTGGACTGGAAGCAGCAAATCTCTCTTTTGCTATTACCATACAACGACCCGGTCGTAAAAATGATTTTTGGACAAGTTCATAAGGAAAATATGCACTGTGGTCCCCAAGCGTTGCTGACCATATGAAGACAGCAATTCTGGATTCCAAAAGGAAAAATCCTGGCAAGAAATATTGTTCAAAATTTCATCAAATGCACTAATCCAAGGCCGAAATTAATGGGTAAGATTATGGGAAATCTACCACCACGTCGTGCCACACAAGCCAGACAATTTTTTAACTCTGGCGTTGACCACTGTGGACCTTTTAAGATCCACTACAAAATTTGTGGAAAGAAGCCTAAAACTGCATACATTGTTGCAATACTCTGTTGCTTCGCTACAAAAGCAGTTCATCTGGAACTGGTAAGCGATCTCACCACAGAGGCATTTCTAGCAGCACTGCGACACTTCATTAGTACGTATCAAATGCATGCTGCACTACCTGTTCCAAACAAAGAAATCCCCAAACTTAATGGAGATTATTTAAAGTGGCAGGAATTTTCTGATATTTTCAAGAAAACGATTCATGAATCTACATTACCGACTATTCAGAAGATGTGGTATTTAAAGAGCAACATCACTGGAGACGCGGAACGATTGATACTCCATCTATCCTTAATGGAAGGAAACTATTTAACAGCATGGAACGAATGCTAAGTAACGCATTAATCAACAAGCTATTAGAGATCAACCAACAACCATGAATGCGGCAAATTCTATCAAAGCGTTGCATGATAACATAAATGAAACGTTATCTGCGCTGAATAACATTGAGATTACAACAGAGACCTGAGATCCAATACTTCTTTGTATCTAGATCAAGAAGTTAGATCGGCAAACATATATGCTATATGAGCAATCTGTTGTAGATTCAAGACAATTACAAGAACTAAGTCAGTTTGATATTTTTGGAGCAACGATTTCTTGTATTAGAAGCCACTTGCAGTGCTGATAAGAAAAATGTTAGTACCAAACAAAATATATGTGCATCAACTGGAACAGTTAAATACAACGAGTTCATTAAGAAGATCCCATCAAACCATAACAAGTTCAACTCAAGATTAGAAGCTATAGTACTACCTCACGTAGTAGTAGATCAACCAGCACAGAAGATCGAAACAAGATGCATCTTCCACAGGAAACGCATGCTCAGTGCTTACTGAAGAAGAAGGTCGATCAGCAAGTATAAAAATGTTGAGAACTAGAATCATTCGGAACCAAAACATCTTGCTTTTCGCCGCATTATGAAAAACATTTTCTGCAGCACATCAGAATTTCAGTCGACAAAAAACTCCTCGTCCGACTCCCAGTTTTAGAACATATTTCAGCCCTAGGGGAGAGTCGTGATCTAGCAACACGAAGATTCTTTTGCTTGGAAAAACGACTCATACAAGATTCGGTGACTAAGACCAGCTACATTCAATTGATGAAAGACTATGAAGCCCTGGGACACATGAAGGAAAAGCACACAAAGGAAGTATCAAAGTCGCGCTATTTCATACCACATCATTGTATGGGAAAACCCGAAAGCTCTACAACAAAGTTAAGAGTAGATTTTGATGCTTCTCCAATTACGTAATCCGTAAATTCGCTTAACGACTTGATGCACAAGGGACCAATTGTGCAAAATTCAATATTTTCAATTTTGTTTCGGTTCAGAATGCACAATGTATTCACAGCGGAAATTGAAAAAACCGAAGATCAATTATATCAGAACATAGTATGGCGCAGCGATCCATCAGAGGATCTACGGTACTACAGACTGAAAACAGTTACATATGGAACAAAAGGCACACCAGCCAAATTGTACAGTTCAATGAACTTCACGAAGACAAAAAAATCATTATCCGTAACATAAAATGGAATGATTAAATGGAGGGCATCGAACAAATTAAAAGACAAAAGGAGCTGCAAAGAGACAGTAAAACTAAGGCCTTAGCATCCTTTTTGCATCAAGGGGGAATATTGCGAGTAGGCGGTCTACTGGAAGCAGCAAATCTCTCTTTCGACTCAAAGCACCCAATGCTATTACCATACAACGACCAAATCGTAAAACTGATTTTTGGACAAGTTCATAAGGAAAATATGCATTGTGGTCCCCAAGCGTTGCTGACCATATCAAGACAGCAATTCTGGATTCCGAAAGGAAAAATCCTGTCCAGAAATATTGTTCAACATTGCATCAAATGCACTAATCCAAGGCCGAAATTAATGGGTAAGATTATGGGAAATCTACCACCACGTCGTGCCACACAAGCCAGACAATTTTTTAACTCTGGCGTTGACCACTGTGGACCTTTTAAGATCCACTACAAAATTTGTGGAAAGAAGCCTAAAACTGCATACATTGTTGCAATACTCTGTTGCTTCGCTACAAAAGCAGTTCATCTGGAACTGGTAAGCGATCTCACCACAGAGGCATTTCTAGCAGCACTGCGACACTTCATTAGTACGTATCAAATGCATGCTGCACTACCTGTTTCAAACAAAGAAATCCCCAAACTTAATGGAGATTATTTAAAGTGGCAGGAATTTTCTGATATTTTCAAGAAAACGATTCATGAATCTACATTACCGACTATTCAGAAGATGTGGTATTTAAAGAGCAACATCACTGGAGACGCGGAACGATTGATACTCCATCTATCCTTAATGGAAGGAAACTATTTAACAGCATGGAACGAATGCTAAGTAACGCATTAATCAACAAGCTATTAGAGATCAACCAACAACCATGAATGCGGCAAATTCTATCAAAGCGTTGCATGATAACATAAATGAAACGTTATCTGCGCTGAATAACATTGAGATTACAACAGAGACCTGAGATCCAATACTTCTTTGTATCTAGATCAAGAAGTTAGATCGCCAAACATATATGCTATATGAGCAATCTGTTGTAGATTCAAGACAATTACAAGAACTAAGTCAGTTTGATATTTTTGGAGCAACGATTTCTTGTATTAGAAGCCACTTGCAGTGCTGATAAGAAAAATGTTAGTACCAAACAAAATATATGTGCATCAACTGGAACAGTTAAATACAACGAGTTCATTAAGAAGATCCCATCAAACCATAACAAGTTCAACTCAAGATTAGAAGCTATAGTACTACCTCACGTAGTAGTAGATCAACCAGCACAGAAGATCGAAACAAGATGCATCTTCCACAGGAAACGCATGCTCAGTGCTTACTGAAGAAGAAGGTCGATCAGCAAGTATAAAAATAAACTACTACACTAGCAATAATAATGAACTACCACAAGGAGGTTCAAAAGAAGATATAATTTGAAATGTTCCGCTGGAGGACACCGCATATGAGGACTGCTCTATTAAGAACCTGAGAATCACTTGGATACCCAAATCAGATCTTTTATGTGGTAAAACAGATGTTATCACTAAAGATAAAATATCAATAAGAGATGTTGTGTTTGAAATCTTCCGAATTTTTGATCTTCTGGAACTCTTCTCACCAGTGGTCATGAAGGCGAACATATTCATGCAACACGTATCAAAGGAAGGATTTGAGTATAAAAAAGACCTCCCAGTGCATCTTCAAGAGCAATGGAAACGATACAAGGAGAAGCTGAAAATTCTCAAGACTATTCAAGTGCCACGTCACATATATCGTGGAAAATTTCACGAATAAAAATAAATTCATTCAATTCATTCAGAAAAGGCATGGAGCTGCCGTATACATAAGACACATAGGCACATAAAGGCAAACAAGCGACAGTCCAATTGTTATGTGCCAAATTACACCTAGCCCCAATCAACTCAATAATATTACCACGCCTGGAACTTAAGGCTGCTGTATTGGGAGCTCTGCTAATAGCGAAAATTAAAGAAGATATATCAATGAAAAACGTTGGTCCGATTCAAGGATCGAGTGGATTAATTGTCCAGCACCCATTCGTGACAAATTCGTCCCCACAAGAATTGGGGCGATCCAGGAATTAACATTACAAAAGGAATTGAGGCAGGTTGCCTCAGAGAATAATGCGGCTGATGTACTATCCAGAGGAATGACTGCTGCTAGACTCGCAAAATACAGTATGTGATTTTATGGTCCACTGTTCTTACATGGTTCACCTTTAAAATGGCCACCACCGTTTCTTACTACTAAAGATGAGGTGGAAAACGCAAAGCCCCCAAAGATTAGTCAGAGATCCATAATGACTATCACCAGAGAGGAGGACATCATCTACAAAATTCGGCATAATGGTTCATTCAATAAGCTGGCCAGAATCATAGCTTATATGATGCGCTTCCGAAACGAAAAAAGGCACATCAGCCAAATTGTACAGTTCAATGAACTTCACGAAGACAAAAAAATCGTTATCCGTAACATAAAACGGAATAATTAAATGGACGGCATCGAACAAATTAAAAGACAAAAGGAGCCGCAAAGAGACAGTAAAACTAAGGCCTTAGCACCCCTTTTGGATCAAGGGGGAATCTTGCGAGTAGGCGGTCGACTGGAAGCAGCAAATCTCTCTTTTGCTATTACCATACAACGACCCAATCGTAAAACTGATTTTTGGACAAGTTCATAAGGAAAATATGCATTGTGGTCGCCAAGCGTTGCTGACTATATGAAGACAGCAATTCTGGATTCCGAAAGGAAAAATCCTGGCAAGAAATATTGTTCAAAACTGCATCAAGTGCACTAATCCAAGCCGAAAATTAATGGGGCAGATTATGGGAAATCTACCACCACTTCGTGCCACACAAGCCAGTCCATTTTTTAACTCTGGCGTTGACTGCTGTGGACCTTTTAAGATCCACTACAAAATTTGTGGAAAGAAGCCTAAAACTGCATACATTGTTGCAATACTCTGTTGCTTCGCTACAAAAGCAGTTCATCTGGAACTGGTAAGCGATCTCACCACAGAGGCATTTCTAGCAGCACTGCGACACTTCATAAGTACGTATCAAATGCATGCTGCACTACCTGTTCCAAACAAAGAAATCCCCAAATTTAATGGAGATTATTTAAAGTGGCAGGAATTTTTTGATATTTTCAAGAAAATAATTCATGAATCTACATTACCGACTATTCAGAAGATGTGGTATTTAAAGAGCAACATCACTGGAAACACGGAACGATTGATACTCCATCCATCCTTAATGGAAGGAAACTATTTAACAGCATGGAACGAATGCTAAGTAACGCATTAATCAACAAGCTATTAGAGATCAACCGACAACCATGAATGAGGCAAATTCTATCAAAGCGTTGCATGATAACATAAATGAAACGTTATCTGCGCTGAATAACATTGAGATTACAACAGAGACCTGAGATCCAATACTTCTTTGTATCTTGATCAAGAAGTTAGATCGGCAAACACATATGCCATATGAGCAATCTGTTGTAGATTCAAGACAATTACAAGAACTGAGTCAGTTTGATATTTTTGGAGCAACGATTTCTTGCATTAGATGCCACTTGCAGTGCTGATAAGAAAAATGTTAGTACCAAACAAAATATATGTGCATCAATTGGAACAGTTAAATGCAACAAGTTCATTAAGAAGATCCCATCAAACCATAACAAGTTCAACTCAAGATTAGAAGCTGTCGTACTACCTCACGTAGTAGTAGATCAACCAGCACAGAAGATCAGTGCATGCTCAGTGTTTACTGAAGAAGAAGGTCGATCAGCAAGTATAAAAATAAACTACTCCTACTAGCAATAATAATGAACTATTACAAGGAGATCCAAAAGAAGATATAATTTGAAATGTTCCGCTGGAGAACACCGCATATGAGGGCTGCTCTATTAAGACCCTGAGAATCACTTGGATACCCAAATCAGGTCTTTTATGTGGTAAAGCAGATATTATCACTAAAGATAAAATATCAATAAGAGATGTCGTGTTTGAAATCTTCCGAATTTTTGATCTTCTGGGACTCTTCTCACCAGTGGTCATGAAGGCAAACATATTCATGCAACACCTATCAAAGGAAGGATTTGAGTATAAAAAAGACCTTCCAGTGCATCTTCAAGAGCAATGGAAACGATACAAGGAGAAGCTGAAAATTCTCAACACTATTCAAGTGCCACGTCACATATATCGTGGAAAATTTCCTGTATAAAAATAAATTCATTCAATTCATTCAGAAAAGGCATGGAGCTGCCATATACATAAGACACATAGGCACATATAGGCAAACAAGCGACAGTCCAATTGTTATGTGCCAAATTACACCTAGCCCCAATCAACTCAATACTATTACCACGCCTGCAACTTAAGGCTGCTGTATTGGGAGCTCTGCTAATAGGGAAAATTAAAGAAGATATATCAATGAAAAACGCTGGTCCGATTCAGGGATCGTACTATAGTGGATTAATTGTCCAGCACCCATTCGTGACAAATTCGTCGCCACAAGAATTGGGGCGATTCAGGAATTAACATTACAAAAGGAATTGAGGCAGGTTGCCTCAGAGAATAATGCGGCTGATGTACTATCGAGAGGCTGCTGCTAGACTCGCAAAATACAGTATGTGGTTTTATGGTCCACTGTTCTTACATGGTTCACCTTTAAAATGGCCACCACCGTTTCTTACTACTAAAGATGAGGTGGAGAACGCAAACCCCCCAAAGATTAGTCAGAGATCCATAATGACTATCACCAGGGAGGAGGACATCATCTACAAAATTCGGCATAATGGTTCATTCAATAAGCTGGCCAGAATCATAGCTTATATGATGCGCTTCCGAAACGAAAAAAGGCACACCAGCCAAATTGTACAGTTCAATGAACTTCACGAAGACAAAAAAATCATTATCCGTAACATAAAACGGAATGATTAAATGGAGGGCATCGAACAAATTAAAAGACAAAAGGAGCCGCAAAGAGACAGTAAAACTAAGGCCTTAGCACCCCTTTTGGATCAAGGGGGAATCTTGCGAGTAGGGGGTGGACTGGAAGCAGCAAATCTCTCTTTTGCTATTACCATACAACGACACGGTCGTAAAAATGATTTTTGGACAAGTTCATAAGGAAAATATGCACTGTGGTCCCCAAGCGTTGCTGACCATATGAAGACAGCAATTCTGGATTCCAAAAGGAAAAATCCTGGCAAGAAATATTGTTCAAAATTTCATCAAATGCACTAATCCAAGGCCGAAATTAATGGGTAAGATTATGGGAAATCTACCACCACGTCGTGCCACACAAGCCAGACAATTTTTTAACTCTGGCGTTGACCACTGTGGACCTTTTAAGATCCACTACAAAATTTGTGGAAAGAAGCCTAAAACTGCATACATTGTTGCAATACTCTGTTGCTTCGCTACAAAAGCAGTTCATCTGGAACTGGTAAGCGATCTCACCACAGAGGCATTTCTAGCAGCACTGCGACACTTCATTAGTACGTATCAAATGCATGCTGCACTACCTGTTCCAAACAAAGAAATCCCAAAACTTAATGGAAATTATTTAAAGTGGCAGAAATTTTTTGATATTTTCAAGAAAATGATTCATGAATCTACATTACCGACTATTCAGAAGATGTGGTATTTAAAGAGCAACATCACTGGAAACGCGGAACGATTGATACTCCATCTATCCTTAATGGAAGGAAACTATTTAACAGCATGGAACGAATGCTAAGTAACGCATTAATCAACAAGCTATTAGAGATCAACCGACAACCATGAATGAGGCAAATTCTATCAAAGCGTTGCATGATAACATAAATGAAACGTTATCTGCGCTGAATAACATTGAGATTACAACAGAGACCTGAGATCCAATATTTCTGTGTATCTTGATCAAGAAGTTAGATCGGCAAACACATATGCCATATGGGCAATCTGTTGTAGATTCAAGACAATTACAAGAACTGAGTCAGTTTGATATTTTTGGAGCAACGATTTCTTGCATAAGATGCCACTTGCAGTGCTGATAAGAAAAATGTTAGTACCAAACAAAATATATGTGCATCAATTGGAACAGTTAAATGCAACAAGTTCATTAAGAAGATCCCATCAAACCATAACAAGTTCAACTCAAGATTAGATGCTGTCGTACTACCTCATGTAGTAGTAGATCAACCAGCACAGAAGATCGAAACAAGATGCATCTTCCACAGGAAACGTATGCTCAGTGCTTACTGAAGAAGAAGATCGATCAGCAAGTATAAAAATTTTGAGAACTAGAATCATTCGGAACCAAAACATCTTGCTTTTCGCCGTTGGAAAAACATTATGAAAAACATTTTCTGCAGCACATCAGAATTTCAGTCGACAAAAAACTCCTCGTCCGACTCCCAGTTTTAGAACATATTTCAGCCCTAGGGGAGAGTCGTGATCTAGCAACACGAAGATTCTTTTGCTTGGAAAAACGACTCATACAAGATTCGGTGACTAAGACCAGCTACATTCAATTGATGAAAGAATATGAAGCCCTGGGACACATGAAGGAAATGCACACAAAGGAAGTATCAAAGTCACGCTATTTCATACCACATCATTGTATGGGAAAACCCGAAAGCTCTACAACAAAGTTAAGAGTAGATTTTGATACTTCTGCAATTACGTAATCCGGAAATTCGCTTAGCGACGTGATGTACAAGGGACCAATTGTGCAAAATTCAATATTTTCAATTTTGCTTCGGTTCAGAATGCACAATGTATTCACAGCGGAAATTGAAAAAACCGAAGATCAATTATATCAGAACATAGTATGGCGCAGCGACCCATCAGAGGATCTACGGTACTACAGACTGAAAACAGTTACATATGGAACAAAAGGCACACCAGCCAAATTGTACAGTTCAATGAACTTCACGAAGACAAAAAAATCATTATCCGTAACATAAAACGGAATGATTAAATGGACGGCATCGAACAAATTAAAAGACAAAAGGAGCCGCAAAGAGACAGTACAACTAAGGCCTTTGCACCCCTTTTAGATCAAGGGGGAATCTTGCGAGTAGGGGGTGGACTGGAAGCAGCAAATCTCTCTTTTGCTATTACCATACAACGACCCGGTCGTAAAAATGATTTTTGGACAAGTTCATAAGGAAAATATGCACTGTGGTCCCCAAGCGTTGCTGACCATATGAAGACAGCAATTCTGGATTCCGAAAGGAAAAATCCTGGCCAGAAATATTGTTCAAAACTGCATCAAATACACTAAACCAAGGCCGAAATTAATGGGTAAGATTATGGGAAATCTACCACCACGTCGTGCCACACAAGCCAGACAATTTTTTAACTCTGGCGTTGACCACTGTGGACCTTTTAAGATCCACTACAAAATTTGTGGAAAGAAGCCTAACACTGCATACATTTTTGCAATACTCTGTTGCTTCGCTACAAAAGCAGTTCATTTGGAACTGGTAAACGATCTCACCTCAGATGCATTTCTAGCAGCACTGCGACACTTCATTAGTACGTATAAAATGCATGCTGCACTACCTGTTCCAAACAAAGAAATCCCAAAACTTAATGGAAATTATTTAAAGTGGCAGAAATTTTTTGATATTTTCAAGAAAATGATTCATGAATCTACATTACCGACTATTCAGAAGATGTGGTATTTAAAGAGCAACATCACTGGAAACGCGGAACGATTGATACTCCATCTATCCTTAATGGAAGGAAACTATTTAACAGCATGGAACGAATGCTAAGTAACGCATTAATCAACAAGCTATTAGATCAACCGACAACCATGAATGAGGCAAATTCTATCAAAGCGTTGCATGATAACATAAATGAAACGTTATCTGCGCTGAATAACATTGAGATTACAACAGAGACCTGAGATCCAATACTTCTTTGTATCTTGATCAAGAAGTTAGATCGGCAAACACATATGCCATATGAGCAATCTGTTGTAGATTCAAGACAATTACAAGAACTGAGTCAGTTTGATATTTTTGGAGCAACGATTTCTTGCATTAGAAGCCACTTGCAGTGCTGATAAGAAAAATGTTAGTACCAAACAAAATATGTGTGCATTAATTGGAACAGTTAAATACAACGAGTTTATTAAGAAGATCCCATCAAACCATAACAAGTTCAACTCAAGATTAGAATCTGTCGTACTACTTCACGCAGTAGTAGATCAACCAACACAGAAGATCGAAACAAGATGCATCTTCCACAGGAAACGCATGCTCAGTGCTTACTGAAGAAGAAGGTCGATCAGCAAGTATAAAAATGTTGAGAACTAGAATCATTCGGAACCAAAACATCTTGCTTTTCGCCGTTGGAAAAACATTATGAAAAACATTTTCTGCAGCACATCAGAATTTCAGTCGACAAAAAACTCCTCGTCCGACTCCCAGTTTTAGAACATATTTCAGCCCTAGGGGAGAGTCGTGATCTAGCAACACGAAGATTCTTTTGCTTGGAAAAACGACTCATACAAGATTCGGTGACTAAGACCAGCTACATTCAATTGATGAAAGAATATGAAGCCCTGGGACACATGAAGGAAATGCACACAAAGGAAGTATCAAAGTCACGCTATTTCATACCACATCATTGTATGGGAAACCCCGAAAGCTCTACAACAAAGTTAAGAGTAGATTTTGATGCTTCTCCAATTACGTAATCCGGAAATTCGCTTAACGACTTGATGCACAAGGGACCAATTGTGCAAAATTCAATATTTTCAATTTTGCTTCGGTTCAGAATGCACAATGTATTCACAGCGGAAATTGCAAAAACCGAAGATCAGTTATATCAGAACATAGTATGGCGCAGCGATCCATCAGAGGATCTACGGTACTACAGACTGAAAACAGTTACATATGGAACAAAAGGCACACCAGCCAAATTGTACAGTTCAATCAACTTCACGAAGACAAAAAAATCATTATCCGTAACATAAAATGGAATGATTAAATGGAGGGCATCGAACAAATTAAAAGGCAAAAGGAGCTGCAAAGAGACAGTAAAACTAAGGCCTTAGCATCCTTTTTGCATCAAGGGGGAATATTGCGAGTAGGCGGTCTACTGGAAGCAGCAAATCTCTCTTTCGACTCAAAGCACCCAATGCTATTACCATACAACGACCAAATCGTAAAACTGATTTTTGGACAAGTTCATAAGGAAAATATGCATTGTGGTCCCCAAGCGTTGCTGACCATATCAAGTTCATCTGGAACTGGTAAGCGATCTCACCACAAAAGCATTTCTAGCAGCACTGCGACACTTCATTAGTACGTATCAAATGCATGCTGCACTACCTGTTCCAAACAAAGAAATCCCAAAACTTAATGGAAATTATTTAAAGTGGCAGAAATTTTTTGATATTTTCAAGAAAATGATTCATGAATCTACATTACCGACTATTCAGAAGATGTGGTATTTAAAGAGCAACATCACTGGAAACGCGGAACGATTGATACTCCATCTATCCTTAATGGAAGGAAACTATTTAACAGCATGGAACGAATGCTAAGTAACGCATTAATCAACAAGCTATTAGATCAACCGTCAACCATGAATGAGGCAAATTCTATCAAAGCGTTGCATGATAACATAAATGAAACGTTATCTGCGCTGAATAACATTGAGATTACAACAGAGACCTGAGATCCAATATTTCTGTGTATCTTGATCAAGAAGTTAGATCGGCAAACACATATGCCATATGGGCAATCTGTTGTAGATTCAAGACAATTACAAGAACTGAGTCAGTTTGATATTTTTGGAGCAACGATTTCTTGCATAAGATGCCACTTGCAGTGCTGATAAGAAAAATGTTAGTACCAAACAAAATATATGTGCATCAATTGGAACAGTTAAATGCAACAAGTTCATTAAGAAGATCCCATCAAACCATAACAAGTTCAACTCAAGATTAGATGCTGTCGTACTACCTCATGTAGTAGTAGATCAACCAGCACAGAAGATCGAAACAAGATGCATCTTCCACAGGAAACGTATGCTCAGTGCTTACTGAAGAAGAAGATCGATCAGCAAGTATAACAATTTTGAGAACTAGAATCATTCGGAACCAAAACATCTTGCTTTTCGCCGTTGGAAAAACATTATGAAAAACATTTTCAGCAGCACATCAGAATTTCAGTCGACAAAAAACTCGTCGTCCGACTCCCAGTTTTAGAACATATTTCAGCCCTAGGGGAGAGTCGTGATCTAGCAACACGAAGATTCTTTTGCTTGGAAAAACGACTCATACAAGATTCGGTGACTAAGACCAGCTACATTCAATTGATGAAAGAATATGAAGCCCTGGGACACATGAAGGAAATGCACACAAAGGAAGTATCAAAGTCACGCTATTTCATACCACATCATTGTATGGGAAAACCCGAAAGCTCTACAACAAAGTTAAGAGTAGATTTTGATACTTCTGCAATTACGTAATCCGGAAATTCGCTTAGCGACGTGATGTACAAGGGACCAATTGTGCAAAATTCAATATTTTCAATTTTGCTTCGGTTCAGAATGCACAATGTATTCACAGCGGAAATTGAAAAAACCGAAGATCAATTATATCAGAACATAGTATGGCGCAGCGACCCATCAGAGGATCTACGGTACTACAGACTGAAAACAGTTACATATGGAACAAAAGGCACACCAGCCAAATTGTACAGTTCAATGAACTTCACGAAGACAAAAAAATCATTATCCGTAACATAAAACGGAATGATTAAATGGACGGCATCGAACAAATTAAAAGACAAAAGGAGCCGCAAAGAGACAGTAAAACTAAGGCCTTAGCACCCCTTTTGGATCAAGGGGGAATCTTGCGAGTAGGGGGTGGACTGGAAGCAGCAAATCTCTCTTTTGCTATTACCATACAACGACCCGGTCGTAAAAATGATTTTTGGACAAGTTCATAAGGAAAATATGCACTGTGGTCCCCAAGCGTTGCTGACCATATGAAGACAGCAATTCTGGATTCCGAAAGGAAAAATCCTGGCCAGAAATATTGTTCAAAACTGCATCAAATACACTAAACCAAGGCCGAAATTAATGGGTAAGATTATGGGAAATCTACCACCACGTCGTGCCACACAAGCCAGACAATTTTTTAACTCTGGCGTTGACCACTGTGGACCTTTTAAGATCCACTACAAAATTTGTGGAAAGAAGCCTAACACTGCATACATTTTTGCAATACTCTGTTGCTTCGCTACAAAAGCAGTTCATTTGGAACTGGTAAACGATCTCACCTCAGATGCATTTCTAGCAGCACTGCGACACTTCATTAGTACGTATAAAATGCATGCTGCACTACCTGTTCCAAACAAAGAAATCCCAAAACTTAATGGAAATTATTTAAAGTGGCAGAAATTTTTTGATATTTTCAAGAAAATGATTCATGAATCTACATTACCGACTATTCAGAAGATGTGGTATTTAAAGAGCAACATCACTGGAAACGCGGAACGATTGATACTCCATCTATCCTTAATGGAAGGAAACTATTTAACAGCATGGAACGAATGCTAAGTAACGCATTAATCAACAAGCTATTAGATCAACCGACAACCATGAATGAGGCAAATTCTATCAAAGCGTTGCATGATAACATAAATGAAACGTTATCTGCGCTGAATAACATTGAGATTACAACAGAGACCTGAGATCCAATACTTCTTTGTATCTTGATCAAGAAGTTAGATCGGCAAACACATATGCCATATGAGCAATCTGTTGTAGATTCAAGACAATTACAAGAACTGAGTCAGTTTGATATTTTTGGAGCAACGATTTCTTGAATTAGAAGCCACTTGCAGTGCTGATAAGAAAAATGTTAGTACCAAACAAAATATGTGTGCATTAATTGGAACAGTTAAATACAACGAGTTTATTAAGAAGATCCCATCAAACCATAACAAGTTCAACTCAAGATTAGAATCTGTCGTACTACTTCACGCAGTAGTAGATCAACCAACACAGAAGATCGAAACAAGATGCATCTGCCACAGGAAACGCATGCTCAGTGCTTACTGAAGAAGAAGGTCGATCAGCAAGTATAAAAATGTTGAGAACTAGAATCATTCGGAACCAAAACATCTTGCTTTTCGCCGTTGGAAAAACATTATGAAAAACATTTTCTGCAGCACATCAGAATTTCAGTCGACAAAAAACTCCTCGTCCGACTCCCAGTTTTAGAACATATTTCAGCCCTAGGGGAGAGTCGTGATCTAGCAACACGAAGATTCTTTTGCTTGGAAAAACGACTCATACAAGATTCGGTGACTAAGACCAGCTACATTCAATTGATGAAAGAATATGAAGCCCTGGGACACATGAAGGAAATGCACACAAAGGAAGTATCAAAGTCACGCTATTTCATACCACATCATTGTATGGGAAAACCCGAAAGCTCTACAACAAAGTTAAGAGTAGATTTTGATACTTCTGCAATTACGTAATCCGGAAATTCGCTTAGCGACGTGATGTACAAGGGACCAATTGTGCAAAATTCAATATTTTCAATTTTGCTTCGGTTCAGAATGCACAATGTATTCACAGCGGAAATTGAAAAAACCGAAGATCAATTATATCAGAACATAGTATGGCGCAGCGACCCATCAGAGGATCTACGGTACTACAGACTGAAAACAGTTACATATGGAACAAAAGGCACACCAGCCAAATTGTACAGTTCAATGAACTTCACGAAGACAAAAAAATCATTATCCGTAACATAAAACGGAATGATTAAATGGACGGCATCGAACAAATTAAAAGACAAAAGGAGCCGCAAAGAGACAGTACAACTAAGGCCTTTGCACCCCTTTTAGATCAAGGGGGAATCTTGCGAGTAGGGGGTGGACTGGAAGCAGCAAATCTCTCTTTTGCTATTACCATACAACGACCCGGTCGTAAAAATGATTTTTGGACAAGTTCATAAGGAAAATATGCACTGTGGTCCCCAAGCGTTGCTGACCATATGAAGACAGCAATTCTGGATTCCGAAAGGAAAAATCCTGGCCAGAAATATTGTTCAAAACTGCATCAAATACACTAAACCAAGGCCGAAATTAATGGGTAAGATTATGGGAAATCTACCACCACGTCGTGCCACACAAGCCAGACAATTTTTTAACTCTGGCGTTGACCACTGTGGACCTTTTAAGATCCACTACAAAATTTGTGGAAAGAAGCCTAACACTGCATACATTTTTGCAATACTCTGTTGCTTCGCTACAAAAGCAGTTCATTTGGAACTGGTAAACGATCTCACCTCAGATGCATTTCTAGCAGCACTGCGACACTTCATTAGTACGTATAAAATGCATGCTGCACTACCTGTTCCAAACAAAGAAATCCCAAAACTTAATGGAAATTATTTAAAGTGGCAGAAATTTTTTGATATTTTCAAGAAAATGATTCATGAATCTACATTACCGACTATTCAGAAGATGTGGTATTTAAAGAGCAACATCACTGGAAACGCGGAACGATTGATACTCCATCTATCCTTAATGGAAGGAAACTATTTAACAGCATGGAACGAATGCTAAGTAACGCATTAATCAACAAGCTATTAGATCAACCGACAACCATGAATGAGGCAAATTCTATCAAAGCGTTGCATGATAACATAAATGAAACGTTATCTGCGCTGAATAACATTGAGATTACAACAGAGACCTGAGATCCAATACTTCTTTGTATCTTGATCAAGAAGTTAGATCGGCAAACACATATGCCATATGAGCAATCTGTTGTAGATTCAAGACAATTACAAGAACTGAGTCAGTTTGATATTTTTGGAGCAACGATTTCTTGCATTAGAAGCCACTTGCAGTGCTGATAAGAAAAATGTTAGTACCAAACAAAATATGTGTGCATTAATTGGAACAGTTAAATACAACGAGTTTATTAAGAAGATCCCATCAAACCATAACAAGTTCAACTCAAGATTAGAATCTGTCGTACTACTTCACGCAGTAGTAGATCAACCAACACAGAAGATCGAAACAAGATGCATCTTCCACAGGAAACGCATGCTCAGTGCTTACTGAAGAAGAAGGTCGATCAGCAAGTATAAAAATGTTGAGAACTAGAATCATTCGGAACCAAAACATCTTGCTTTTCGCCGTTGGAAAAACATTATGAAAAACATTTTCTGCAGCACATCAGAATTTCAGTCGACAAAAAACTCCTCGTCCGACTCCCAGTTTTAGAACATATTTCAGCCCTAGGGGAGAGTCGTGATCTAGCAACACGAAGATTCTTTTGCTTGGAAAAACGACTCATACAAGATTCGGTGACTAAGACCAGCTACATTCAATTGATGAAAGAATATGAAGCCCTGGGACACATGAAGGAAATGCACACAAAGGAAGTATCAAAGTCACGCTATTTCATACCACATCATTGTATGGGAAACCCCGAAAGCTCTACAACAAAGTTAAGAGTAGATTTTGATGCTTCTCCAATTACGTAATCCGGAAATTCGCTTAACGACTTGATGCACAAGGGACCAATTGTGCAAAATTCAATATTTTCAATTTTGCTTCGGTTCAGAATGCACAATGTATTCACAGCGGAAATTGCAAAAACCGAAGATCAGTTATATCAGAACATAGTATGGCGCAGCGATCCATCAGAGGATCTACGGTACTACAGACTGAAAACAGTTACATATGGAACAAAAGGCACACCAGCCAAATTGTACAGTTCAATCAACTTCACGAAGACAAAAAAATCATTATCCGTAACATAAAATGGAATGATTAAATGGAGGGCATCGAACAAATTAAAAGGCAAAAGGAGCTGCAAAGAGACAGTAAAACTAAGGCCTTAGCATCCTTTTTGCATCAAGGGGGAATATTGCGAGTAGGCGGTCTACTGGAAGCAGCAAATCTCTCTTTCGACTCAAAGCACCCAATGCTATTACCATACAACGACCAAATCGTAAAACTGATTTTTGGACAAGTTCATAAGGAAAATATGCATTGTGGTCCCCAAGCGTTGCTGACCATATCAAGTTCATCTGGAACTGGTAAGCGATCTCACCACAAAAGCATTTCTAGCAGCACTGCGACACTTCATTAGTACGTATCAAATGCATGCTGCACTACCTGTTCCAAACAAAGAAATCCCAAAACTTAATGGAAATTATTTAAAGTGGCAGAAATTTTTTGATATTTTCAAGAAAATGATTCATGAATCTACATTACCGACTATTCAGAAGATGTGGTATTTAAAGAGCAACATCACTGGAAACGCGGAACGATTGATACTCCATCTATCCTTAATGGAAGGAAACTATTTAACAGCATGGAACGAATGCTAAGTAACGCATTAATCAACAAGCTATTAGATCAACCGTCAACCATGAATGAGGCAAATTCTATCAAAGCGTTGCATGATAACATAAATGAAACGTTATCTGCGCTGAATAACATTGAGATTACAACAGAGACCTGAGATCCAATATTTCTGTGTATCTTGATCAAGAAGTTAGATCGGCAAACACATATGCCATATGGGCAATCTGTTGTAGATTCAAGACAATTACAAGAACTGAGTCAGTTTGATATTTTTGGAGCAACGATTTCTTGCATAAGATGCCACTTGCAGTGCTGATAAGAAAAATGTTAGTACCAAACAAAATATATGTGCATCAATTGGAACAGTTAAATGCAACAAGTTCATTAAGAAGATCCCATCAAACCATAACAAGTTCAACTCAAGATTAGATGCTGTCGTACTACCTCATGTAGTAGTAGATCAACCAGCACAGAAGATCGAAACAAGATGCATCTTCCACAGGAAACGTATGCTCAGTGCTTACTGAAGAAGAAGATCGATCAGCAAGTATAACAATTTTGAGAACTAGAATCATTCGGAACCAAAACATCTTGCTTTTCGCCGTTGGAAAAACATTATGAAAAACATTTTCAGCAGCACATCAGAATTTCAGTCGACAAAAAACTCGTCGTCCGACTCCCAGTTTTAGAACATATTTCAGCCCTAGGGGAGAGTCGTGATCTAGCAACACGAAGATTCTTTTGCTTGGAAAAACGACTCATACAAGATTCGGTGACTAAGACCAGCTACATTCAATTGATGAAAGAATATGAAGCCCTGGGACACATGAAGGAAATGCACACAAAGGAAGTATCAAAGTCACGCTATTTCATACCACATCATTGTATGGGAAAACCCGAAAGCTCTACAACAAAGTTAAGAGTAGATTTTGATACTTCTGCAATTACGTAATCCGGAAATTCGCTTAGCGACGTGATGTACAAGGGACCAATTGTGCAAAATTCAATATTTTCAATTTTGCTTCGGTTCAGAATGCACAATGTATTCACAGCGGAAATTGAAAAAACCGAAGATCAATTATATCAGAACATAGTATGGCGCAGCGACCCATCAGAGGATCTACGGTACTACAGACTGAAAACAGTTACATATGGAACAAAAGGCACACCAGCCAAATTGTACAGTTCAATGAACTTCACGAAGACAAAAAAATCATTATCCGTAACATAAAACGGAATGATTAAATGGACGGCATCGAACAAATTAAAAGACAAAAGGAGCCGCAAAGAGACAGTAAAACTAAGGCCTTAGCACCCCTTTTGGATCAAGGGGGAATCTTGCGAGTAGGGGGTGGACTGGAAGCAGCAAATCTCTCTTTTGCTATTACCATACAACGACCCGGTCGTAAAAATGATTTTTGGACAAGTTCATAAGGAAAATATGCACTGTGGTCCCCAAGCGTTGCTGACCATATGAAGACAGCAATTCTGGATTCCGAAAGGAAAAATCCTGGCCAGAAATATTGTTCAAAACTGCATCAAATACACTAAACCAAGGCCGAAATTAATGGGTAAGATTATGGGAAATCTACCACCACGTCGTGCCACACAAGCCAGACAATTTTTTAACTCTGGCGTTGACCACTGTGGACCTTTTAAGATCCACTACAAAATTTGTGGAAAGAAGCCTAACACTGCATACATTTTTGCAATACTCTGTTGCTTCGCTACAAAAGCAGTTCATTTGGAACTGGTAAACGATCTCACCTCAGATGCATTTCTAGCAGCACTGCGACACTTCATTAGTACGTATAAAATGCATGCTGCACTACCTGTTCCAAACAAAGAAATCCCAAAACTTAATGGAAATTATTTAAAGTGGCAGAAATTTTTTGATATTTTCAAGAAAATGATTCATGAATCTACATTACCGACTATTCAGAAGATGTGGTATTTAAAGAGCAACATCACTGGAAACGCGGAACGATTGATACTCCATCTATCCTTAATGGAAGGAAACTATTTAACAGCATGGAACGAATGCTAAGTAACGCATTAATCAACAAGCTATTAGATCAACCGACAACCATGAATGAGGCAAATTCTATCAAAGCGTTGCATGATAACATAAATGAAACGTTATCTGCGCTGAATAACATTGAGATTACAACAGAGACCTGAGATCCAATACTTCTTTGTATCTTGATCAAGAAGTTAGATCGGCAAACACATATGCCATATGAGCAATCTGTTGTAGATTCAAGACAATTACAAGAACTGAGTCAGTTTGATATTTTTGGAGCAACGATTTCTTGAATTAGAAGCCACTTGCAGTGCTGATAAGAAAAATGTTAGTACCAAACAAAATATGTGTGCATTAATTGGAACAGTTAAATACAACGAGTTTATTAAGAAGATCCCATCAAACCATAACAAGTTCAACTCAAGATTAGAATCTGTCGTACTACTTCACGCAGTAGTAGATCAACCAACACAGAAGATCGAAACAAGATGCATCTGCCACAGGAAACGCATGCTCAGTGCTTACTGAAGAAGAAGGTCGATCAGCAAGTATAAAAATGTTGAGAACTAGAATCATTCGGAACCAAAACATCTTGCTTTTCGCCGTTGGAAAAACATTATGAAAAACATTTTCTGCAGCACATCAGAATTTCAGTCGACAAAAAACTCCTCGTCCGACTCCCAGTTTTAGAACATATTTCAGCCCTAGGGGAGAGTCGTGATCTAGCAACACGAAGATTCTTTTGCTTGGAAAAACGACTCATACAAGATTCGGTGACTAAGACCAGCTACATTCAATTGATGAAAGAATATGAAGCCCTGGGACACATGAAGGAAATGCACACAAAGGAAGTATCAAAGTCACGCTATTTCATACCACATCATTGTATGGGAAAACCCGAAAGCTCTACAACAAAGTTAAGAGTAGATTTTGATACTTCTGCAATTACGTAATCCGGAAATTCGCTTAGCGACGTGATGTACAAGGGACCAATTGTGCAAAATTCAATATTTTCAATTTTGCTTCGGTTCAGCACAATGTATTCACAGCGGAAATTGAAAAAACCGAAGATCAATTATATCAGAACATAGTATGGCGCAGCGACCCATCAGAGGATCTACGGTACTACAGACTGAAAACAGTTACATATGGAACAAAAGGCACACCAGCCAAATTGTACAGTTCAATGAACTTCACGAAGACAAAAAAATCATTATCCGTAACATAAAACGGAATGATTAAATGGACGGCATCGAACAAATTAAAAGACAAAAGGAGCCGCAAAGAGACAGTACAACTAAGGCCTTTGCACCCCTTTTAGATCAAGGGGGAATCTTGCGAGTAGGGGGTGGACTGGAAGCAGCAAATCTCTCTTTTGCTATTACCATACAACGACCCGGTCGTAAAAATGATTTTTGGACAAGTTCATAAGGAAAATATACATTGTGGTCCCCAAGCGTTGTTGACCATATCAAGACAGCAATTCTGGATTCCGAAAGGAAAAATCCTGGCCAGAAATATTGTTCAAAATTGCATCAACTGCACTAAACCAAGGCCGAAATTAATGGGTAAGATTATGGGAAATCTACCACCACGTCGTGCCACACAAGCCAGACAATTTTTTAACTCTGGCGTTGACCACTGTGGACCTTTTAAGATCCACTACAAAATTTGTGGAAAGAAGCCTAAAACTGCATACATTGTTGCAATACTCTGTTGCTTCGCTACAAAAGCAGTTCATCTGGAACTGGTAAGCGATCTCACCACAAAAGCATTTCTAGCAGCACTGCGACACTTCATTAGTACGTATCAAATGCATGCTGCACTACCTGTTCCAAACAAAGAAATCCCAAAACTTAATGGAGATTATTTAAAGTGGCAGGCATTTTTTGATATTTTCAAGAAAATAATTCATGAATCTACATTACCGACTATTCAGAAGATGTGGTATTTAAAGAGCAACATCACTGGAAACGCGGAACGATTGATACTCCATCTATCCTTAATGGAAGGAAACTATTTAACAGCATGGAACGAATGCTAAGTAACGCATTAATCAACAAGCTATTAGATCAACCGACAACCATGAATGAGGCAAATTCTATCAAAGCGTTGCATGATAACATAAATGAAACGTTATCTGCGCTGAATAACATTGAGATTACAACAGAGACCTGAGATCCAATATTTCTGTGTATCTTGATCAAGAAGTTAGATCGGCAAACACATATGCCATATGGGCAATCTGTTGTAGATTCAAGACAATTACAAGAACTGAGTCAGTTTGATATTTTTGGAGCAACGATTTCTTGCATTAGATGCCACTTGCAGTGCTGATAAGAAAAATGTTAGTACCAAACAAAATATATGTGCATCAATTGGAACAGTTAAATGCAACAAGTTCAATAAGAAGATCCCATCAAACCATAACAAGTTCAACTCAAGATTAGAAGCTGTCGTACTACCTCATGTAGTAGTAGATCAACCAGCACAGAAGATCGAAACAAGATGCATCTTCCACAGGAAACGTATGCTCAGTGCTTACTGAAGAAGAAGGTCGATCAGCAAGTATAAAAATTTTGAGAACTAGAATCATTCGGAACCAAAACATCTTACTTTTCGCCGTTGGAAAAACATTATGAAAAACATTTTCTGCAGCACATCAGAATTTCAGTCGACAAAAAACTCCTCGTCCGACTCCCAGTTTTAGAACATATTTCAGCCCTAGGGGAGAGTCGTGATCTAGCAACACGAAGATTCTTTTGCTTGGAAAAACGACTCATACAAGATTCGGTGACTAAGACCAGCTACATTCAATTGATGAAAGAATATGAAGCCCTGGGACACATGAAGGAAATGCACACAAAGGAAGTATCAAAGTCACGCTATTTCATACCACATCATTGTATGGGAAAACCCGAAAGCTCTACAACAAAGTTAAGAGTAGATTTTGATACTTCTGCAATTACGTAATCCGGAAATTCGCTTAACGACTTGATGTACAAGGGACCAATTGTGCAAAATTCAATATTTTCAATTTTGCTTCGGTTCAGAATGCACAATGTATTCACAGCGGAAATTGAAAAAACCGAAGATCAATTATATCAGAACATAGTATGGCGCAGCGACCCATCAGAGGATCTACGGTACTACAGACTGAAAACAGTTACATATGGAACAAAAGGCACACCAGCCAAATTGTACAGTTCAATGAACTTCACGAAGACAAAAAAATCATTATCCGTAACATAAAATGGAACGATTAAATGGAGGGTATCTAACAAATTAAAAGACAAAATGAGCTGCAAAGAGACAGTAAAACTAAGGCCTTAGCATCCTTTTTGCATCAAGGGGGAATATTGCGAGTGGGCGGTCTACTGGAAGCAGCAAATCTCTCTTTCGACTCAAAGCACCCAATGCTATTACCATACAACGACCCAATCGTAAAACTGATTTTTGGACAAGTTCATAAGGAAAATATACATTGTGGTCCCCAAGCGTTGTTGACCATATCAAGACAGCAATTCTGGATTCCGAAAGGAAAAATCCTGTCCAGAAATATTGTTCAAAATTGCATCAACTGCACTAAACCAAGGCCGAAATTAATGGGTAAGATTATGGGAAATCTACCACCACGTCGTGCCACACAAGCCAGACAATTTTTTAACTCTGGCGTTGACCACTGTGGACCTTTTAAGATCCACTACAAAATTTGTGGAAAGAAGCCTAAAACTGCATACATTGTTGCAATACTCTGTTGCTTCGCTACAAAAGCAGTTCATCTGGAACTGGTAAGCGATCTCACCACAAAAGCATTTCTAGCAGGACTGCGACACTTCATTAGTACGTATCAAATGCATGCTGCACTACCTGTTCCAAACAAAGAAATCCCAAAACTTAATGGAGATTATTTAAAGTGGCAGGCATTTTTTGATATTTTCAAGAAAATAATTCATGAATCTACATTACCGACTATTCAGAAGATGTGGTATTTAAAGAGCAACATCACTGGAAACGCGGAACGATTGATACTCCATCTATCCTTAATGGAAGGAAACTATTTAACAGCATGGAACGAATGCTAAGTAACGCATTAATCAACAAGCTATTAGATCAACCGACAACCATGAATGAGGCAAATTCTATCAAAGCGTTGCATGATAACATAAATGAAACGTTATCTGCGCTGAATAACATTGAGATTACAACAGAGACCTGAGATCCAATATTTCTGTGTATCTTGATCAAGAAGTTAGATCGGCAAACACATATGCCATATGGGCAATCTGTTGTAGATTCAAGACAATTACAAGAACTGAGTCAGTTTGATATTTTTGGAGCAACGATTTCTTGCATTAGATGCCACTTGCAGTGCTGATAAGAAAAATGTTAGTACCAAACAAAATATATGTGCATCAATTGGAACAGTTAAATGCAACAAGTTCAATAAGAAGATCCCATCAAACCATAACAAGTTCAACTCAAGATTAAAAGCTGTCGTACTACCTCATGTAGTAGTAGATCAACCAGCACAGAAGATCGAAACAAGATGCATCTTCCACAGGAAACGTATGCTCAGTGCTTACTGAAGAAGAAGGTCGATCAGCAAGTATAACAATTTTGAGAACTAGAATCATTCGGAACCAAAACATCTTGCTTTTCGCCGTTGGAAAAACATTATGAAAAACATTTTCTGCAGCACATCAGAATTTCAGTCGACAAAAAACTCCTCGTCCGACTCCCAGTTTTAGAACATATTTCAGCCCTAGGGGAGAGTCGTGATCTAGCAACACGAAGATTCTTTTGCTTGGAAAAACGACTCATACAAGATTCGGTGACTAAGACCAGCTACATTCAATTGATGAAAGAATATGAAGCCCTGGGACACATGAAGGAAATGCACACAAAGGAAGTATCAAAGTCACGCTATTTCATACCACATCATTGTATGGGAAAACCCGAAAGCTCTACAACAAAGTTAAGAGTAGATTTTGATACTTCTCCAATTACGTAATCCGGAAATTCGCTTAACGACTTGATGTACAAGGGACCAATTGTGCAAAATTCAATATTTTCAATTTTGCTTCGGTTCAGAATGCACAATGTATTCACAGCGGAAATTGAAAAAACCGAAGATCAATTATATCAGAACATAGTATGGCGCAGCGACCCATCAGAGGATCTACGGTACTACAGACTGAAAACAGTTACATATGGAACAAAAGGCACACCAGCCAAATTGTACAGTTCAATGAACTTCACGAAGACAAAAAAATCATTATCCGTAACATAAAATGGAACGATTAAATGGAGGGTATCTAACAAATAAAAGACAAAATGAGCTGCAAAGAGACAGTAAAACTAAGGCCTTAGCATCCTTTTTGCATCAAGGGGGAATATTGCGAGTGGGCGGTCTACTGGAAGCAGTAAATCTCTCTTTCGACTCAAAGCACCCAATGCTATTACCATACAACGACCCAATCGTAAAACTGATTTTTGGACAAGTTCATAAGGAAAATATACATTGTGGTCCCCAAGCGTTGCTGACCATATCAAGACAGCAATTCTGGATTCCGAAAGGAAAAATCCTAGCCAGAAATATTGTTCAAAATTGCATCAACTGCACTAAACCAAGGCCGAAATTAATGGGTAAGATTATGGGAAATCTACCACCACGTCGTGCCACACAAGCCAGACAATTTTTTAACTCTGGCGTTGACCAGTGTGGACCTTTTAAGATCCACTACAACATTTGTGGAAAGAAGCCTAAAACTGCATACATTGTTGCAATACTCTGTTGCTTCGCTACAAAAGCAGTTCATCTGGAACTGGTAAGCGATCTCACCACAGAGGCATTTCTAGCAGCACTGCGACACTTCATTAGTACGTATCAAATGCATGCACTACCTGCTCCAAACAAAGAAATCCCAAAACTTAATGGAGATTATTTAAAGTGGCAGGAATTTTCTGATATTTTCAAGAAAACGATTCATGAATCTACATTACCGACTATTCAGAAGATGTGGTATTTAAAGAGCAACATCACTGGAAACGCGGAACGATTGATACTCCATCTATCCTTAATGGAAGGAAACTATTTAACAGCATGGAACGAATGCTAAGTAACGCATTAATCAACAAGCTATTAGATCAACCAACAACCATGAATGAGGCAAATTCTATCAAAGCGTTGCATGATAACATAAATGAAACGTTATCTGCGCTGAATAACATTGAGATTACAACAGAGACCTGAGATCCAATACATCTCTGTATCTAGATCAAGAAGTTAGATCGCCAAACATATATGCTATATGAGCAATCCGTTGTAGATTCAAGACAATTACAAGAACTAAGTCAGTTTGATATTTTTGGAGCAACGATTTCTTGCATTAGAAGCCACTTGCAGTGCTGATAAGAAAAATGTTAGTACCAAAAAAAATATATGTGCATCAATTGGAACAGTTAAATACAACAAGTTCATTAAGAAGATCCCATCAAACCATAACAAGTTCAACTCAAGATTAGAAGCTGTCGTACTAAACGAGGCCTTGCGCACGCCTTGAACTACGCGAAGTATTGGCTACTTGCGCCAATTGTCTGACTGGATAATGAGATCGTCGAGTAGCGTATTGTATCGTGTTTTGACTCTGTTCGCTTGACTTATAAGCAGAGTCTTGTCTGCGCCTTGATCGACGCGAAGTATTGGCTACTTGCTCCAATTGTCTGACTGGATAATGAGTTCGTCAAGAAGCGTATTGTATCACGTTTGGACTCTGCTCGTTTGCCCTATAAGCAAAGTCTTGTGTACGCCTTGAGCGACGCGAAGTATTGGCTACTTGCTCCAGTTGTCTGACTGGATAATGAGATCGTCGAGTAGCGTATTGTATCGTGTTTTGTTTCTGTTGATCTGCCCTTTAAACAGGGCCTTGCGTAGGCCTTGAACTACGCGAAGTATTGGCTGCTTGCTCCAGTTGTCTGACTGAATAATGAGTTCGTCGAGGAGCGTATCGTATGGTGTTTTTTTTACTCTGTTCATATGTCCTATAGGCAGAGTCTTGTTTGCGCCTTGATCGACGCGAAGTATTGGATACTTGCTCCAATTGTCTGACTGGGTAATGAGTTCGTCGAGTAGGGTACTGTATCGTGTTTTGACCTTGTTCGTTTGCCCTATAAGCAGAGTTTTGTGTGTGCCTTGATCGACGCGAAGTATTGGCTACTTGCTCCAATTGTCTGAATGGATAATGAGTTCGTTGAGTCGTGCGTTGTATCGTGTTTTGTTTCTGTTCGGTTGACATATAAGCAAAGCCTTGTGTACGCCTTGATCGACGCGAAGTGTTGGCTACTTGCTCAAATTGTCTGACTGGATAATGAGTTCGTCGAGTAGCGTATTGTATCGTGTTTTGACTCTGTTCGTTTGCCCTATAAGCAGAGTCTTGTGTGTGCCTTGATCTACGCGAAGTATTGGCTACTTGCTCCAATTGTCTGACTGGATAATTTGTTTCGTCGAGTAGGGTATTGTATCGTGTTTTGACCTTGTTCGTTTGCCCTATAAGCAGAGTCTTGTGTGTGCCTTGATCGACGCGAAGTATTGGCTACTTCCTCCAGTTGTCTGACTGGATAATGAGATCGTCGAGTAGCGTATTGTATCGTGTTTAGTTTCTGTTGATCTGCCCTTTAAACAGGGCCTTGCGTACGCCTTGAACTACGCGAGGTATTGGCTGCTTGCTCCAGTTGTCTGACTGGATAATGAGTTCGTCGAGTAGCATATTGTATTGTGTTTTGACTCTGTTCGGTTGACATATAAGCAGAGTCTTGTGTACGCCTTGATCGACGCGAAGTATTGGCTACTTGCTCAAATTGTCTGACTGGATAATGAGTTCGTCGAGTAGCGTATTGTATGGTGTTTTGACTCTGTTCGTGTGCCCTATAAGCGGAGTCTTGTGTGTGCCTTGATCTACGCGAAGTATTGGCTACTTGCTCCAATTGTCTGACTGGATAATTTTTTTCGTCCAGTAGGGTATTGTATCGTGTTTTGACTTTGTTCGTTTGCCCTATAAGCAGAGTCTTGCCTTCGCCTTGATCGACGCGAAGTATTGGCTACTTGCTCCAATTGTCTGAATAGATAATGAGTTCGTCGAGTAGTGCGTTGTACCGTGTTTTGTTTCTGTTCGGTTGACATATAAGCAAAGCCTTGTGTACGCCTTGATCGACGCGAAGTGTTGGCTACTTGCTCAAATTGTCTGATTGGATAATGAGTTCATCGAGTAGCGTATTGTATCGTGTTTTGACTCTGTTCGTTTGCCCTATAAGCAGAGTTTGTGTGTGCCTTGATCTACGCGAAGTATTGGCTACTTGCTCCAATTGTCTGACTGGATAATTTTTTTCGTCGAGTAGGGTATTGTATCGTGTTTTGACTTTGTTCGTTTGCCCTATAAGCAGAGTCTTGCCTTCGCCTTGATCGACGCGAAGTATTGGCTACTTGCTCCAATTGTCTGACTGGGTAATGAGTTCGTCGAGTAGGGTACTGTATCGTGTTTTGACCTTGTTCGTTTGCCCTATAAGCAGAGTTTTGTGTGTGCCTTGATCGACGCGAAGTGTTGGCTACTTGCTCCAATTGTCTGAATGGATAATGAGTTCGTCGAGTAGGGTATTGTATCGTGTTTTGACTCTGTTCGTTTGCCCTATAAGCAGAGTCTTGTGTGTGCCTTGATCTACGGGAAGTATTGGCTACTTGCTCCAATTGTCTGACTGGATACTTTTTTTCGTCGAGTAGGGTATTGTATCGTGTTTTGACTTTGTTCGTTTGCCCTATAAGCAGAGTCTTGCCTTCGCCTTGATCGACGCGAAGTATTGGCTACTTGCTCCAATTGTCTGAATAGATAATGAGTTCGTCGAGTAGTGCGTTGTACCGTGTTTTGTTTCTGTTCGGTTGACATATAAGCAAAGCCTTGTGTACGCCTTGATCGACGCGAAGTGTTGGCTACTTGCTCAAATTGTCTCACTGGATAATGAGTTCGTCGAGTAGCGTATTGTATCGTGTTTTGACTCTGTTCGTTTGCCCTATAAGCAGAGTCTTGTGTGTGCCTTGATCTACGGGAAGTATTGGCTACTTGCTCCAATTGTCTGACTGGATACTTTTTTTCGTCGAGTAGGGTATTGTATCGTGTTTTGACTTTGTTCGTTTGCCCTATAAGCAGAGTCTTGCCTTCGCCTTGATCGACGCGAAGTATTGGCTACTTGCTCCAATTGTCTGAATAGATAATGAGTTCGTCGAGTAGTGCGTTGTACCGTGTTTTGTTTCTGTTCGGTTGACATATAAGCAAAGCCTTGTGTACGCCTTGATCGACGCGAAGTGTTGGCTACTTGCTCAAATTGTCTCACTGGATAATGAGTTCGTCGAGTAGCGTATTGTATCGTGTTTTGACTCTGTTCGTTTGCCCTATAAGCAGAGTCTTGTGTGCGCCTTGATCGACGCGAAGTATTGGCTACTTGCTCCAATTGTCTGAATGGATGATGATTTCGTTGAGTAGTGCGTTGTATCGTGTTTTGTCTCTGTTCATCTGCCATTTAAACGGGGCCTGGCGTACGCCTTGAACTACGCGAAGTATTGGCTACTTGCTCCAATTGTCTGACTGGATAATAAGTTCGTCGAGTAGCGTATTGTATCGTGTTTTGACTCTGTTCGCTTGCCCTATAAGCAGAGTCTCGTGTGCGCCTTGATCGACGCGAAGTATTGGCTACTTGCTCCAGTTGTCTAACTGGAGAATGAGTTCGTCGAGTAGCGTATTGTATCGTGTTTTGACTCTGTTCGCTTGCCCTATAAGCAGAGTCTTGTGTGCGCCTTGATCGACGCGAAGTATTGGCTACTTGCTCCAATTGTCTAACTGGAGAATGAGTTCGTCGAATAGCGTATTGTATCGTGTTTTGACTCTGTTCGTTTGCCCTATAAGCAGAGTCTTGTGTGCGCCTTGATCTACGCGAAGTATTAGCTACTTGCTCCAGTTGTCTAACTGGAAAATGAGTGCGTCGAGTAGCGCGTTGTATCGTGTTTTGTCTCTGTTCGTATGTCCTATAAGCAGAGTCTTGTGTGCGCCTTGATCGACGCGAAGTATTGGCTACTTGCTCCAGTTGTCTGACTGGATAATGAGTTCGTCGAGTAGCGTATTGTATCGTGTTTTGACTCTGTTCGTTTGCCCTATAAGCAGAGTCTTGTGTGCGCCTTGATCGACGCGAAGTATTGGCTACTTGCTCCAGTTGTCTGACTGGATAATGAGTTCGTCGAGTAGCGTATTGTATCGTGTTTTGACTCTGTTCGATTGCCCTTATAAGCAGAGTCTTGTCGTGCGCCTTGATCGACGCGAAGTATTGGCTACTTGCTCCAGTTGTCTGACTGGATAATGAGTTCGTCGAGTAGCGTATTGTATCGTGTTTTGACTCTGTTCGTTTGACCTATAAGCAGAGTCTTGTGTGCGCCTTGATCGACGCGAAGTATTGGCTACTTGCTCCAGTTGTCTGACTGGATAATGAGTTCGTCGAGTAGCGTATTGTATCGTGTTTTGACTCTGTTCGTTTGCCCTATAAGCAGAGTCTTGTGTGCGCCTTGATCGACGCGAAGTATTGGCTACTTGCTCCAATTGTCTGACTGGATAATGAGTTCGTCGAGTAGCGTATTGTATCGTGTTTGGACTCTGTTCGTTTGCCCTATAAGCAGAGTCTTGTGTGCGCCTTGATCGACGCGAAGTATTGGCTACTTGCTCCAGTTGTCTGACTGGATAATGAGTATCGTCGAGTAGCGCGTTGTATCGTGTTTTGTCTCTGTTCATATGCCCTATAAGCAGAGTCTTGTGTGCGCCTTGACCTACGCGAAGTATTGGCTACTTGCTCCAGTTGTCTGACTGGATAATGAGTTCGTCGAGTAGCGTATTGTATCGTGTTTTGACTCTGTTCGTTTGACCTATAAGCAGAGTCTTGTGTGCGCCTTGATCGACGCGAAGTATTGGCTACTTGCTCCAGTTGTCTGACTGGATAATGAGTTCGTCGAGTAGCGTATTGTATCGTGTTTTGACTCTGTTCGTTTGACTTATAAGCAGAGTCTTGTCTGCGCCTTGATCGACGCGAAGTATTGGCTACTTGCTCCAATTGTCTGACTGGATAATAAGTTCGTCGCGTAGCGTATTGTATCGTGATTTGACTCTGTTCGTTTGCCCTATAAGCAGAGTCTTGCGTGCGCCTTGATCAACGCGAATTATTAGCTACTTGCTCCAGTTGTCTAACTGGAAAATGAGTACGTCGAGTAGCGCGTTGTATCGTGTTTTGTCTCTGTTCATATGTCCTATAAGCAGAGTCTTGTGTGTGCCTTGACCTACGCGAAGTATTGGCTACTTGCTCCAATTGTCTAACTGGAGAATGAGTTCGTCGAGTAGCGTATTGTATCGTGTTTTGACTCTGTTCGTTTGCCCTATAAGCAGAGTCTTGCGTGCGCCTCGATCGACGCGAAGTATTGGCTACTTGCTCCAGATTGTCTAACTGGAGAATGAGTTCGTCGAGTAGCGTGTTGTATCGTGTTTTGACTCTGTTCGTTTGCCCTATAAGCAGAGTCTTGTGTGCGCCTTGATCGACGCGAAGTATTGGCTACTTGCTCCAATTGTCTAACTGGAGAATGAGTTCGTCGAGTAGCGTATTGTATCGTGTTTTGACTCTGTTCGTTTGACTTATAAGCAGAGTCTTGTCTGCGCCTTGATCGACGCGAAGTATTGGCTACTTGCCCCAATTGTCTGACTGGATAATGAGTTCGTGGAGTAGTGGATTGTATCGTGTTTTGACTCTGTTCATCTGCCCTTTAAGCAGGGCCTTGCGTACGCCTTGAACTACGCGAAGTATTGGCTACTTGCTCCAGTTGTCTGACTGGATAATGAGTTCGTCGAGTAGCGTATTGTATCGTGTTTTGACTCTGTTCGTTTGCCCTATAAGCAGAGTCTTGTGTGCGCCTTGATCGACGCGAACTATTGGCTACTTGCTCCAGTTGTCTGACTGGATAATGAGTTCGTCGAGTAGCGTATTGTATCGTGTTTTGACTCTGTTCGCTTGTCCTATAAGCAGAGTCTTGTGTGTGCCTTGATCTACGCGAAGTATTGGCTACTTGCTCCAATTGTCTGACTGGATAATGAGTTCGTCGAGTAGCGTATTGTATCGTGTTTTGACTCTGTTCGTTTGCCCTATAAGCAGAGTCTTGTGTGCGCCTTGATCGACGCGAAGTATTGGCTACTTGCTCCAGTTGTCTGACTGGAGAATGAGTTCGTCGAGTAGCGTATTGTATCGTGTTTTGACTCTGTTCGATTGCCCTTTAAGCAGAGTCTTGTCGTGCGCCTTGATCGACGCGAAGTATTGGCTACTTGCTCCAGTTGTCTGACTGGATAATGAGTTCGTCGAGTAGCGTATTGTATCGTGTTTTGACTCTGTTCGTTTGACCTATAAGCAGAGTCTTGTGTGCGCCTTGATCGACGCGAAGTATTGGCTACTTGCTCCAGTTGTCTGACTGGATAATGAGTTCGTCGAGTAGCGTATTGTATCGTGTTTTGACTCTGTTCGTTTGCCCTATAAGCAGAGTCTTGTGTGCGCCTTGATCGACGCGAAGTATTGGCTACTTGCTCCAATTGTCTGACTGGATAATGAGTTCGTCGAGTAGCGTATTGTATCGTGTTTTGACTCTGTTCGTTTGCCCTATAAGCAGAGTCTTGTGTGCGCCTTGATCGACGCGAAGTATTGGCTACTTGCTCCAGTTGTCTAACTGGAAAATGAGTACGTCGAGTAGCGCGTTGTATCGTGTTTTGACTCTGTTCGTTTGTCCTATAAGCAGAGTCTTGTGTGTCGCCTTGATCAACGCGAAGTATTGGCTACTTGCTCCAATTGTCTAACTGGATAATGAGTTCGTCGAGTAGCGTGTTGTATCGTGTTTTGACTCTGTTCGTTTGCCCTATAAGCAGAGTCTTGTGTGCGCCTTGATCGACGCGAAGTATTGGCTACTTGCTCCAGTTGTCTAACTGGAGAATGAGTTCGTCGAGTAGCGTATTGTATCGTGTTTTGACTCTGTTCGTTTGACTTATAAGCAGAGTCTTGTCTGCGCCTTGATCGACGCGAAGTATTGGCTACTTGCTCCAATTGTCTGACTGGATAATGAGTTCGTCGAGTAGCGGATTGTATCGTGTTTTGACTCTGTTCGTTTGCCCTATAAGCAGAGTCTTGTGTGCGCCTTGATCGACGCGAAGTATTGGCTACTTGCTCCAATTGTCTGACTGGATAATGAGTTCGTCGAGTAGCGTATTGTATCGTGTTTTGTCTCTGTTCATATGTCCTATAAGCAGAGTCTTGTGTGCGCCTTGACCTACGCGAAGTATTGGCTACTTGCTCCAATTGTCTGACTGGATAATGAGTTCGTCGAGTAGCGTATTGTATCGTGTTTTGACTCTGTTCGTTTGCCCTATAAGCAGAGTCTTGTGTGCGCCTTGATCGACGCGAAGTATTGGCTACTTGCTCCAGTTGTCTAACTGGAAAATGAGTACGTCGAGTAGCGCGTTGTATCGTGTTTTGACTCTGTTCGTTTGTCCTATAAGCAGAGTCTTGTGTGCGCCTTGATCGACGCGAAGTATTGGCTACTTGCTCCAGTTGTCTAACTGGAGAATGAGTTCGTCGAATAGCGTATTGTATCGTGTTTTGACTCTGTTCGTTTGCCCTATAAGCAGAGTCTTGTGTGCGCCTTGATCGACGCGAAGTATTGGCTACTTGCTCCAGTTGTCTGACTGGATAATGAGTTCGTCGAGTAGCGTATTGTATCGTGTTTTGACTCTGTTCGTTTGCCCTATAAGCAGAGTCTTGTGTGCGCCTTGATCGACGCGAAGTATTGGCTACTTGCTCCAATTGTCTAACTGGAGAATGAGTTCGTCGAGTAGCGTATTGTATCGTGTTTTGACTCTGTTCGTTTGACTTATAAGCAGAGTCTTGTCTGCGCCTTGATCGACGCGAAGTATTGGCTACTTGCTCCAATTGTCTGACTGGATAATGAGTTCGTCGAGTAGCGCGTTGTATCGTGTTTTGTCTCTGTTCATCTGCCCTATAAGCAGAGTCTTGCGTACGCCTTGATCTACGCGAAGTATTGGCTACTTGCTCCAATTGTCTAACTGGAGAATGAGTTCGTCGAGTAGCGTATTGTATCGTGTTTTGACTCTGTTCATTGACCTATAAGCAGAGTCTTGTGTGCGCCTTGATCTACGCGAAGTATTGGCTACTTGCTCCAATTGTCTAACTGGATAATGAGTTCGTCGAGTAGCGTATTGTATCGTGTTTTGACTCTGTTCGTTTGCCCTATAAGCAGAGTCTTGTGTGCGCCTTGATCGACGCGAAGTATTGGCTACTTGCTCCAATTGTCTAACTGGAGAATGAGTTCGTCGAGTAGCGTATTGTATCGTGTTTTGACTCTGTTCGTTTGACCTATAAGCAGAGTCTTGTGTGCGCCTTGATCGACGCGAAGTATTGGCTACTTGCTCCAATTGTCTGACTGGATAATGAGTTCGTCGAGTAGCGCGTTGTATCGTGTTTTGTCTCTGTTCATCTGCCCTATAAGCAGAGTCTTGCGTGCGCCTTGATCTACGCGAAGTATTGGCTACTTGCTCCAATTGTCTAACTGGAGAATGAGTTCGTCGAGTAGCGTATTGTATCGTGTTTTGACTCTGTTCGTTTGACCTATAAGCAGAGTCTTGTCTGCGCCTTGATCGACGCGAAGTATTGGCTACTTGCTCCAATTGTCTGACTGGATAATGAGTTCGTCGAGTAGCGCGTTGTATCGTGTTTTGACTCTGTTCATTTGCCCTATAAGCAGAGTCTTGTGTGCGCCTTGATCGACGCGAAGTATTGGCTACTTGCTCCAATTGTCTAACTGGAGAATGAGTTCGTCGAGTAGCGTATTGTATCGTGTTTTGACTCTGTTCGTTTGACCTATAAGCAGAGTCTTGTCTGCGCCTTGATCGACGCGAAGTATTGGCTACTTGCTCCAATTGTCTGACTGGATAATGAGTTCGTCGAGTAGCGTATTGTATCGTGTTTTGACTCTGTTCGTTTGCCCTATAAGCAGAGTCTTGCGTGCGCCTTGATCGACGCGAAGTATTGGCTACTTGCTCCAGTTGTCTAACTGGAGAATGAGTTCGTCGAGTAGCGTATTGTATCGTGTTTTGACTCTGTTCGTTTGCCCTATAAGCAGAGTCTTGTGTGCGCCTTGATCGACGCGAAGTATTGGCTACTTGCTCCAATTGTCTGACTGGATAATGAGTTCGTCGAGTAGCGTATTGTATCGTGTTTTGACTCTGTTCGTTTGCCCTATAAGCAGAGTCTTGTGTGCGCCTTGATCGACGCGAAGTATTGGCTACTTGCTCCAGTTGTCTAACTGGAGAATGAGTTCGTCGAGTAGCGTATTGTATCGTGTTTTGACTCTGTTCGTTTGACTTATAAGCAGAGTCTTGTCTGCGCCTTGATCGACGCGAAGTATTGGCTACTTGCTCCAATTGTCTGACTGGATAATGAGTTCGTCGAGTAGCGTATTGTATCGTGTTTTGACTCTGTTCGTTTGCCCTATAAGCAGAGTCTTGTCGTGCGCCTTGATCGACGCGAAGTATTGGCTACTTGCTCCAATTGTCTAACTGGAGAATGAGTTCGTCGAGTAGCGTGTTGTATCGTGTTTTGACTCTGTTCGTTTGCCCTATAAGCAGGGTCTTGCGTGCGCCTTGATCGACGCGAATTATTAGCTACTTGCTCCAGTTGTCTAACTGGAAAATGAGTACGTCGAGTAGCGCGTTGTATCGTGTTTTGTCTCTGTTCATATGTCCTATAAGCAGAGTCTTGTGTGCGCCTTGACCTACGCGAAGTATTGGCTACTTGCTCCAATTGTCTGACTGGATAATGAGTTCGTCGAGTAGCGTATTGTATCGTGTTTTGACTCTGTTCGTTTGCCCTATAAGCAGAGTCTTGTGTGCGCCTTGATCGACGCGAAGTATTGGCTACTTGCTCCAGTTGTCTAACTGGAGAATGAGTTCGTCGAGTAGCGTATTGTATCGTGTTTTGACTCTGTTCGTTTGACCTATAAGCAGAGTCTTGTGTGCGCCTTGATCGACGCGAAGTATTGGCTACTTGCTCCAATTGTCTGACTGGATAATGAGTTCGTCGAGTAGCGTATTGTATCGTGTTTTGACTCTGTTCGTTTGCCCTATAAGCAGAGTCTTGCGTGCGCCTTGATCGACGCGAAGTATTAGCTACTTGCTCCAGTTGTCTAACTGGAAAATGAGTACGTCGAGTAGCGCGTTGTATCGTGTTTTGTCTCTGTTCATATGTCCTATAAGCAGAGTCTTGTGTGCGCCTTGATCGACGCGAAGTATTGGCTACTTGCTCCAATTGTCTGACTGGATAATGAGTTCGTCGAGTAGCGTATTGTATCGTGTTTTGACTCTGTTCGTTTGCCCTATAAGCAGAGTCTTGTGTGCGCCTTGATCGACGCGAAGTATTGGCTACTTGCTCCAGTTGTCTAACTGGAGAATGAGTTCGTCGAGTAGCGTATTGTATCGTGTTTTGACTCTGTTCGTTTGACCTATAAGCAGAGTCTTGTGTGCGCCTTGATCGACGCGAAGTATTGGCTACTTGCTCCAATTGTCTGACTGGATAATGAGTTCGTCGAGTAGCGTATTGTATCGTGTTTTGACTCTGTTCGTTTGCCCTATAAGCAGAGTCTTGTCGTGCGCCTTGATCGACGCGAAGTATTGGCTACTTGCTCCAGTTGTCTGACTGGATAATGAGTTCGTCGAGTAGCGTATTGTATCGTGTTTTGACTCTGTTCGTTTGCCCTATAAGCAGAGTCTTGTGTGCGCCTTGATCGACGCGAAGTATTGGCTACTTGCTCCAGTTGTCTAACTGGAAAATGAGTACGTCGAGTAGCGCGTTGTATCGTGTTTTGTCTCTGTTCATATGTCCTATAAGCAGAGTCTTGTGTGCGCCTTGATCGACGCGAAGTATTGGCTACTTGCTCCAATTGTCTGACTGGATAATGAGTTCGTCGAGTAGCGTATTGTATCGTGTTTTGACTCTGTTCGTTTGCCCTATAAGCAGAGTCTTGTGTGCGCCTTGATCGACGCGAAGTATTGGCTACTTGCTCCAATTGTCTAACTGGAGAATGAGTTCGTCGAGTAGCGTATTGTATCGTGTTTTGACTCTGTTCGTTTGCCCTATAAGCAGAGTCTTGTGTGCGCCTTGATCGACGCGAAGTATTGGCTACTTGCTCCAGTTGTCTGACTGGATAATGAGTTCGTCGAGTAGCGTATTGTATCGTGTTTTGACTCTGTTCGTTTGCCCTATAAGCAGAGTCTTGTGTGCGCCTTGATCGACGCGAAGTATTGGCTACTTGCTCCAGTTGTCTAACTGGAGAATGAGTTCGTCGAGTAGCGCGTTGTATCGTGTTTTGACTCTGTTCATATGTCCTATAAGCAGAGTCTTGTGTGCGCCTTGATCGACGCGAAGTATTGGCTACTTGCTCCAATTGTCTAACTGGATAATGAGTTCGTCGAGTAGCGTATTGTATCGTGTTTTGACTCTGTTCGTTTGCCCTATAAGCAGAGTCTTGTGTGCGCCTTGATCGACGCGAAGTATTGGCTACTTGCTCCAGTTGTCTAACTGGAGAATGAGTTCGTCGAGTAGCGCGTTGTATCGTGTTTTGACTCTGTTCGTATGCCCTATAAGCAGAGTCTTGTGTGCGCCTTGATCGACGCGAAGTATTGGCTACTTGCTCCAATTGTCTGACTGGATAATGAGTTCGTCGAGTAGCGTATTGTATCGTGTTTTGACTCTGTTCGTTTGCCCTATAAGCAGAGTCTTGTGTGCGCCTTGATCGACGCGAAGTATTGGCTACTTGCTCCAATTGTCTAACTGGAGAATGAGTTCGTCGAGTAGCGTATTGTATCGTGTTTTGACTCTGTTCGTTTGACTTATAAGCAGAGTCTTGTGTGCGCCTTGATCGACGCGAAGTATTGGCTACTTGCTCCAATTGTCTGACTGGATAATGAGTTCGTCGAGTAGCGTATTGTATCGTGTTTTGACTCTGTTCGTTTGCCCTATAAGCAGAGTCTTGTGTGCGCCTTGATCGACGCGAAGTATTGGCTACTTGCTCCAGTTGTCTAACTGGAGAATGAGTTCGTCGAGTAGCGTATTGTATCGTGTTTTGACTCTGTTCGTTTGACCTATAAGCAGAGTCTTGTGTGCGCCTTGATCGACGCGAAGTATTGGCTACTTGCTCCAATTGTCTGACTGGATAATGAGTTCGTCGAGTAGCGTATTGTATCGTGTTTTGACTCTGTTCGTTTGCCCTATAAGCAGAGTCTTGTGTGCGCCTTGATCGACGCGAAGTATTGGCTACTTGCTCCAGTTGTCTAACTGGATAATGAGTTCGTCGAGTAGCGCGTTGTATCGTGTTTTGTCTCTGTTCATATGTCCTATAAGCAGAGTCTTGTGTGTGCCTTGATCTACGCGAAGTATTGGCTACTTGCTCCAATTGTCTGACTGGATAATGAGTTCGTCGAGTAGCGTATTGTATCGTGTTTTGACTCTGTTCGTTTGCCCTATAAGCAGAGTCTTGTGTGCGCCTTGATCGACGCGAAGTATTGGCTACTTGCTCCAGTTGTCTAACTGGATAATGAGTTCGTCGAGTAGCGTATTGTATCGTGTTTTGACTCTGTTCGTTTGACCTATAAGCAGAGTCTTGTGTGCGCCTTGATCGACGCGAAGTATTGGCTACTTGCTCCAGTTGTCTAACTGGAGAATGAGTTCGTCGAGTAGCGTATTGTATCGTGTTTTGACTCTGTTCGTTTGCCCTATAAGCAGAGTCTTGTGTGCGCCTTGATCGACGCGAAGTATTGGCTACTTGCTCCAATTGTCTGACTGGATAATGAGTTCGTCGAGTAGCGTATTGTATCGTGTTTTGACTCTGTTCGTTTGCCCTATAAGCAGAGTCTTGTGTGCGCCTTGATCGACGCGAAGTATTGGCTACTTGCTCCAGTTGTCTAACTGGAGAATGAGTTCGTCGAGTAGCGTATTGTATCGTGTTTTGACTCTGTTCGTTTGACCTATAAGCAGAGTCTTGTGTGCGCCTTGATCGACGCGAAGTATTGGCTACTTGCTCCAATTGTCTGACTGGATAATGAGTTCGTCGAGTAGCGCGTTGTATCGTGTTTTGACTCTGTTCGTTTGCCCTATAAGCAGAGTCTTGTGTGCGCCTTGATCGACGCGAAGTATTGGCTACTTGCTCCAATTGTCTAACTGGAGAATGAGTTCGTCGAGTAGCGTATTGTATCGTGTTTTGACTCTGTTCGTTTGCCCTATAAGCAGAGTCTTGTCTGCGCCTTGATCGACGCGAAGTATTGGCTACTTGCTCCAGTTGTCTAACTGGAGAATGAGTTCGTCGAGTAGCGTATTGTATCGTGTTTTGACTCTGTTCGTTTGACCTATAAGCAGAGTCTTGTGTGCGCCTTGATCGACGCGAAGTATTGGCTACTTGCTCCAGTTGTCTAACTGGAGAATGAGTTCGTCGAGTAGCGTATTGTATCGTGTTTTGACTCTGTTCGTTTGCCCTATAAGCAGAGTCTTGTGTGCGCCTTGATCGACGCGAAGTATTGGCTACTTGCTCCAATTGTCTGACTGGATAATGAGTTCGTCGAGTAGCGTATTGTATCGTGTTTTGACTCTGTTCGTTTGCCCTATAAGCAGAGTCTTGTGTGCGCCTTGATCGACGCGAAGTATTGGCTACTTGCTCCAGTTGTCTAACTGGAGAATGAGTTCGTCGAGTAGCGTATTGTATCGTGTTTTGACTCTGTTCGTTTGACTTATAAGCAGAGTCTTGTCTGCGCCTTGATCGACGCGAAGTATTGGCTACTTGCTCCAATTGTCTGACTGGATAATGAGTTCGTCGAGTAGCGTATTGTATCGTGTTTTGACTCTGTTCGTTTGCCCTATAAGCAGAGTCTTGTGTGCGCCTTGATCGACGCGAAGTATTGGCTACTTGCTCCAATTGTCTAACTGGAGAATGAGTTCGTCGAGTAGCGTATTGTATCGTGTTTTGACTCTGTTCGTTTGCCCTATAAGCAGAGTCTTGTGTGCGCCTTGATCGACGCGAAGTATTGGCTACTTGCTCCAATTGTCTAACTGGAGAATGAGTTCGTCGAGTAGCGTATTGTATCGTGTTTTGACTCTGTTCGTTTGCCCTATAAGCAGAGTCTTGTGTGCGCCTTGATCGACGCGAAGTATTGGCTACTTGCTCCAATTGTCTAACTGGATAATGAGTTCGTCGAGTAGCGTATTGTATCGTGTTTTGACTCTGTTCGTTTGCCCTATAAGCAGAGTCTTGTGTGCGCCTTGATCGACGCGAAGTATTGGCTACTTGCTCCAATTGTCTGACTGGATAATGAGTTCGTCGAGTAGCGTATTGTATCGTGTTTTGACTCTGTTCGTTTGCCCTATAAGCAGAGTCTTGCGTGCGCCTTGATCGACGCGAATTATTGGCTACTTGCTCCAGTTGTCTAACTGGAAAATGAGTACGTCGAGTAGCGCGTTGTATCGTGTTTTGTCTCTGTTCATATGTCCTATAAGCAGAGTCTTGTGTGCGCCTTGATCGACGCGAAGTATTGGCTACTTGCTCCAGTTGTCTAACTGGAGAATGAGTTCGTCGAGTAGCGTATTGTATCGTGTTTTGACTCTGTTCGTTTGACTTATAAGCAGAGTCTTGTCTGCGCCTTGATCGACGCGAAGTATTGGCTACTTGCTCCAATTGTCTGACTGGATAATGAGTTCGTCGAGTAGCGTATTGTATCGTGTTTTGACTCTGTTCGTTTGCCCTATAAGCAGAGTCTTGCGTGCGCCTTGATCGACGCGAAGTATTGGCTACTTGCTCCAATTGTCTAACTGGAGAATGAGTTCGTCGAGTAGCGCGTTGTATCGTGTTTTGACTCTGTTCATTTGCCCTATAAGCAGAGTCTTGTGTGCGCCTTGATCGACGCGAAGTATTGGCTACTTGCTCCAGTTGTCTAACTGGAAAATGAGTACGTCGAGTAGCGCGTTGTATCGTGTTTTGTCTCTGTTCATATGTCCTATAAGCAGAGTCTTGTGTGCGCCTTGATCGACGCGAAGTATTGGCTACTTGCTCCAATTGTCTAACTGGAGAATGAGTTCGTCGAGTAGCGTATTGTATCGTGTTTTGACTCTGTTCGTTTGCCCTATAAGCAGAGTCTTGTGTGCGCCTTGATCGACGCGAAGTATTGGCTACTTGCTCCAGTTGTCTAACTGGAGAATGAGTTCGTCGAGTAGCGTATTGTATCGTGTTTTGACTCTGTTCGTTTGTCCTATAAGCAGAGTC
>JAWNKZ010000030.1:0-49101 GCA_035041615.1 Drosophila anomalipes
ATGAATACATACTGGTTGGATATGCAGATCAAGCTAAAGCATATCGCCTCTACAACAGCGCTAGTGGTAAAATTATCGTAAGGCGTGATGTATATTTTGTTGAGTCAACAGCAGAATCAAGTGCAGTTGATTTACCCACGTTACCCGATTTTAATTGCAACAAGGTAATTACAGAAGTGCAGTCTAATAGAAGCAGAGACAGCAGCAGAGCCCAGCAGCATAGGCACCGGCGAAGATAACGATAACACCGATACCAATAAAAGAGATATCAGCAAGAAAAGTAACCGGCTTGAAAGAACAAGCGGGAACGGATGGCAAAGACCAGACGAAGGCCATGGCACAGGAATTCGGAGCATTGAAAGTGAATGGAACTTGGAAACCAGCCGAATTACCATCCAATCATAAGGCGATTGGATGCAGATGGGAATTTGCACTAAATCGTGACAAAAATGGCACCATAGAACGATACAAGGCTAGGCTAGTGGCAAAGGGCTGCAGCCAGCAACACGGAGTGAACTACGACGTGTTGGCCATAGCAGCTGAACTGGAGCTACATGTGCACCAACTTGATGTATCCACGGCATATCTAAACAGAGAATTGCAGGGGGATGTTTACACGAAGCAATCCCGTATGTTTGAAGAACAAGGAGTGTCTGTTCTTAAACTTCGAAAGTCCTTATATGGGCTAAAATAGTCTGGATGGATGTGGAACAAGAAGCTGAACGAGATGATGACAAAAATTGGTTTTTCGGCCTGTCCAAGCGAGCTGTGAGCCGTTGGCGTCCGGGTACACCACCTACTGTGAGAGCCAACAATGCAAAACGGTCAACCAGGCAGAGTACCAGTCACTGATGGGTTCATTAATGTATCTGGCAGTTACATCCAGACCTGACATTTTACATTCAGTATGTAAGCTCTCCCAACGGAATACGGATCCCCAACAAGAGCACTGGCCAGCAGCAAAGCAAGTGCTGCGATATCTGAGGACGGCATCTTCAATGGGCATAACATATGCTAAAACTGGAAATCCCATCAAAGGCTACGTTGATGCGAACTGTGGCGGAGATAACACAGACCGAAAGCCGTATACTGGATACGCATTCGTTCTTGGAGATAGGGCATGCTCATGGGAAAGCAGGAAGCAGTCGTCAGTAACACTAAGTAGTACTGAAGCCGAATATATAGGCCCTATCGGAAGCAACTAAAGCAACAACAATGTAACGAAATGAACATATACAGAAATATGAAATGTACTGTAATTCATGGCGATAATTTGAGCGCTATGAAGTTAGTTGAAAATCCAGTTTACCATGCAAGAAGCAAGCATATAGATATTCGTTATCACTTCGTGCGAGAAGCTTTTAATAAGCTTGTGATTCAGCTGGAATATTGTCCAACGAGTCAAATGATGGCAGATATCTTAACTAAGAATTTAAGCAAGTCAAAACATGAAAATTATAATAGATTACTTGGTCTGAAATTAATTGTCAATAATGTGTATTGAGGGGGAGTGTTGAAAATATGTAAAAGATCAATACAACATTCCGATTACTAATGTTAATAACAGGGATATCGATACTGCGCTCGATACCTCAACTTAAGAATACATTGAATAAAAGTTCTTCTTAGTCTTGCCGCTTTGAAACCCGACAGGTTATGGGACCAGGCATAAAGAAAAAGCTGAATGAAACTAAGGTTAAAAAGCCGCGTTTAAGATCGAGTGCATTACCAACTAAAGTTTTCTGTGTGAGAACAAGTACGAGCGAAAATTGAGTGCGCTGTACAATAAAGGCAAGTTGGACGAAACAAATTAGGATTCGTGGTGTGTCCAAATGAAAAGTGTGATAATTCACCAGGAGCTATGGTCCGTCACTTCGGGAGCTATGAAATGTCCAAGTTCAGACAAGACGAGTGAATATCATCAGTGGATATCAAAAAACGAAAAGGCTTTAGCGGTGATTACTCTCTCAATAAGAGGTTCTGAGATTGGTCACATTAAGAACAGTGATTCGGCGTCGAGTGCGTGGATAACTCTAAAGCCAGTGCATCAGCCCACCGGTCTAGTGGGAAAGGTCACATTGTTCAAGAGATTACTCTTCATGCGGATGAACGAGAATGAGAACATGCAAATGTATATTGAAAATTTTGTGAACACGGTGGAGCAGTTAACAGAGATTGGCATTGTGCTGCAAGAGGAAATATATGTTATTTTACTCTTGGCAAGTTTGCTCAAATCATATGAATATTTGGTTCTAGCATTGGAATCACGTGTTGAATTACCAAAGTTTAGTACTTTGAAGGTTAAATTGATCGAAGAATGTGCTAGACGCAAGAACGAAGCACATATAGAGAGTGTGAACGAAAATAATGCACAGTCATTTTTAAGAAAAGTACACCACGCTAAAGAAAGCGCAGAAAAAGAAAGACAAAGTAAGCAAGAACCGAAACCAAAAATAAAATGTTACAATTGCGGTAAAATTAGCCACATTTGTCAAAAACTCTACCCGCATTTGGGTGTCAAACCGCAGCCACCACGATACTCCCCGAAGGGCCGCAACCAAAAACCAGGACGGAAGTACGTTCCGCGGGTTACCCGTGGTACCGGAAAGAAGGCCTCCGGTGAGGCCTCGTACCCGAGGGTACTTCCAATTTAAGCTCCAAACAGCTAGGGGTTGGTGGCCCTGTATGTAAAAGGAACAGACGAAAAATCTTTCTTCACGTTGCTAAGTGCAAAAAACAGTGAACAACTGCGTGATAAGTCAGCGTGGTGGTTAGATAGTGGCGCCACAGCTCATTGCGCAAATCAAAACATGTTTAATTTGTTTGATCAATTCACTGATACAGTCACAATTGCTGGTGAAAAGTCACTAGAAGTAGTCGGAAGAGGAGTCGTCATGATTAAAACGGAACCGTCAACAGTAAAACTTACAAACGTTCTTTATATACCACAATTACAATGCAACTTTATTTCGGTGAGCAGAGCAGTAAAACTTCAAACTGCATTGTAAACTTCAAAAACAGTCATACGTGTGTATGTGACGAAAACGGTAAAACTCTGATTATTACAAATCATAGAAGCAATTTATTTCTGTGTGAAATAACAAGAACAATAAATGCTGTGTTCCTAAGTGGAAATGGCAAAAGTGGCAGTGAGGACATTATAAAATGGCATAAGAGATATGGACATCTGAACATGCAAAGCCTCAAAGAGTTAATTTATATGAAATTGGTGCGTGGAGTGAACTTCAACAGCACAAGCGAATTTGACTGTGAGATATGCCTACAGAGTAAGTGTTACGCGAAGCCATTTAATATGTCGGTCAGCAAAAGGGAGGATGTGTTAAACCTCATACATAGTGATGTTTGCGGTCCTATAAACACATGTTCAAACGGAGGATCACGTTACTTTCTTACCATGATTGATGATAAATCGCGATATGTTCCGGCATATTTAATCAAAAATAAATCGGAAGTTCTAAATGTGTTTAAGAACTATAAGAACATGGTGGAATGCCAAAACGGGAAAACGGATCAAAGTACTTCGCAGTGACAATGGCAGAGAATATGTAAACAACGAGTTTGACATATTTCTGAAACAAAATGGGATCGTCCGTCAATTGAGTGTGCCTCACACACCCCAGCAAAATGGAGTTGCAGAAAGGATGAATCGTACCCTCGTGGAGATGGCTCGATGTATGCTGCTATAGGATAAACATAAAGAATGTTTCTTGGGAGAAGCTGTACATACGGCAGCTTATCTACGGAATAGATCGACTACAAAAGCTGTGCTCCTGAGTACGCCATATGAGCTATGGACATGGCAAAAGCCATCAGTTGGCCACCTTCGTACATTTGGGTGCTTGGCGATAGCATTCGACAAGACAAAGAATCGGAAATTTAGACCGAAGGGTATAGAATACATACTGGTTAAATATGCAGATCAAGCTAAAGCATATCGCCTCTACAACAGCGCTAGTGGTAAAATTATCGTAAGCCGTGATGTGTATTTTGTTGAGTCCGCAGCAGAATCAAGTGCAGTTGATTTACCCACGTTACCCGATTTTAATTGCAACAAGGTAATTACAGAAGTGCAGTCCAATAGAAGCAGCATCAGAGACAGCAGCAGAGCCAGCAACAGTGACAGCAGCAGAGACAGCAGCAGAGCCAGCAGCAGAGCCAGCAGCAGAGACAGCAGCAGAGGCAGCAGCGTAGGCACCGGCGAAGATAACGATAACACCGATACCAATAAAAGAGATATCAGCAAGAAAAGTAACCGGCTTGAAAGAACAAGCGGGAACGGATGGCAAAGACCAGACGACGAGCGGTACAAGCTGAATCTTCTGAGCAGTGATGACGTCATAACAACAGAAACTGTGGAAGAAGCATTGGAAAGTCCACATGCGATCGAATGGCAAAAGGCCATGGCACAGGAATTCGGAGCATTGAAAGTGAATGGAACTTGAAAACCAGCCGAGTTACCATCGAATCATAAGGCGATTGGATGCAGATGGGAATTTGCACTAAAACGTGACAAAAATGGCACCATAGAACGATACAAGGATGTGCTAGTGGCAAAGGGATGCAGCCAGCAACACACTGAATGAAACTAAGGTTATGTTAAAAAGCCGCGTTTAAGATCGAGTGCAATTCTCATTAGAATTGCATAATTTGTATTGCTGTGTGCGTTACCAACTAAAGTTTTCTGTGTGAGAACAAGTACGAGCGAAAATTGAGTGCGCTGTACAATAAAGACAAGTTGGACGAAACAAATTATGATTCGTGGTGTGTCCAAATGAAAAGTGTGCTAATTCACCAGGAGCTATGGTCCGTCACTTCGGGAGTTATGAAATGTCCAAGTTCAGACAGGACGAGTGAATATAGTCAGTGGATATCAAAAACCGATAAGGCTTTAGGGGTGATTCCTCTCTCAATAAGAGGTTCTGAGATTGGTCACATTAAGAAATGTGATTCGGCGTCGAGTGCGTGGATAACTCTAAAGCAGTGCATCAGCCCACCGATCTAGTGAGAAAGGTCACATTGTTCAAGGGATTACTCTTCATGCGGATGAACGAGAATGCAAACATGCAAATGTATATTGAACATTTTGTGAACACGGTGGAGCAGTTAACAGAGATTGGGAATGTGCTGCAAGAGGAAATATATGTTATTTTACTCTTGGCAAGTTTGCCCAAATCATATGAATATTTTGTTCTAGCATTGGAATCACGTGTTGAATTACCAAAGTTTAATACTTTGAATGTTAAATTGATCGAAGAATGCGCTAGACGCAAGAACGAAGCACATATAGAGAGTGTGAGTTTGTGTGTGAAATAATGCACAGGCATTTTTAAGCAAAGCACACCACGCTAAAGAGAGCGCAGGAAAAGAAAGACAAAGTAAGCAAGAACCGAAACCAAAATATAAAATGTTACAATTGCGGTAAAATTAGCTACATTTCTGCAGACTGTAGGTCCAAGGCAAAATAAGATAATGTAAAAGGAACAGACGAAAAATCATTCTTCACGTTGCTAAGTGCAAAAAACAGTGAACGACTTCGTGATAAGTCAGCGTGGTGCTTAGGTAGTGGCGCCACAGCTCATTGCGCAAATCAAAACATGTTTAATTTGTTTGATCAATTCACTGATACAGTCACAATTGCTGGTGAAAAGTCACTAGAAGTAGTCGGAAGAGGAGTCGTCATGATTAAAACGGAATCGTCAACAGTAAAACTTACAAACGTTCTTTATATACCACAATTACAATGCAACTTTATTTCGGTGAGCAGAGCAGTAAAACTTCAAACTGCGTTGTAAACTTCAAAAACAGTCATGCGTGTGTATGTGACGAAAACGGTAAAACTCTGATTATTGCAAATCATAGAAGCAATTTATTTCTGTGTGAAATAACCAGAACAATAAATGCGGTGTTCCTAAGTGGAAATGGCAAAAGTGGCAGTGAGGACATTATAAAATGGCATATGAGATATGGACATCTGAACATGCAAAGCCTGAAAGAGTTAAATAATATGAAATTGGTGCGTGGAGTGAACTTCAACAGCACAAGCGAATTTGACTGTAAGATATGCCTACAAAGTAAGTGTTACGCGAAGCCATTTAATATGTCGGTCAGCAAAAGTGAGGATGTGTTAAACCGCATACATAGTGATGTTTCCGGTCCTATAAACACATGTTCAAACGGAGGATCACATTACTTTCTTACCATGATTGATGATAAATCGCGATATGTTCAGGCATATTTAATCAAAAATAAATCGGAAGTTCTAAATGTGTTTAAGAACTATAAGAACATGGTGGAATGCCAAACGGGAAAATGGATCAAAGTACTTCGCAATGACAATGGCAGAGAATATGTAAACAACGAGTTTGACATATTTCTGAAACAAAATGGGATCGTCCGTCAATTGAGTGTGCCTCACACACCCCAGCAAAATGGAGTTGCAGAAAGGATGAATCGTACCCTCGTGGTTCAATACATACTGGTTGGATATGCAGATCAAGCTAAAGCATATCGCCTCTACAACAGCGCTAGTGGTAAAATTATCGTAAGCCGTGATGTATATTTTGTTGAGTCAACAGCAGAATCAAGTGCAGTTGATTTACCCACGTTACCCGATTTTAATTGCAACAAGGTAATTACAGAAGTGCAGTCTAATAGAAGCAGAGACAGCAGCAGAGCCCAGCAGCATAGGCACCGGCGAAGATAACGATAACACCGATACCAATAAAAGAGATATCAGCAAGAAAAGTAACCGGCTTGAAAGAACAAGCGGGAACGGATGGCAAAGACCAGACGAAGGCCATGGCACAGGAATTCGGAGCATTGAAAGTGAATGGAACTTGGAAACCAGCCGAATTACCATCCAATCATAAGGCGATTGGATGCAGATGGGAATTTGCACTAAAACGTGACAAAAATGGCACCATAGAACGATACAAGGCTAGGCTAGTGGCAAAGGGCTGCAGCCAGCAACACGGAGTGAACTACGACGTGTTGGCCATAGCAGCTGAACTGGAGCTACATGTGCACCAACTTGATGTATCCACGGCATATCTAAACATAGAATTGCAGGGGGATGTTTACACGAAGCAATCCCGTATGTTTGAAGAACAAGGAGTGTCTGTTCTTAAACTTCGAAAGTCCTTATATGGGCTAAAATAGTCTGGATGGATGTGGAACAAGAAGCTGAACGAGATGATGACAAAAATTGGTTTTTCGGCCTGTCCAAGCGAGCTGTGAGCCGTTGGCGTCCGGGTACACCACCTACTGTGAGAGCCAACAATGCAAAACGGTCAACCAGGCAGAGTACCAGTCACTGATGGGTTCATTAATGTATCTGGCAGTTACATCCAGACCTGACATTTTACATTCAGTATGTAAGCTCTCCCAACGGAATACGGATCCCCAACAAGAGCACTGGCCAGCAGCAAAGCAAGTGCTGCGATATCTGAGGACGGCATCTTCAATGGGCATAACATATGCTAAAACTGGAAATCCCATCAAAGGCTACGTTGATGCGAACTGTGGCGGAGATAACACAGACCGAAAGCCGTATACTGGATACGCATTCGTTCTTGGAGATAGGGCATGCTCATGGGAAAGCAGGAAGCAGTCGTCAGTAACACTAAGTAGTACTGAAGCCGAATATATAGGCCCTATCGGAAGCAACTAAAGCAACAACAACGTAACGAAATGAACATATACAGAAATATGAAATGTATTGTAATTCATGGCGATAATTTGAGCGCTATGAAGTTAGTTGAAAATCCAGTTTACCATGCAAGAAGCAAGCATATAGATATTCGTTATCACTTTGTGCGAGAAGTTTTTAATAAGCTTGCGATTCAGCTGGAATATTGTCCAACGAGTCAAATGATGGCAGATATCTTAACTAAGAATTTAAGCAAGTCAAAACATGAAAATTATAATAGATTACTTGGTCTGAAATTAATTGTCAATAATGTGCTTTGAGGGGGAGTGTTGATAATATATGTAAAAGATCAATACAGGAGCTATGGTCCGTCACTTCGGGAGCTATGAAATGTCCAAGTTCAGACAAGACGAGTGAATATCATCAGTGGATATCAAAAAACGAAAAGGCTTTAGCGGTGATTACTCTCTCAATAAGAGGTTCTGAGATTGGTCACATTAAGAACAGTGATTCGGCGTCGAGTGCGTGGATAACTCTAAAGCAGTGCATCAGCCCACCGGTCTAGTGAGAAAGGTCACATTGTTCAAGAGATTACTCTTCATGCGGATGAACGAGAATGAGAACATGCAAATGTATATTGAAAATTTTGTGAACATGGTGGAGCAGTTAACAGAGATTGGCATTGTGCTGCAAGAGGAAATATATGTTATTTTACTCTTGGCAAGTTTGCTCAAATCATATGAATATTTGGTTCTAGCATTGGAATCACGTGTTGAATTACAAAAGTTTAGTACTTTGAAGGTTAAATTGATCGAAGAATGTGCTAGACGCAAGAACGAAGCACATATAGAGAGTGTGAACGAAAATAATGCACAGTCATTTTTAAGAAAAGTACACCACGCTAAAGAAAGCGCAGAAAAAGAAAGACAAAGTAAGCAAGAACCGAAACCAAAAATAAAATGTTACAATTGCGGTAAAATTAGCCACATTTGTGCAGAATGTAGGTCCAAGGCAAAAGAAGATAATGTAAAAGGAACATTAAAGTCAGTGTGTTTAACGTGAGCACCTGCCGTAATGGCTTAATCTCACAGTGACAAGCACAAGAATTAATTTAAGCGTCAATTACCGCCCCATTGGAAATAAGTTTCCGCAGGTACCAATTTGAAGCCATTTCTGTTTGATCGTGAACTTCCACCTTGGTTTGGTGTGCCGCCTATCTAAAACGACTTCCGATCTATGGGTCACGGCACCCTGTTGTGTAGCGCAACAACACGCCGAGTCAAAAACTCTACCCGCATTTGGGTGTCAAACCGCAGCCACCACGATACTCCCCGAAGGGCCGCAACCAAAAACCAGGACGGAAGTACGTTCCGCGGGTTACCCGTGGTACCGGAAAGAAGGCCTCCGGTGAGGCCTCGTACCCGAGGGTACTTCCAATTTAAGCTCCAAACAGCTAGGGGTTGGTGGCCCTGTATGTAAAAGGAACAGACGAAAAATCATTCTTCACGTTGCTAAGTGCAAAAAACAGTGAACGACGCGTGATAAGTCAGCGTGGTGCTTAGATAGTGGCGCCACAGCTCATTGCGCAAATCAAAACATGTTTAATTTGTTTGATCAATTCACTGATACAGTCACAATTGCTGGTGAAAAGTCACTAGAAGTAGTCGGAAGAGGAGTTAGCATGATTAAAACGGAATCGTCAACGGTAAAACTTACAAACGTTCTTTATATACCACAATTACAATGCAACTTTATTTCGGTGAGCAGAGCAGTAAAACTTCAAACTGCATTGTAAACTTCAAAAACAGTCATGCGTTTGTATGTGACGAAAACGGTAAAACTCTGATTATTGCAAATCATAGAAGCAATTTATTTCTGTGTGAAATAACCAGAACAATAAATGCGGTGTTCCTAAGTGGAAATGGCAAAAGTGGCAGTGAGGACATTATAAAATGGCATAAGAGATATGGACATCTGAACATGCAAAGCCTGAAAGAGTTAAATAATATGAAATTGGTGCGTGGAGTGAACTTCAACAGCACACGCGAATTTGACTGTAAGATATGCCTACAGAGTAAGTGTTACGCGAAGCCATTTAATATGTCGGTCAGCAAAAGTGAGGATGTGTTAAACCGCATACATAGTGATGTTTCCGGTCCTATAAACACATGTTCAAACGGAGGATCACGTTACTTTCTTACCATGATTGATGATAAATCGCGATATGTTCCGGCATATTTAATCAAAAATAAATCGGAAGTTCTAAATGTGTTTAAGAACTATAAGAACATGGTGGAATGCCAAACGGGAAAATTGATCAAAGTACTTCGCAATGACAATGGAAGAGAATATGTAAACAACGAGTTTGACATATTTCTGAAACAAAATGGGATCGTCCGTCAATTGAGTGTGCCTCACACACCCCAGCAAAATGGAGTTGCAGAAAGGATGAATCGTACCCTCGTGGATGAATACATACTGGTTGGATATGCAGATCAAGCTAAAGCATATCGCCTCTACAACAGCGCTAGTGGTAAAATTATCGTAAGGCGTGATGTATATTTTGTTGAGTCAACAGCAGAATCAAGTGCAGTTGATTTACCCACGTTACCCGATTTTAATTGCAACAAGGTAATTACAGAAGTGCAGTCTAATAGAAGCAGAGACAGCAGCAGAGCCCAGCAGCATAGGCACCGGCGAAGATAACGATAACACCGATACCAATAAAAGAGATATCAGCAAGAAAAGTAACCGGCTTGAAAGAACAAGCGGGAACGGATGGCAAAGACCAGACGAAGGCCATGGCACAGGAATTCGGAGCATTGAAAGTGAATGGAACTTGGAAACCAGCCGAATTACCATCCAATCATAAGGCGATTGGATGCAGATGGGAATTTGCACTAAATCGTGACAAAAATGGCACCATAGAACGATACAAGGCTAGGCTAGTGGCAAAGGGCTGCAGCCAGCAACACGGAGTGAACTACGACGTGTTGGCCATAGCAGCTGAACTGGAGCTACATGTGCACCAACTTGATGTATCCACGGCATATCTAAACAGAGAATTGCAGGGGGATGTTTACACGAAGCAATCCCGTATGTTTGAAGAACAAGGAGTGTCTGTTCTTAAACTTCGAAAGTCCTTATATGGGCTAAAATAGTCTGGATGGATGTGGAACAAGAAGCTGAACGAGATGATGACAAAAATTGGTTTTTCGGCCTGTCCAAGCGAGCTGTGAGCCGTTGGCGTCCGGGTACACCACCTACTGTGAGAGCCAACAATGCAAAACGGTCAACCAGGCAGAGTACCAGTCACTGATGGGTTCATTAATGTATCTGGCAGTTACATCCAGACCTGACATTTTACATTCAGTATGTAAGCTCTCCCAACGGAATACGGATCCCCAACAAGAGCACTGGCCAGCAGCAAAGCAAGTGCTGCGATATCTGAGGACGGCATCTTCAATGGGCATAACATATGCTAAAACTGGAAATCCCATCAAAGGCTACGTTGATGCGAACTGTGGCGGAGATAACACAGACCGAAAGCCGTATACTGGATACGCATTCGTTCTTGGAGATAGGGCATGCTCATGGGAAAGCAGGAAGCAGTCGTCAGTAACACTAAGTAGTACTGAAGCCGAATATATAGGCCCTATCGGAAGCAACTAAAGCAACAACAATGTAACGAAATGAACATATACAGAAATATGAAATGTACTGTAATTCATGGCGATAATTTGAGCGCTATGAAGTTAGTTGAAAATCCAGTTTACCATGCAAGAAGCAAGCATATAGATATTCGTTATCACTTCGTGCGAGAAGCTTTTAATAAGCTTGTGATTCAGCTGGAATATTGTCCAACGAGTCAAATGATGGCAGATATCTTAACTAAGAATTTAAGCAAGTCAAAACATGAAAATTATAATAGATTACTTGGTCTGAAATTAATTGTCAATAATGTGTATTGAGGGGGAGTGTTGAAAATATGTAAAAGATCAATACAACATTCCGATTACTAATGTTAATAACAGGGATATCGATACTGCGCTCGATACCTCAACTTAAGAATACATTGAATAAAAGTTCTTCTTAGTCTTGCCGCTTTGAAACCCGACAGGTTATGGGACCAGGCATAAAGAAAAAGCTGAATGAAACTAAGGTTAAAAAGCCGCGTTTAAGATCGAGTGCATTACCAACTAAAGTTTTCTGTGTGAGAACAAGTACGAGCGAAAATTGAGTGCGCTGTACAATAAAGGCAAGTTGGACGAAACAAATTAGGATTCGTGGTGTGTCCAAATGAAAAGTGTGATAATTCACCAGGAGCTATGGTCCGTCACTTCGGGAGCTATGAAATGTCCAAGTTCAGACAAGACGAGTGAATATCATCAGTGGATATCAAAAAACGAAAAGGCTTTAGCGGTGATTACTCTCTCAATAAGAGGTTCTCAGATTGGTCACATTAAGAACAGTGATTCGGCGTCGAGTGCGTGGATAACTCTAAAGCCAGTGCATCAGCCCACCGGTCTAGTGGGAAAGGTCACATTGTTCAAGAGATTACTCTTCATGCGGATGAACGAGAATGAGAACATGCAAATGTATATTGAAAATTTTGTGAACACGGTGGAGCAGTTAACAGAGATTGGCATTGTGCTGCAAGAGGAAATATATGTTATTTTACTCTTGGCAAGTTTGCTCAAATCATATGAATATTTGGTTCTAGCATTGGAATCACGTGTTGAATTACCAAAGTTTAGTACTTTGAAGGTTAAATTGATCGAAGAATGTGCTAGACGCAAGAACGAAGCACATATAGAGAGTGTGAACGAAAATAATGCACAGTCATTTTTAAGAAAAGTACACCACGCTAAAGAAAGCGCAGAAAAAGAAAGACAAAGTAAGCAAGAACCGAAACCAAAAATAAAATGTTACAATTGCGGTAAAATTAGCCACATTTGTGCAGAATGTAGGTCCAAGGCAAAAGAAGATAATGTAAAAGGAACATTAAAGTCAGTGTGTTTAACGTGAGCACCTGCCGTAATGGCTTAATCTCACAGTGACAAGCACAAGAATTAATTTAAGCGTCAATTACCGCCCCATTGGAAATAAGTTTCCGCAGGTACCAATTTGAAGCCATTTCTGTTTGATCGTGAACTTCCACCTTGGTTTGGTGTGCCGCCTATCTAAAACGACTTCCGATCTATGGGTCACGGCACCCTGTTGTGTAGCGCAACAACACGCCGAGTCAAAAACTCTACCCGCATTTGGGTGTCAAACCGCAGCCACCACGATACTCCCCGAAGGGCCGCAACCAAAAACCAGGACGGAAGTACGTTCCGCGGGTTACCCGTGGTACCGGAAAGAAGGCCTCCGGTGAGGCCTCGTACCCGAGGGTACTTCCAATTTAAGCTCCAAACAGCTAGGGGTTGGTGGCCCTGTATGTAAAAGGAACAGACGAAAAATCTTTCTTCACGTTGCTAAGTGCAAAAAACAGTGAACAACTGCGTGATAAGTCAGCGTGGTGGTTAGATAGTGGCGCCACAGCTCATTGCGCAAATCAAAACATGTTTAATTTGTTTGATCAATTCACTGATACAGTCACAATTGCTGGTGAAAAGTCACTAGAAGTAGTCGGAAGAGGAGTCGTCATGATTAAAACGGAACCGTCAACAGTAAAACTTACAAACGTTCTTTATATACCACAATTACAATGCAACTTTATTTCGGTGAGCAGAGCAGTAAAACTTCAAACTGCATTGTAAACTTCAAAAACAGTCATGCGTGTGTATGTGACTAAAACGGTAAAACTCTGATTATTGCAAATCACAAAAGCAATTTTTTTCTGTGTGAAATAACAAGAACAATAAATGCGGTGTTCCTTAGTGGAAATGGCAAAAGTGGCAGTGAGGACATTATAAAATGGCATAAGAGATATGGACATCTGAACATGCAAAGCCTCAAAGAGTTAATTTATATGAAATTGGTGCGTGGAGTGAACTTCAACAGCACAAGCGAATTTGACTGTGAGATATGCCTACAGAGTAAGTGTTACGCGAAGCCATTTAATATGTCGGTCAGCAAAAGGGAGGATGTGTTAAACCTCATACATAGTGATGTTTGCGGTCCTATAAACACATGTTCAAACGGAGGATCACGTTACTTTCTTACCATGATTGATGATAAATCGCGATATGTTCCGGCATATTTAATCAAAAATAAATCGGAAGTTCTAAATGTGTTTAAGAACTATAAGAACATGGTGGAATGCCAAAACGGGAAAACGGATCAAAGTACTTCGCAGTGACAATGGCAGAGAATATGTAAACAACGAGTTTGACATATTTCTGAAACAAAATGGGATCGTCCGTCAATTGAGTGTGCCTCACACACCCCAGCAAAATGGAGTTGCAGAAAGGATGAATCGTACCCTCGTGGAGATGGCTCGATGTATGCTGCTATAGGATAAACATAAAGAATGTTTCTGGGGAGAAGCTGTACACACGGCAGCTTATCTACGGAATAGATCGACTACAAAAGCTGTGCTCCTGAGTACGCCATATGAGCTATGGACATGGCAAAAGCCATCAGTTGGCCACCTTCGTACATTTGGGTGCTTGGCGATAGCATTCGACAAGACAAAGAATCGGAAATTTAGACCGAAGGGTATAGAATACATACTGGTTAAATATGCAGATCAAGCTAAAGCATATCGCCTCTACAACAGCGCTCGTGGTAAAATTATCGTAAGCCGTGATGTGTATTTTGTTGAGTCCGCAGCAGAATCAAGTGCAGTTGATTTACCCACGTTACCCGATTTTAATTGCAACAAGGTAATTACAGAAGTGCAGTCCAATAGAAGCAGCATCAGAGACAGCAGCAGAGCCAGCAACAGTGACAGCAGCAGAGACAGCAGCAGAGCCAGCAGCAGAGCCAGCAGCAGAGACAGCAGCAGCGGCAGCAGCGTAGGCACCGGCGAAGATAACGATAACACCGATACCAATAAAAGAGATATCAGCAAGAAAAGTAACCGGCTTGAAAGAACAAGCGGGAACGGATGGCAAAGACCAGACGACGAGCGGTACAAGCTGAATCTTCTGAGCAGTGATGACGTCATAACAACAGAAACTGTGGAAGAAGCATTGGAAAGTCCACAAGCGATCGAATGGCAAAAGGCCATGGCACAGGAATTCGGAGCATTGAAAGTGAATGGAACTTGAAAACCAGCTGAGTTACCATCGACTCATAAGGCGATTGGATGCAGATGGGAATTTGCACTAAAACGTGACAAAAATGGCACCATAGAACGATACAAGGATGTGCTAGTGGCAAAGGGATGCAGCCAGCAACACACTGAATGAAACTAAGGTTATGTTAAAAAGCCGCGTTTAAGATCGAGTGCAATTCTCATTAGAATTGCATAATTTGTATTGCTGTGTGCGTTACCAACTAAAGTTTTCTGTGTGAGAACAAGTACGAGCGAAAATTGAGTGCGCTGTACAATAAAGACAAGTTGGACGAAACAAATTATGATTCGTGGTGTGTCCAAATGAAAAGTGTGCTAATTCACCAGGAGCTATGGTCCGTCACTTCGGGAGTTATGAAATGTCCAAGTTCAGACAGGACGAGTGAATATAGTCAGTGGATATCAAAAACCGATAAGGCTTTAGAGGTGATTCCTCTCTCAATAAGAGGTTCTGAGATTGGTCACATTAAGAAATGTGATTCGGCGTCGAGTGCGTGGATAACTCTAAAGCAGTGCATCAGCCCACCGATCTAGTGAGAAAGGTCACATTGTTCAAGGGATTACTCTTCATGCGGATGAACGAGAATGCAAACATGCAAATGTATATTGAACATTTTGTGAACACGGTGGAGCAGTTAACAGAGATTGGGAATGTGCTGCAAGAGGAAATATATGTTATTTTACTCTTGGCAAGTTTGCCCAAATCATATGAATATTTTGTTCTAGCATTGGAATCACGTGTTGAATTACCAAAGTTTAATACTTTGAATGTTAAATTGATCGAAGAATGCGCTAGACGCAAGAACGAAGCACATATAGAGAGTCTGAGTTTGTGTGTGAAATAATGCACAGTCATTTTTAAGCAAAGCACACCACGCTAAAGAGAGCGCAGGAAAAGAAAGACAAAGTAAGCAAGAACCGAAACCAAAATATAAAATGTTACAATTGCGGTAAAATTAGCTACATTTCTGCAGACTGTAGGTCCAAGGCAAAATAAGATAATGTAAAAGGAACAGACGAAAAATCATTCTTCACGTTGCTAAGTGCAAAAAACAGTGAACGACTTCGTGATAAGTCAGCGTGGTGCTTAGGTAGTGGCGCCACAGCTCATTGCGCAAATCAAAACATGTTTAATTTGTTTGATCAATTCACTGATACAGTCACAATTGCTGGTGAAAAGTCACTAGAAGTAGTCGGAAGAGGAGTCGTCATGATTAAAACGGAATCGTCAACAGTAAAACTTACAAACGTTCTTTATATACCACAATTACAATGCAACTTTATTTCGGTGAGCAGAGCAGTAAAACTTCAAACTGCGTTGTAAACTTCAAAAACAGTCATGCGTGTGTATGTGACGAAAACGGTAAAACTCTGATTATTGCAAATCATAGAAGCAATTTATTTCTGTGTGAAATAACCAGAACAATAAATGCGGTGTTCCTAAGTGGAAATGGCAAAAGTGGCAGTGAGGACATTATAAAATGGCATATGAGATATGGACATCTGAACATGCAAAGCCTGAAAGAGTTAAATAATATGAAATTGGTGCGTGGAGTGAACTTCAACAGCACAAGCGAATTTGACTGTAAGATATGCCTACAAAGTAAGTGTTACGCGAAGCCATTTAATATGTCGGTCAGCAAAAGTGAGGATGTGTTAAACCGCATACATAGTGATGTTTCCGGTCCTATAAACACATGTTCAAACGGAGGATCACATTACTTTCTTACCATGATTGATGATAAATCGCGATATGTTCAGGCATATTTAATCAAAAATAAATCGGAAGTTCTAAATGTGTTTAAGAACTATAAGAACATGGTGGAATGCCAAACGGGAAAATGGATCAAAGTACTTCGCAATGACAATGGCAGAGAATATGTAAACAACGAGTTTGACATATTTCTGAAACAAAATGGGATCGTCCGTCAATTGAGTGTGCCTCACACACCCCAGCAAAATGGAGTTGCAGAAAGGATGAATCGTACCCTCGTGGATGAATACATACTGGTTGGATATGCAGATCAAGCTAAAGCATATCGCCTCTACAACAGCGCTAGTGGTAAAATTATCGTAAGCCGTGATGTATATTTTGTTGAGTCAACAGCAGAATCAAGTGCAGTTGATTTACCCACGTTACCCGATTTTAATTGCAACAAGGTAATTACAGCAGCAGAGCCCAGCAGCATAGGCACCGGCGAAGATAACGATAACACCGATACCAATAAAAGAGATATCAGCAAGAAAAGTAACCGGCTTGAAAGAACAAGCGGGAACGGATGGCAAAGACCAGACGAAGGCCATGGCACAGGAATTCGGAGCATTGAAAGTGAATGGAACTTGGAAACCAGCCGAATTACCATCCAATCATAAGGCGATTGGATGCAGATGGGAATTTGCACTAAAACGTGACAAAAATGGCACCATAGAACGATACAAGGCTAGGCTAGTGGCAAAGGGCTGCAGCCAGCAACACGGAGTGAACTACGACGTGTTGGCCATAGCAGCTGAACTGGAGCTACATGTGCACCAACTTGATGTATCCACGGCATATCTAAACATAGAATTGCAGGGGGATGTTTACACGAAGCAATCCCGTATGTTTGAAGAACAAGGAGTGTCTGTTCTTAAACTTCGAAAGTCCTTATATGGGCTAAAATAGTCTGGATGGATGTGGAACAAGAAGCTGAACGAGATGATGACAAAAATTGGTTTTTCGGCCTGTCCAAGCGAGCTGTGAGCCGTTGGCGTCCGGGTACACCACCTACTGTGAGAGCCAACAATGCAAAACGGTCAACCAGGCAGAGTACCAGTCACTGATGGGTTCATTAATGTATCTGGCAGTTACATCCAGACCTGACATTTTACATTCAGTATGTAAGCTCTCCCAACGGAATACGGATCCCCAACAAGAGCACTGGCCAGCAGCAAAGCAAGTGCTGCGATATCTGAGGACGGCATCTTCAATGGGCATAACATATGCTAAAACTGGAAATCCCATCAAAGGCTACGTTGATGCGAACTGTGGCGGAGATAACACAGACCGAAAGCCGTATACTGGATACGCATTCGTTCTTGGAGATAGGGCATGCTCATGGGAAAGCAGGAAGCAGTCGTCAGTAACACTAAGTAGTACTGAAGCCGAATATATAGGCCCTATCGGAAGCAACTAAAGCAACAACAACGTAACGAAATGAACACATACAGAAATATGAAATGTATTGTAATTCATGGCGATAATTTGAGCGCTATGAAGTTAGTTGAAAATCCAGTTTACCATGCAAGAAGCAAGCATATAGATATTCGTTATCACTTTGTGCGAGAAGTTTTTAATAAGCTTGCGATTCAGCTGGAATATTGTCCAACGAGTCAAATGATGGCAGATATCTTAACTAAGAATTTAAGCAAGTCAAAACATGAAAATTATAATAGATTACTTGGTCTGAAATTAATTGTCAATAATGTGCTTTGAGGGGGAGTGTTGATAATATATGTAAAAGATCAATACAGGAGCTATGGTCCGTCACTTCGGGAGCTATGAAATGTCCAAGTTCAGACAAGACGAGTGAATATCATCAGTGGATATCAAAAAACGAAAAGGCTTTAGCGGTGATTACTCTCTCAATAAGAGGTTCTGAGATTGGTCACATTAAGAACAGTGATTCGGCGTCGAGTGCGTGGATAACTCTAAAGCAGTGCATCAGCCCACCGGTCTAGTGAGAAAGGTCACATTGTTCAAGAGATTACTCTTCATGCGGATGAACGAGAATGAGAACATGCAAATGTATATTGAAAATTTTGTGAACATGGTGGAGCAGTTAACAGAGATTGGCATTGTGCTGCAAGAGGAAATATATGTTATTTTACTCTTGGCAAGTTTGCTCAAATCATATGAATATTTGGTTCTAGCATTGGAATCACGTGTTGAATTACAAAAGTTTAGTACTTTGAAGGTTAAATTGATCGAAGAATGCGCTAGACGCAAGAACGAAGCACATATAGAGAGTGTGAACGAAAATAATGCACAGTCATTTTTAAGAAAAGTACACCACGCTAAAGAAAGCGCAGAAAAAGAAAGACAAAGTAAGCAAGAACCGAAACCAAAAATAAAATGTTACAATTGCGGTAAAATTAGCCACATTTGTGCAGAATGTAGGTCCAAGGCAAAAGAAGATAATGTAAAAGGAACATTAAAGTCAGTGTGTTTAACGTGAGCACCTGCCGTAATGGCTTAATCTCACAGTGACAAGCACAAGAATTAATTTAAGCGTCAATTACCGCCCCATTGGAAATAAGTTTCCGCAGGTACCAATTTGAAGCCATTTCTGTTTGATCGTGAACTTCCACCTTGGTTTGGTGTGCCGCCTATCTAAAACGACTTCCGATCTATGGGTCACGGCACCCTGTTGTGTAGCGCAACAACACGCCGAGTCAAAAACTCTACCCGCATTTGGGTGTCAAACCGCAGCCACCACGATACTCCCCGAAGGGCCGCAACCAAAAACCAGGACGGAAGTACGTTCCGCGGGTTACCCGTGGTACCGGAAAGAAGGCCTCCGGTGAGGCCTCGTACCCGAGGGTACTTCCAATTTAAGCTCCAAACAGCTAGGGGTTGGTGGCCCTGTATGTAAAAGGAACAGACGAAAAATCATTCTTCACGTTGCTAAGTGCAAAAAACAGTGAACGACGCGTGATAAGTCAGCGTGGTGCTTAGATAGTGGCGCCACAGCTCATTGCGCAAATCAAAACATGTTTAATTTGTTTGATCAATTCACTGATACAGTCACAATTGCTGGTGAAAAGTCACTAGAAGTAGTCGGAAGAGGAGTCGTCATGATTAAAACGGAATCGTCAACAGTAAAACTTACAAACGTTCTTCATATACCACAATTACAATGCAACTTTATTTCGGTGAGCAGAGCAGGAAAACTTCAAACTGCATTTTAAACTTCAAAAACAGTCATGCGTGTGTATGTGACGAAAACGGTAAAACTCTGATTATTGCAAATCATAGAAGCAATTTATTTCTGTGTGAAATAATCAGAACAATAAATGCGGTGTTCCTACGTGGAAATGGCAAAAGTGGCAGTGAGGACATTATAAAATGGCATATGAAATATGGACATCTGAACATGCAAAGCCTCAAAGAGTTAATTTATATGAAATTGGTGCGTGGAGTGAACTTCAACAGCACAAGCGAATTTGACTGTAAGGTATGCCTACAGAGTAAGTGTTACACGAAGCCATTTAATATGTCGGTCAGCAAAAGTGAGGATGTGTTAAACCTCATACATAGTGATGTTTCCGGTCCTATAAACACACATTCAAACGGAGGATCACGTTACTTTCTTACCATGATTGATGATAAATCGCGATATGTTCACGTATATTTAATCAAAAATAAATTGGAAGTTCTAAATGTGTTTAAGAACTATAAGAACATGGTGGAATGCCAAACGGGAAAACGGATCAAAGTACTTCGCAGTGACAATGGCAGAGAATATGTAAACAACGAGTTTGACATATTTCTGAAACAAAATGGGATCGTCCGTCAATTGAGTGTGCCTCACACACCCCAGCAAAATGGAGTTGCAGAAAGGATGAATCGTACCCTCGTGGAAATGGCTCGATGTATGCTGCTATAGGATAAACATAAAGAATGTTTCTGGGGAGAAGCTGTACATACGGCAGCTTATCTACGGAATAGATCGACTACGAAAGCTGTGCTCCTGAGTACGCCATATGAGCCATGGACATGGCAAAAGCCATCAGTTGATCACCTTCGTACATTTGGGTGCTTGGCGATAGCATAGGACAAGACAAAGAATCGGAAATTTAGACCGAAGGGTATAGAATACATACTGGTTTTATATGCAGATCAAGCCAAAGCATATAGCCTCTGCAACAGCGCTAGTGGTAAAATTATCGTAAGCCGTGATGTATATTTTGTTGAGTCAACAGCAGAATCAAGTGCAGTTGATTTACCCACGTTACCCGATTTTAATTGCAACAAGGTAATTACAGAAGTGCAGTCCAATAGAAGCAGAATCAGAGCCAGCAGCAGAGCCAGCAGCAGAGACAGCAGCAGAGCCAGCAGCAGAGACAGCAGCAGAGGCAGTAGTAGAGGCAGCAACATAGGCACCGGCGAAGATAACGATAACACCGATACCAATAAAAGAGATATCAGCAAGAAAAGTAACCGGCTTGCAAGAACAAGTGGGCACGGATGACGAAGATTAGACGACGAGCGGCACAAGCTGAATCTTCTGAGCAGTGATGACGTCATAACACCAGAAACTGTGGAAGAAGCATTGGAAAGTCCACAAACGATCGAATGGCAAAAGGCCATGGCATAGGAATTCGGAGCATTGAAAGTGAATGGAACTTGGAAACCAGCGGAATTACCATCGAATCATAAGGCGATTGGATGCAGATGGGTCTTTGCACTAAAACGTGACAAAAATGGCACCATAGAACTATACAAGGCTAGGCTAGTGGCAAAGGGCTACAGCCAGCAACATGGAGTGAACTACGACGTGTTGGCCATAGCAGCTGAACTGGAGCTACATGTGCACCAACTTGATGTATCCACGGCATATCTAAGCGGAGAATTGCAGGAGGATGTTTACACGAAGCAATCCCGTATGTTTGAAGAACAAGGAGTGTCTGTTCTTAAACCTCAAGAGTCCTTATATGGGCTAAAACAGTCTGGACGGATGTGGAATAAGAAGCTGAACGAGATGATGACAAAAATTGGTTTTACGGCCTGTCCAAGCGAGCTGTGTGTATATACTAGGCACACACAAAACCACATAAACATAATCGCAGTATATGGGGAGTATGATGATATGTTAATCAGATATCGGTGAGTTGGCCAGTATAAAAGAAAGTATATCTCGAATTTTCCAGGTGTTTGACGAGGGCCCTATACATCATTTTCTTGGTATGGAAATCAATAGGAAGGGCATAACAGGGGCGATAACGATCACCCAGCAGCAGCATGTGTTGCAGCTGATTAAGGAATTTGGCATGGAAGCGTGTCGGCCAACATCAGTACCGTTGGCGTCCGGGTATACCACCAAATGTGAGAGCCAACAATGCAAAACGGTTCATTAATGTATTTGGCAGTTACATCCAACGGAATACGGATCCCCAACAAGAGCACTGTGCAGCAGCAAAGCAAGTACTGCGATATCTGAGGACGACATCTTCAATGGGCATAACATATGCTAAAACTGGAAATCCCATCAAAGGCTACGTTGATGCGAACTGTGGCGGAGATAACAGAGACCGAAAGTCGTATACTGGATACGCATTCGTTTTTGGAGGTAGAGCATTCTCATGGGAAAGCAGGAAGCAGTCGTCAGTAACACTAAGTAGTACTGAAGCCGAATATATGGCCCTACCGGAAGCAACTAAAGCAACAACAATGTAACGAAATGAAAATATACAGAAATATGAAAAGTATTGTAATTCATGGCGAAAATTTGAGCGCTATGAAGTTAGTTAAAAATCCAGTTTACCATGCGAGAAGTTTTTAATAAGCTTGTGATTCAGCTGGAATATTGTCCATCGAGTCAAATGATGGCAGATATCTTAACTAAGAATTTAAGGATGTCAAAGCATAAAAATTGTAATAGATTACTTGGTCTCAAATTAATTGTCAATAACGTGTATTAAGGGGGAGTGTTGAAATGTGTAAAAGATCAATACAACATTCCGATTACTTATGTTAATAACAGGGATATCGATACTGCGCTCGATACCTCAACTTAAGAATACATTGAATAAAAGTTCTTCTTAGTCTAACCGTCAAACCAAGTGCATCACTTTTGCCGCTTTGAAACCCAACAGGTTATGGGCCCAGGCATAAAGAAAAAGCTGAATGAAACTAAGGTTAAAAAGCTGCGTTTAAGATCGAGAGAAATTCTCATTAGAATTGCATAATTTGTATTGCTGTGTGCATTACCAACCAAAGTTTTCTGTGTGAGAACAAGTACGAGCGAAAAATGAGTGGGCTGTACAATAAAGACAAGTTGGACGAAACGAATTATAATTCGTGGTGTGTCCAAATGAAAAGTGTGCTAATTCACCAGGAGCTATGGTCCGTCACTTCGGGAGCTACGAAATGTCCAAGTTCAGACAGGACGAGTGAATATAGTCAGTGGATATCAAAAACCGAAAAGACTTAAGCGGTTTGTGGGATTATGCTGCAAGAGGAAATATATGTTACTTTACTCTTGGGAAGTTGGCTCAAATCATATGAAAATTTGGTTCTAGCATTGGAATCACGCGTTGAATTACCAAAGTTTAGTACTTTGAAGGTTAAATTGATCGAAGAGTGCGATAGACGCAAGTACGCAGCACATATAGAGAGTGCGAACGAAAATAATGCCCAGGCATTTTTAAGAAAAGTACACCACGCTAAAGAAAGCGCAGAAAAAGAAAGACACAGTAAGCACGAACCGAAACCAAAAACTAAAATGTTACAATTGCGGTAAAATTAGCCACATTTCTGCAGAATGTAGGTCCAAGGCAAAAGAAGATAATGCAAAAGAAACAGACGAAAAATCATTCTTCACGTTGCTAATTGCAAAAAACAGTGAACGACTGCGTGATAAGTCAGCGTGGTGGTTAGATAGTGGCGCCACAGCTCTTTGGGCAAATCAAAACGTGTTTAATTTGTTTAATCAATTCACTGGTACAGTCACAATTGCTGGTGAAAAGTCACTAGAAGTAGTCGGAAGAGGAGTCGTCATGATTAAAACGGAATCGTCAATTACAATGCAAGTTAATTTCGGTGAGCAGAGCAGTAAAACTTAAAACTGCATTGTAAACTTCAAAAAAAGTCATGCGTGTGTATGTGACGAAAACGGTAAAACTCTGATTATTGCAAATCATAGAAGCAATTTATTTCTGTGTGAAATAACCAGAACAATAAATGCGGTGTTCCTAAATGGAAATGGCAAAAGTGGCAGTGAAGACATTGTAAAATGGCATAAGAGATATGGACATCTGAACATGCAAAGCCTCAAAGAGTTAAATAATATGAATTTGGTGCGTGGAGTGAACTTCAACAGCACAAGCGAATTTGACTGTAAGATAAGCCTACAGAGTAAATGTTGCGCGAAGCCATTTAATATGTCGGTCAGCAAAAGTGAGGATGTGTTAAACCTCATACATAGTGATGTTTACGGTCCTATAAACACATGTTCAAACGGACGATCACGTTACTTTCTTACCATGATTGATGATAAATCGCGATATGTTCCGGCATATTTAATCAAAAATAAATCGGAAGTTCTAAATGTGTTTAAGAACTATAAGAACATGGTGGAATGTCAAACGGGAAAATGGATCAAAGTAATTCGCAATGACAATGGCAGAGAATATGTAAACAACGAGTTTGACATATTTTTGAATCAAAATGGGATCGTCCGTCAATTGAGTGTACCTCACACACCCCAGTAAAATGGAGTTGCAGAAAGGATGAATCATACCCTCATGGAGATGGCTCGATGTATGCTGCTAGAGGATAAACATAAAGAATGTTTCTTGGGAGAAGCTGTACATACGGCAGCTTATCTACGGAATAGATCGCCTACAAAAGCTGTGCTCCTGAGTACGCCATATGAGCTATGGACATGGCAAAAGCCATCAGTTGACCACCTTCGTACATTTTTGTTGAGTCAACAGCAGAATCAAGTGCAGTTGATTTACCCACGTTACCCGATTTTAATTGCAACAAGGTAATTACAGAAGTGCAGTCCAATAGAAGCAGCAGCAGAGACAGACAACAGCAAAGCCAGCAGGACAGCCAGCAGCAGAGGCAGCATCAGAGCCAGCAGCAGAGCCAGCAACATAGGCACCGGCGATGATAACGGTAACTCCGATACCAATAAAAGAGATATCAGCAAGAAAAGTAACCGGCTTGAAAGAACAAGTGGGAACGGATGGCGAAGACCAGACGACGAGCGGTACAAGCTGAATCTTCTGAGCAGTGATGACGTCATAACACCAGAATCTGTGGAAGAAGCATTGGAAAGTCCACAAGCGATCGAATGGCAAAAGGCCATGGCACAGGAATTCGGAGCACTGAAAGTGAATGGAACTTGGAAACCATCCAATCATAAGGCGATTGGATGCAGAAGGGTCTTTGCACTAAAACGTGACAAAAATGGCACCATAGAACAATACAAGGCAAGGCTAGTGGCAAAGAGCTGCAGCCAGCAACACGGAGTGAACTACGACGTGTTGGCCATAGCAGCTGAACTGGAGCTACATGTGCACCAACTTGATGTATCCACGGCATATCTAAACAGAGAATTGCAGGAGGATGTTTACACGAAGCAATCCCGTATGTTTGAAGAACAAAGACTGTCTATTCTTAACCTTCGAAAGTCCTTATATGGGCTAAAACAGTCTGGACGGATGTGGAACAAGAAGCTGAACGAGATGATGAAAAAAAATGGGTTTTCGGTCTGTCCAAGCGAACTGTGTGAATATACTAGGCACATACAAAACCACATAAACATAATCGCAGTATATGGGGATATGTTAATCAGATATCGGTGAGTTGGCCAGTATAAAAGAAAGTATATCTCGAATTTTCCAGGTGTTTGACAAAGGCCCTATACATCATTTCCTTGGTATGGAAATCAGTAGGAAGAGCATAACAGGGGCGATAACGATCACCAAGCAGCAGCATGTGTTGCAGCTGCTTAAGAAATTTGGCATGGAAGCGTGTCGGCCAGTATCAGTACCGTTGGCGTCCGGGTACACCACCAACTGTGAGAGCCAACAATGCAAAACGGTCAACCAGGCAGAGTACCAGTCACTGATCGGTTCATTAATGTATCTGGCAGTTACATCCAGACCTGACATTTTACATTAAGTATGTAAGCTGTCCCAACGGAACACGGATCCCCATCAAGAGAACTGGGCAGCAGCAAAGCAAGTGCTGCGATATCTATTGTCAAAGTGTTGTGAGTTTGAAAACAATGTCAAGTCGGAGGCACAACAAAGTCGGTATTGGTACACTAATGGCAATCGTGGCAATGGTGACCGTGGCTCATCCGTTGTCCAGCAGTGAATACATTTATAATTCCTATTCTGGAAAATATCAGACATCTGACCGTGGCAGCGATTACACCAACAAATATCGCTTGGGTCTGCAAATGCAGCCGAATAGATCATTCATATAACATTTTTAGAAGCTGCTAAATGAAATACTTAATTTATTCCATAAATTTGAAAACGCTCTTGTGCTGTTTTGCCAAATGTTTAAATTATATTGGCGGCACAAAATGAAATGTTTGCTTTCCATGATCTACAGCTCGGACTACGAATAACAATCATATATCTGTTCTTACTATTATCGATTTCCCTGGTGGGATTTGGGTGAATCTCGGACCGCTGCTGTACCACTACAGGGACATCAGCGGCCAGAACAGCTTTGAGCCGAAGTACGAGGATCTGGTCATCATTATGGAGAGCATCGGCTTTGACATAATCAGCATACGCACCGGCATCAGCACCAAATATGCACAGAATCCGCTATCGATGAAGCAGAGCAAATACAGAAGCCTCTTCTGGGTCTGCCGCAAGCCGCCAAACAACTTCGATCAGAAACAGCAGCAGCAGCAGCAACAGCAACAGGAGCCACCAGATTTGATAGTACACCAAAGCAACAACGATGTCAATCTTGATGTTGATGTTGATTTTGAGACTGAACGCGAACCAAAGCAAACCTGATATCAAACATAACCAAACAAAGAGTACGCCTCGATCTAGACACACTAGACACTAGACACCCACTAGACACCACACCCGCCCGCTCATTATATACATAATCACTATATATATTTATATATATATTTATATATATATTTATATATATATTTATATATATATTTATATATATATTTATATATATATTTATATATATATTTATATATATATAATTTTTCTGGCTCGTCTTATCATTGGCCATCTCAACTAGGGCTTCGATGAGGAGGGTCGTCTCTATCTGCCGCACAATATTCACGTACGCATGGCTTGTCTGGTCACTGAAGCAATCACCAAGCATGCGTCGGAGGTAATCGGTGTCTCGGGCATCTCGGAGAGCGTGCGTCAGGTGTCCTTCCTTATCGACTCCACGCAGTCCAATCGAGAACAATTTACCAACTGGTGTTGGCGCATGATCTCAATGCTGCGTCTGCACCTCATGGATCAAACTGTGGAGTCCATGAAACGCACTCTCCAGCATCACAGAGGCGTTGCTCTTTGTGCCGGACATGGAACGCTTGGACATCATCAACCAGGACGTCAGCGAGCAACGTCCCTTAGCACTCTATGCTGCCGTCCTGGTCAGTTTGCATGGTCATTCGATTCCGCTAATATGCCAGCACGGCTTCGAGTTGCTCCACCAGCTGATTGCCGACCATCGCCTTGCGGCCGTCATACGAAGTCTGGAGCTAATTGTGCCACTGTTCCATGAAACGCCCGACACGCTGGCCAACTGAAGCTGGCCAAAGATATGATATACGCCAAATCAATTGGTCCTATTCTTGAATTGCTGGACAATATGTTGCACCATCAAATTGTGTCCTACACCAGGCAAGTCATTAATCACAAAACTTGGAATGCATAACAGTTTTTATATCTGGTACAGTCATATGACTAAATAGATTTTGTTTTGTGTATCTCAATGAATCTGTCAATAAATCTATAATTTTGTATAGGATTAATGTGTAGAAAATTAAATTCAATTACGTGCTGTCCAATACAAAATGTGAAATTATATCACTAAAAATGTAAATTGGATTTTAGCAAATAACGTATGACACAAACAATGTGATATAATAAGATCAAAAATGTAATATAAATGTAAGGTAATAATGTATGGGATAACTGTACTACTACAAAAGATGTTCTAAACAAAAAAAAAATTCTGTATTAAATAGTATTCAATTAAGTGTGGTCCAATACAAAATGTGAAACTATATTATGAAAAATGTAAATTAAATGTTAGATAATAACGTATACCACAAACAATGTGAAATAATATAATTTAACTTGTTAAATAAATGTTGGGAAGTCGCGTGTGGGACAACTCTACTACTACAAAAAATGTTGTAAGCAAACAAAAATTATGTATTAAATAGTACTCAATTACGTGCTGTCCAATACAAAATGTGAAATAATATCATGAGACATGTAAATTAGATGTTAGATACTAACGTATGACACAATCAATGTGATATAATAAAATATAAAATACAACATAAATGTAGGGTAATAATGCATGGGACAACTGGACTACTACAAAAAATGTTGTAATCAAAAAAATTATGTATTAAATAATATTCAATTAAGTGTTGTCCAAAGCAAAATGTGAAATTATGTTATGAAAAATGTAAATTAAACGTTAGATATTAACGTATGACACAATCAATGTGATATATAGTATTTAACTAAGTGTTGTTCTACACAAAATGTGAAATTATATTACGAAAAATGTAAATTAGATTTTAGATAATAACGTATGACACAATATATGTGAAATAATAAAATTTAAAATACAATATAAATGTAGGGTAATAATGTATGGGACAACTGGACTACTACAAACAACTCTGGTCAACATAATATTATGTATTAAATAGTATTCAATTAAGTGTTGTCCAAACAATGTGAAATACTAAAACTTAACATGTTAAATCAATGTTGGGTAATTACGTATGGGACAACTGTACTACTACAAAAGATGTTGTCAACAAAAAAATTATGTATTAAATAGTATTCAATTAAGTGTTGTCCATAACAAAATGAGAAATTATATAATGAAAAATGTAAATTAGATGTTAGATAATAACGCATGGCACAATCAATGTGATATAATAAGATCAAAAGTGAAATATAAATGTAGGGTAATAATGTATGGGACAACTGTACCAAAGATGTTGTAAACAAAAAAATTATGTATTAAATATTATTCAATTAAGTGTTGTCCAATACAAAATTTGAGATTATATAATGAAAAATGTAAATTAGATCTTAGATAATGACGTATGTTACAATCAATGTGGTACAATCAGATTAAACATGAAATATAAATGTTGGGCAATAACGTATGGGACAACTGTATTCCTACGAAATAATGTTGTCAACTAAAGAATTATATTTAAATAGTATTCAATTAACTGCTATTAAATACAAAAAGTGAAATTATATCATTAAAAATGTTAATTAGCTGCGAGATAATAACCTATGCCACAAACAATGTGAAATAATAAAATTTAACATGTTAAATACCTGTTGGGAAGTAGCGTATGGGACAACTGTACTACTACAAGAAACTGTGGTCAACAATAATATTATGTATCAAATAGTATTCAATTAAGTGTTGTCCAATACAAAACGTGAAATTATATCATATGAAATGTAAACTAGATGTTAGCAAATAACGTATTACACAAACAATGTGAAATAATAAAACTCAACATGTTAAATAAATGTTGGGTAATTACGTATGGGACTACTGTAGTACTACAAAAGACGTTGTCAACAATAAATTATGTATAACATAGTATTGAATTAAGTGTTGTCCAATACAAAATGTGAAATAATATCATGAAACTTGTAAATTATATGTTAGATATTAACGTAGGACACAATCAGTAGGATATAATAAAATTTAAAATACAATATAAATGTAGGGTAATAATGTACGGGAAACCTGTAGTACTACAAAAAATTTTGTAAACAAAAAAATTATGTTTTAAATAGCATTCAATTAAGTGCTGTCTAAAACAAAATGAGAAATTATATAATGAAAAATGAAAATTCGATGTTAGATAATATCATATGACACAATCAATGTGATATAATAAGACTAAACATGTAATATAAATATTGGGTAACAACGTATGGGATAACTCTATTACTGTATCAAAATGTTGTCAACAAAAATACTATGTATTAAATAGTATTCAACTAGATGTTGTCCTATACAAAATGTGAAATTATGTCCTACAAAATGTAAACTAGATGTTAGATAATAACGTATGACACGAAATATGTGAAGTAATAAGATTAAATATGTTAAATAAATGTTGAGAAGTAGCATATGGGACAACTGTACTATCACAAAAAATGTTGTAAACAAAAGAATTATGTATTAAATAGTATTCACTTAAGTGTTGTCCAACACAAAATGTGACATTATATCATATAAAATGTCCCAACGGAATACGGATCCCCAACAAGAGCACTGGGCAGCACCAAAGCAAGTGCTGCGATATCTGAGGACGACGTCTTCAATGGGCATAACATATGCTAAAACTGGAAATCCCATCAAAGTCTACGTTGATGCGAACTGGGGTGGAGATAACACAGACCGAAAGTCGTATACTGGATACACATTCGTTCTTGGAGGTAGTGCATTCTCATGGGAAAGCAGGAAGCAGTCGTCAGTAACACTAAGTAGTACTGAAGCCGAATATATGGGCTTAACGGAAGCAACTAAAGCAACAACAATGTAACGAAATGAACATATACAGAAATATGAAAAGTATTGTAATTCATGGCGATAATTTGAGCGCTATGAAATTAGTTAAAAATCCAGTTTACCATGCAAGAAGCAAGCATATAGATATTCGTTATCACTTCGTGCGAGAAGTTTTTAATAAGCTTGTGACTCAGCTGGAATATTGTCCAACGAGTCAAATGATGGCAGATATCTTAACTAAGAATTTAAGCAAGCCAAAACATGAAAATTGTAATAGATAACTTGGTCTCAAATTAATTGTCAATAATGTGTATTGAGGGGGAGTGTTAAAATATGTGAAAATATGTAAAATATCAATACAACATTCCGATTACTAATATTAATAACAGGGATATCGATACTGCGCTCGATACCTCAACTTAAGAATACATTGAATAAAAGTTCTTCTTAGTCTAACCATCAAACCAAGTGCATCACTTTTGCCGCTTTCAAACCCAACAGGTTATGGGCCCAGGCATAAAGAAAAAGCTGAATGAAACTAAGGTTATGTTAAAAAGTCGCGTTTAAGATCGAATGCAATTTTCATTAGAATTGCATAATTTGTATTGTTGTGTGCATTACCAACTAAAGTTTTCTGTGTGAGAACAAGTACGAGCGAAAAATGAGTGCGCTGTACAATAAAGACAAGTTGGACGAAACAAATTATGATTCGTGGTGTGTTCTAATTCACCAGGAGCTATGGTCCGTCACTTTGGGAGCTATGAAATGTCCAAGTTCAGACAGGACGAGTGAATATAGTCAGTGGATATCAAAAACCGATAAGGCTTTAGCGGTGATTACTCTCTCAATAAGAGGTTTTTAGATTGGTCACATTAAGAAATGTGATTCGGCGTCGAGTACGTGGATAACTCTCAAGGCAGTGCATCAGCCCACCGGTCTAGTGAGAAAGGTCACATTATTAGAGGGATTACTCTTCATGCGGATGAACGAGAATGAGAACATGCAAATGTATATTGAAAATTTTGTGAACACGGTGGAGCAGTTAACAGAGATTAGCATTGTGCTGTACATACGGCATCTCATCTACGGAATAGATCGCCTAGAAAAGCTGTGCTCCAGAGTACGCCATATGAGTTATGGACATGGCAACAGCCATCAGTTGACTTTCGTACATTTGGGTGCTTGGCGATAGCATTGGACAAGACACAGAATCGGAAATTTAGACCGAAGGGTATAGAATACATACTGGTTGGATATGCAGATCAAGCCAAAGCATATAGCCTCTGCAACAGCGCTAGTGGTAAAATTATCGTAAGCCGTGATGTATATTTTGTTGAGTCAACAGCAGAATCAAGTGCAGTTGATTTACCCACGTTACCCGATTTTAATTGCAACAAGGTAATTACAGAAGTGCAGTCCAATAGAAGCAGCATCAGAGCCAGCAGCAGAGCCAGCAGCAGAGACAGCAGCAGAGCCAGTAGCAGAGACAGCAGCAGAGGCAGTAGTAGAGGCAGCAACATAGGCACCGGCGAAGATAACGGTAACACCGATAACAATAAAAGAGATATCAGCAAGAAAAGTAACCGGCTTGAAAGAACAAGTGAGAACGAACAGCAAAGACCAAAAAAAAAAAAAAAAAAAAAAAAGTTGCATATGCCTTCGTACCAAATATACGTAAGTGCGACACTGTAGGAATTTTCTTCGTCCAGTAAGTATGGGGAATTTCGCCGGATAGACCTCGCGTTACACATCGGTTTCTGATGTAACATGCTACATTTACTGCTTCTGCCCAAAAGGATGGCGGCGCACCGGATTGCTTCATCATACAGCGTGACATCTCGACCAGGGTACGATTCTTTCTCTCAGCTAAGTTGTCGAATTCTTTGTTGCAATACTCAGTCCCGTTATCTGACCGAAGTACTTTTATCTTCTTACCCGTGAAGTTCTCTACTGTAGCTTAATATACTTTAAAAGCTTCAAATAACTCTGATTTCTGTTTAAGAAAGTGAACTTCACAATAGCGCGAATAGTCATCTATAAAAGTTGCGAAGTATTTACATCCTCCCAGAGATTGCGTTCTCGTTGGGCCGCATACATCGGTGTGAACTATTTCCAATAGTTCTGTTGTACGTTTTTCGTTTCCACTTTTATAAACGCTTGCAGTTTGTTTTGCGCCTATGCAGATTTCGCATTTCGACACTTTTCCATTCTCGCACATTTTCATGCCGTAGGCTTTACCACTTTTAGCCATATATTTCAGATCGCTTTCATTCAGATGTCCCATTATATAATGCCATAGATCAAGGTCGTTTTGACTACCACACATTACACTATTGACTTGGTGCCCTTCGCCATTCAGGTAATAGAAGTTTCCGTATCCTTGCGCACATAGCAAAACTTCGTTATTTTTCATAACAAGTGCTTCATTTTTCCAAAAATTAACTTCTAAATCATTGTCTGTGGTTTTGGAAACCGACATCAAATTTTGGCGCAAATCCGATACATGGAAAACATCTTTCAACGCCAAGTCAACTCGTTGCTGCTGTTTCTTAACTGCGATTTTAGCATTACCAATGCCACCAATCCGTGTGGTCTTATTGTTGGCCAAATGTAAAGTCTTTTCGACTATTGCAATATCGGTGAACATGCTCGTATTTGAACTCATGTATGCCGTGCAACCACTATCGAGGCACCACAAGCCATTTTTCCCATCGGCAGAAAAGGCCATCTCTAACGCGTTTAACGAAAGCTCACCGTTTCCTGCTGTACATGCACTTTTCTGTTCGTTTGTATTGGTTTCCATGTTCTTCTTTAAGTTGCTTTGACAATTTCGCGCGAAATGTCCAACCTTGCCGCAGCTGAAACATTTTCTGTCTTCACACTGCACTTTATCGCTTTTTCTTCCTTTGCTATTTATTTCTACGTCTTTCCGATCATTAGCGAACATTGCGATTTGTTTTTCGCGATTCTCATTATTTTCACACGCTTTTGACTATTCAAGAATTCTGACGCGAAGCACATCGGGATGGTGCAAGTCATCTTGTGCTTCCATCGCATATCTGAACATTTCGCAAGACTCATGCAAACTATATAGCAATAAGATTACTAACAAATCACTTCTAATCGCAACACCTATTTCTATCAATTTTTTCACTGCGTCGAAAAATTCATTTACATGATGGCGTGCACCAGCGCCCTCGTTCATTCGCGACAATGTCACTCGTTTTAGCAGGCTTGCTTTTCGCAGTGGCCCCTTTTTATTGAAATGTCTCCTGCAACTTCAACCAGTATTCTTTTGCCGAATTAGAATCTTCAATTATAGCCAATTCCGATGGGCTAATCGATAATAATATGGCCGCGCGCGCCTTCTCATCGTATGTTTTCTTCATACTGCTTGATCTGCCGCATTTTCTGGGCAAATTTTCGATCCATCAACATATTGCCATATTTCGTTGTTTACTAATATAGCACGCATCTGCAGTTTCCACGTGTCATAGCTCTCCGCACACAGTGGCTCAATCTTAATAAATGCGCCAGCCATTTTTCACAGGTGCACTATTTATTGTCAACGATTTCTTATTTATTTATCACTGGGCCCATAACCTGTTGGATTTTCTAGATCCGATCACACAGCTTCACAGCGTATACAAACAAGATAACTATATTCTGAAGGAATCAAAGCTTTTATTTGTCTAACGACGCGAATCATTCGGCAGTCTAAAACGGAGTGGATTGCATGCTATTGTGAAATTAATATTTGAGTACATACGAATAAAAGGAACAATGCAAAACTTAAGATAAGCTAAATAAGAGTTGCCAGATTGTTACATCCCATACAATAGGGTCACATTTTCAACCCGCCCTCTTAAAGTAACAATTCTGTTAATCTTAAATACTAGTGACGCCCAATGAAGAGATGAAACCATGATGCATGGCACTGCTTAGACTCTTCGTTAGTACATCTGGCTGGCATTTGCTCCGTCTGCATGTAGTCAACCTGGATGTCGCCACTCTGGTGCTTTTGCTGGATGAAATGGTAACGCACTTCGATGTGTTTTGCGCGTGGATGAAAACCAAAGCCTTTAACCAATTTTTGAGTGCTTTGGTTGTCGTTTAGGAGCAGAACCGAATCACATCTTCTGCCAATTCTGTTGAGTATGGCCTTCAATTATAAGGCCACCTTTGTTGCTTCGCTCATTGTCAAGTATTCGGACTCTGTGCTTGACAAAGCGACGGTGCGTTGTTTTCGTGCCTCCCAACTTATAGCAGCACCTGCTAATATAAACGCCTGTCCAGAATATGACCGTCTGTCGGTCAAATTGGCGCCCCAGTCAGCATCGACGACTCCGTACAGACCTTCGCCCGTTCGCTTGAATAACAGGCCGAGTTGTTTGGTACCGCTTAGATACCGAGGATGCGCTTCGCCGTCTTCGAGTGTTCAGCGTTATAACATCAGTTAAACTGACTCATGCAATTTACGGCGCACGCAATATCTGGACGAGTTATAACTGAATGAAACATAAGAGAGCCAATTAAGTTCTGATAGGGGTGCTTCCTCATTTCGGCGTCATCGGCTACTTCTGTTCGCTTCAAAGTACATTTCGCTTCTATGGGTGTTAATGACGGCTTGCATTCAGTCGTCCCGAATCTTTTCAATATGTCGTCGATGTACTTTTCCTGTGCTGAATTCTATACCCAGACAGGTTGTCACTGGGCCGAGATTTTTCATCTCAAATGAGTCTCCGAGGATTTCTTTGGTCTGATGCAACCAATCCGGATGATTTGACGTCAACAGCAAATCATCTACGTAAATTGATACTATGAGAATCTTATTCCTTTGCTGTTTGACAAACAAACATGGGTCCTGCTTGGTGGGATCTAATCCAACTTCTTGAGTCTACAATACCAACGCAAATCCGGACTGGCGTAATGCGTATAGCGCCTTCTTCAACAAACAGACAGGGCTTCTCATTGATGACAGCGCCGCACGCCATACCGCTGTTGTCTTCATATACTCTGCTCGAACTGAATCCTGCTTCGTTCCAATTGATTTGCCCGATTCCAACTTTTCCATGAAATCATTGAAGCTCTCTGGCACCTCCATATATACGCTCTCTTCAAACTCGCCGTTTTGGTAGGCTGTGACCACGTCCATGTGATGTATCTCCATATCAAGTTCTGCTGCCATGTTCACCAAAAGTCGGACTGATGTGAATCGTGCTACAGGTGAATACGTTTCATGAAAATCCTCTCCAAGCCTTTGTGCGTATCCTTTAGCGACCAATCGCACTTTCCTTTTTCCTGAAACGGTACCATTGTCTTTTGTCCGAAACACCATTTTGCAACCTATAATCTTTCGATCCTTAAGGCGTATCTGCACCAGAAACTCATCTTCAATTGCCCTTGTCCAACTGACGCTGTCCTTGTGGCTTTTCGCCTCTTTCAGTGTAGTTGGATCATCAGTCGCAGCCTTGTATGCCATTTTGCATTCCTCGAATGTCTCGCTTGAGCTGCTCTGCTCGTCGCTGCTGATCACTTGTGCTGGTGGTTGATATATTTTCCGTGGAATACCACGATGGCCTGTCCGCTCGATCTTGGGACGCCATCTGCCACGCTGCTGCTCAACTAGCTTATGCTTGGGTCGATCAACTGAACTGTTATCGTCGCTGGTAGACCCATCACAAGGTTTACTCGTGATATTGATGTCGAAACCTCCGTTTGAGTTTTGATCGCTTTCGTAGAACTCAGCGTACTCGCTTTTGAAACATGGAACATTCAAAAACTTGACATCTTTGCTTACTATTACTTTACGCTTTTCAGGTAAATTTAATCGATATGCCTTCGATGTAGTTGAGTAGCCGACCAGTACGCATTCTTCCGATCTTGAGTCAAATTTACCCTTATTTTAACCCCTTATTAATGCATATGCCTTCGTACCAAATATACGTAAGTGCGACACTGTAGGAATATTCTTCGTCCAGTAAGTATGGGGAATCTCGCCGGATAGACCTCGCGTTACACATCGGTTTCTGATGTAACATGCTGCATTTACTGCTTCTGCCCAAAAGGATGGCGGCGCACCGGATTGCCTCATCATACAGCGTGTCATCTCGACCAGGGTACGATTCCTTCTCTCAGCTAAGCCATTCTGCTGTGGCGTGCGCGGCCTTGTAAGGCGTCTCTGGATTCCGTTCACCTCCATATAGTTGTCGAATTCTTTGTTGCAATATTCAGTCCCGTTATCTGACCGAAGTACTTTTATCTTCTTACCCGTGAAGTTCTCTACTGTAGCTTTATATACTTTAAAAGCTTCAAATAACTCTGATTTCTGTTTAAGAAAGTGAACTTCACAATAGCGCGAATAGCCATCTATAAAAGTTGCGAAGTACTTACATCCTCCCAGGGATTGCGTTCTCATTGGGCCGCATACATCGCTGTGAACTATTTCCAATAGTTCTGTTGTACGTTTTTCGTTTCCACTTTTATAAACGCTTGCAGTTTGTTTTTCGCCTATGCAGATTTCACATTTCGACAATTTTCCATTCTCGCACATTTTCATGCCGTAGACTTTACCACTTTTAGCCATATATTTCAGATCGCTTTCATTCAGATGTCCCATTATATAATGCCATAGATCAAGGTCGTTTTGACTACTATCAGAGACAGATAAATTATCGCTTTTTCAGGCAGAGATTTGATCACAAAATTGCTGATCAAGTCAAGCCCCGGCGATTTATCCAGTATAAGTTTACTGATTTCAATTTGCAATTCTGCGACAGTAACCGGGCGAAAGGGCAATGGAAGCGAATGAACATGGGCACCTCCACATTCAGCAGCAATTTGCATCTGTAGGTGAATAGGTTTAATTTGAAGCAGTTTCTGTTGCTTGATATGTGTTGACTCTGTGCGTAGTCTCTCGCGAAATTCAGTCGTACAATAGATAGTTGGTTTAAAACGTTCTTCGAGGTGCAAGGCAAACGTCTCCGCCTTCTCGCTATTAGTTTTTGTCCATCTCTCTGGGTAAGGACTGCTACAGTAGCTGCTTCTACCGTGGGTACTATCCTTTCGTGTAATTTTAAGTGGATAGTTTGGCTTGAGGCGATACTTGAGGCATATGGCTTTCTACATGTTTCTATTTTCTTTTCTGAAACCGTCATGACATCAATGTCATTCTTTTGCATATAAAACTCAAGCTCAAGTAGTTTATTTCTAATCCCACAAGCGTTCCAATGGGCTATTTTTAATCGATCAGCCCTTGGGCTAGTACCAAAGGCTGTGTTGGTGTTAAAATTAGTAGTAACTGTATATTGTGAGTTGTTAGCAGCCAGGTTAATGGGAGAGGAGCCACTGGAGTTTAAAGAATCAATCATTTTGTTTGTCATTAACTATATTTGTTTGCATAGGGGAGCTAGCTAAGGCGTTTCCATTAGAGGACAAAAGGGCATGCACCAAATTTATAAGGTCATCTACCTTTCTTTCTATTTCATCTACTCTATTTAGGCTTGCTTCTAGTGCTCGCATTAGTGGTGTGCTGTCCGTCGAGCCACGTTGTAGCTGTGGTGAAGTTTCACAACGTTCAGACTGCAATTTGCCATCCTGGGGGAAGCACTGTTGCCTGGAGATTCTGCTGTCTGCTTGTGGGCCACTCTTCTGCGGATTAGGCTGGAGGTGTAGCGAGGATCGGCTGTGTGGGATGCTGGCATTTATGCTAGGCTTCCTTTTAGGAGAGGAAAAGGGGTTATTAGGATTCTTCCTGGTATGGTGTTGATGTTCCAGGCGCAGTTTTTCTTGAAAGCACCATAGGGTACGCTCAGCCGGATTTCGCGAGGAGGAAGGCGTAGCTTGAAGTGATTGCTTGGCTGAGTTTTTGTGCATGCTTTCATTTCCTAAGTGCTGTGATGATAGCTGCTGGACTTGCTGTTGTTGTTGCTTTCGCTGCTGCAGCCGGCCAGGGTGCCTGTTAACACCTCTGTTCCAATTTCTCTCAGTTGATAAGTTGTTCTTCAGTTCAGATTGTTGACTCTGCTGACTCTGCAGATTGTGCTGCATTTTCTGCTCTGTTTGATGGGCGTGCTGCAGTCTCTGCTGGGCACCATAGTTAGAGCTAACTTTATTAGCAAGAAGATTTTCCCGGGCCTCCTTATATTTGGGACAGCCCTTGTAGCTGGCTACGTGTTCGCCCTGGCAGTTGACACAATTGGGGTTAGCAATCCTGGTCCTACTGCAGGCCGTAGAAGGATGAGCACCCGCGCACTTCATACAAGCAAAGGGGCGGCGGCAGTAGTTTTTGCTATGGCCATATGATTGGCAGCGGTGGCATTGGACCGGATCCAGTCTTCTCATTTGTCTCTCAACTACGACTCTCTGGTTCCCAAGTAGCGTGAGTGATAAGATCCTATCATTCGCATTGTCAAGTGTTGGCTGAAGTTCAACAGCAAAAATGTTCATGGCATGCTGAGTCCGATTATGCTTGATGACGTTAGCATTTCGAGCACTATAGCCAAGGTTGCGTAGTTTGTTGTAGATCCAGCCAGTCGGTGTCGAATGATGGAGGTATCGAATGACAATTCTGTAGCCACGGTCACAGCTTAGCTGGTGAGTGCGTAGTTCTTTGTCGCCGTTTTTAAGAGCACTCATCAAAGCATGGTATGTATCCAAATCCTCGCACAGAAACTTGATTCCATTTGACTTCGAGCACTTTGTGGAGAATTTGCCAATGCCTGGTATGCTATTAATTTTGTCCAGCATTGGCTGAATTTCCTTGACGTCATGGAGAAATATAGCTGGAATTTTGTCAGCAGGGCTGGGCAGTTGTCTGCATTTAGTTTGAGATTTTTCCCCAGTATTATGCTCAGGATCGTTAAGATTGTCACGTATGGGCTGGTGATTCAGCTGCTCAATTTCCATGCTGGAGTTTGAGCTACTAACTGGAGATTCAGAAGGCACAGTTTGTGATGCTAGCCTGTAGAGCTTAGTCATATCGGTAGATGTTTTCACTGATCTATTCCGTTTTTTTACGCTGCTCATTGAGGTTTTTTTGTGCAAAGTAACATTGCTCAGCCTGTTCGCCAGCTGTTTGCTGCTTTTAGACCAAGTGGCACGATGTGTACCGCATTTGATTATTGCTTTATTAACTGGGGGAATAGTCTTCCGTTTGGTACCATTTTTGGCCTGTAGGATATCTGTTTTTGGTTCCCTTATTGTGTACAGAGGACGCGCACTTGGGGTTGATGACAGCAGTGGAACATCAACAGCCTTGCGTTGATCCAGTAAAGTGCGTGGTGAAAGGCGGATAGTATGTGATTTCTCTGAATCATGCTGCTGTATCTGGACAGGTTGTTATTGGCATAAGGTAAGTTTCTGTGCGCTGTCAGATTTTCCAGACGAGTCAGTCAGCAGATTAGAGAAATGTAGCTGCGATGGTTCATAGCATGATGCACTTGTAGCTTGTGAACAGATCGTTAAGTCCGTGTCAATGTCCGAAATAGCAGGCACATTGTCAGCGACTGAGTTGGTCGCAAGTTTTAACTCTGTCTGCACATTGAAAAGGGCTCTCGACGGTGATTGCATAGGCAGCACAGCTTGCTCATGGTGTGGTGAGTTTGTTGAGAAGAGATTTTGCATGTCAGAGAGAGTAAATTGCGAGTACTCAGGTTCTTATGAAGAGGCGCTCTTTTCAGTGTTGGTATTAGTAGTCATTTTGTGGATGCTATTCGAACTTTAACCGTTGTACATTTAGGTGTGTGTATGCATACACATACACGAGCAAGCACGAATGATCAAATTTCCTTTACACGTGCTTTGAGGCTCACATATATGATTTTACCGCAATAAAATCAGACGAACACTAACACGTATAAAACATGAACGAAGACATAACGAATTAAAATAATTTTATTGTTTAATTGTTGCCTGCGCCAATAGAAAACAAAATGGCGTGATTTTCAGTTGCACACTTTATATTGTTCATATAATGTTTCTGCCGCGTAGAGTGGCTTGTCACAATTTAATTGTTTAAACAATTTTATTATAGCAAATTGTTGCTAAATTATTGTTATATTAACTTTTTAATTTTTTTCAACTGTTTTTTTTTTTTTTTTTTTTTAACTGGTTTCAACTGTTTTTTTCAACTCTGTGGAGTCAGTGCTCGCACATTAAGGGCTATCAGGCAACTAAAAGTTGCCTTCAAAGCCTTACTTTATTTGTATATACAATGTATTTGACAAATAGGACTAAGTACAATTTTTGTTACAATAACAATTTTTGGAAGAGCTTGAACCACTGTTCATATTGTTAGGCAGCAGTCTGCAGCTCAGCAACAGCTGTTTGCAGATTAAGTCTGGCAATGCTGTTGTGGCTGGCCGGCGTTTACATTACTTTTCTTAGCAGACAAAAGACATTTTTTTTTCAATTTATGAGGATACAAAATTGTTAATTAAAATCTTAATCTATTGCAGATGCTGTCCAGCGACCAGTCCATAGGGTGGACCAGGATTTGTGCCAAATTCCGTGAAGAGGCGAAGCAGGGCAAGCCAGGGCGAGGAAACATTTGACGTGTGCATAAATCAGGTGAGTGTGTGTGGAAATTACCAAAGTGCATGTAGCAGCAGTTTGATAATTTCCTTTTTATCCGCAGCGGATCCAGATCCAGGCGCGCAGCAAAAGCATAACACTGCAGCCACGGAGAGTCTGGATCATGCAGGCTTGCTTCTAGTGCTCGCATTAGTGGTGTGCTGTCCGTCGAGCCACGTTGTAGCTGTGGTGAAGTTTCACAACGTTCAGACTGCAATTTGCCATCCTGGGGGAAGCACTGTTGCCTGGAGATTCTGCTGTCTGCTTGTGGGCCACTCTTCTGCGGATTAGGTTGGAGGTGTAGCGAGGATCGGCTGTGTGGGATGCTGGCATTTATGCTAGGCTTCCTTTTAGGAGAGGAAAAGGGGTTATTAGGATTCTTCCTGGTATGGTGTTGATGTTCCAGGCGCAGTTTTTCTTGAAAGCACCATAGGTGACGCTCAGCCGGATTTCGCGAGGAGGAAGGCGTAGCTTGGAGTGATTGCTTGGCTGAGTTTTTGTGCATGCTTTCATTTCCTAAGTGCTGTGATGATAGCTGCTGGACTTGCTGTTGTTGTTGCTTTCGCTGCTGCAGCCGGGCAGGGTGCCTGTTAATACCTCTGTTCCAATTTCTCTCAGTTGATAAGTTGTTCTTCCGTTCAGATTGTTGACTCTGCTGACTCTGCAGATTGTGCTGCATTTTCTGCTCTGTTTGATGGGCGTGCTGCAGTCTCTGCTGGGCACCATAGTTAGAGCGAACTTTATTAGCAAGAAGATTTTCCCGGGCCTCCTTATATTTGGGACAGCCCTTGTAGCTGGCTACGTGATCGCCCTGGCAGTTGACACAATTGGGGTTAGCAATCCTGGTCCTACTGCAGGCCGTAGAAGGATGAGCACCCGCGCACTTCATACAAGCAAAGGGGCGGCGGCAGTAGTTTTTGCTATGGCCATATGATTGGCAGCGGTGGCATTGGACCGGATCCAGTCTTCTCATTTGTCTCTCAACTACGACTCTCTGGTTCCCAAGTAGCGTGAGTGATAAGATCCTATCATTCGCATTGTCGAGTGTTGGCTGAAGTTCAACAGCAAAAATGTTCATGGCATGCTGAGTCCGATTATGCTTGATGACGTTAGCATTTCGAACACTATAGCCAAGGTTGCGTAGTTTGTTGTAGATCCAGCCAGTCGGTGTCGAATGATGGAGGTATCGAATGACAATTCTGTAGCCACGGTCACAGCTTAGCTGGTGAGTGCGTAGTTCTTTGTCGTCGTTTTTAAGAGCACTCATCAAGGCATGGTATGTATCCAAATCCTCGCACAGAAACTTGATTCCATTTGACTTCGAGCACTTTGTGGAGAATTTGCCAATGCCTGGTATGCTATTAATTTTGTCCAGCATTGGCTGAATTTCCTTGACGTCATGGAGAAATATAGCTGGAATTTTGTCAGCAGGGCTGGGCAGTTGTCTGCATTTAGTTTGAGATTTTTCCCCAGTATTATGCTCAGGATCGTTAAGATTGTCACGTATGGGCTGGTGATTCAGCTGCTCAATTTCCATGCTGGAGTTTGAGCTACTAACTGGAGATTCAGAAGGCACAGTTTGTGATGCTAGCCTGTAGAGCTTAGTCATATCGGTAGATGTTTTCACTGATCTATTCCGTTTTTTTACGCTGCTCATTGAGGTTTTTTTGTGCAAAGTAACATTGCTCAGCCTGTTCGCCAGCTGTTTGCTGCTTTTAGACCAAGTGGCACGATGTGTACCGCATTTGATTATTGCTTTATTAACTGGGGGAATAGTCTTCCGTTTGGTACCATTTTTGGCCTGTAGGATATCTGTTTTTGGTTCCCTTATTGTGTACAGAGGACGCGCACTTGGGGTTGATGATAGCAGTGGAACATCAACAGCCTTGCGTTGATCCAGTAAAGTGCGTGGTGAAAGGCGGATAGTATGTGATTTCTCTGAATCATGCTGCTGTATCTGGACAGGTTGTTGTTGGCATAAGGTTCATAAGTTCCTGTGCGCTGTCAGATTTTCCAGATGAGTCAGTCAGCAGATTAGAGAAATGTAGCTGCGATGGTTCATAGCATGATGCACTTGTAGCTTGTGAACAGATCGTTAAGTCCGTGTCAATGTCCGAAATAGCAGGCACATTGTCAGCGACTGAGTTGGTCGCAAGTTTTAACTCTGTCTGCACATTGAAAAGGGCTCTCGACGGTGATTGCATAGGCAGCACAGCTTGCTCATGGTGTGGTGAGTTTGTTGAGAAGAGATTTTGCAGGTCAGAGAGAGTAAATTGCGAGTACTCAGGTTCTGATGAAGAGGCGCTCTTTTCAGTGTTGGTATTAGTAGTCATTTTGTGGATGCTATTCGAACTTTAACCGTTGTACATTTAGATGTGTGTATGCATACACATACACGAGCAAGCACGAATGATCAAATTTCCTTTACACGTGCTTTGAGGCTCACATATATGATTTTACCGCAATAAAATCAGTCGAACACTAACACGTATAAAACATGAACGAAGACATAACGAATTAAAATAATTTTATTGTTTAATTGTTGCCTGCTCCAATAGAAAACAAAATGGCGTGATTTTCAGTTGCACACTTTATATTGTTCATATAATGTTTCTGCCGCGTAGAGTGGCTTGTCACAATTTAATTGTTTAAACAATTTTATTATAGCAAATTGTTGCTAAATTATTGTTATATTAACTTTTTAATTTTTTTCAACTGTTTTTTTTTTTTTTTTTTTTTAACTGGTTTCAACTGTTTTTTTCAACTCTGTGGAGTCAGTGCTCGCACATTAAGGGCCTTACTTTATTTGTATATACAATGTATTTGACAAATAGGACTAAGTACAATTTTTGTTACAATAACAATTTTTGGAAGAGCTTGAACCACTGTTCATATTGTTAGGCAGCAGTCTGCAGCTCAGCAACAGCTGTTTGCAGATTAAGTCTGGCAATGCTGTTGTGGCTGGCCGGCGTTTACATTACTTTTCGCAGCGGATCCAGATCCAGGCGCGCAGCAAAAGCTTAACACTGCAGCCACGGAGAGTCTGGATCATGCAGGCTTGCTTCTAGTGCTCGCATTAGTGGTGTGCTGTCCGTCGAGCCACGTTGTAGCTGTGGTGAAGTTTCCCAACGTTCAGACTGCAATTTGCCATCCTGGGGGAAGCACTGTTGCCTGGAGATTCTGCTGTCTGCTTGTGGGCCACTCTTCTGCGGATTAGGCTGGAGGTGTAGCGAGGATCGGCTGTGTGGGATGCTGGCATTTATGCTAGGCTTCCTTTTAGGAGAGGAAAAGGGGTTATTAGGATTCTTCCTGGTATGGTGTTGATGTTCCAGGCGCAGTTTTTCTTGAAAGCACCATAGGTGACGCTCAGCCGGATTTCGCGAGGAGGAAGGCGTAGCTTGAAGTGATTGCTTGGCTGAGTTTTTGTGCATGGTTTCATTTCCTAAGTGCTGTGATGATAGCTGCTGGACTTGCTGTTGTTGTTGCTTTCGCTGCTGCAGCCGGGCAGGGTGCCTGTTAATACCTCTGTTCCAATTTCTCTCAGTTGATAAGTTGTTCTTCCGTTCAGATTGTTGACTCTGCTGACTCTGCAGATTGTGCTGCATTTTCTGCTCTGTTTGATGGGCGTGCTGCAGTCTCTGCTGGGCACCATAGTTAGAGCGAACTTTATTAGCAAGAAGATTTTCCCGGGCCTCCTTATATTTGGGACAGCCCTTGTAGCTGGCTACGTGATCGCCCTGGCAGTTGACACAATTGGGGTTAGCAATCCTGGTCCTACTGCAGGCCGTAGAAGGATGAGCACCCGCGCACTTCATACAAGCAAAGGGGCGGCGGCAGTAGTTTTTGCTATGGCCATATGATTGGCAGCGGTGGCATTGGACCGGATCCAGTCTTCTCATTTGTCTCTCAACTACGACTCTCTGGTTCCCAAGTAGCGTGAGTGATAAGATCCTATCATTCGCATTGTCAAGTGTTGGCTGAAGTTCAACAGCAAAAATGTTCATGGCATGCTGAGTCCGATTATGCTTGATGACGTTAGCATTTCGAACACTATAGCCAAGGTTGCGTAGTTTGTTGTAGTTCCAGCCAGTCGGTGTCGAATGATGGAGGTATCGAATGACAATTCTGTAGCCACGGTCACTGCTTAGCTGGTGAGTGCGTAGTTCTTTGTCGTCGTTTTTAAGAGCACTCATCAAGGCATGGTATGTATCCAAATCCTCGCACAGAAACTTGATTCCATTTGACTTCGAGCACTTTGTGGAGAATTTGCCAATGCCTGGTATGCTATTAATTTTGTCCAGCATTGGCTGAATTTCCTTGACGTCATGGAGAAATATAGCTGGAATTTTGTCAGCAGGGCTGGGCAGTTGTCTGCATTTAGTTTGAGATTTTTCCCCAGTATTATGCTCAGGATCGTTAAGATTGTCACGTATGGGCTGGTGATTCAGCTGCTCAATTTCCATGCTGGAGTTTGAGCTACTAACTGGAGATTCAGAAGGCACAGTTTGTGATGCTAGCCTGTAGAGCTTAGTCATATCGGTAGATGTTTTCACTGATCTATTCCGTTTTTTTACGCTGCTCATTGAGGTTTTTTTGTGCAAAGTAACATTGCCCAGCCTGTTCGCCAGCTGTTTGCTGCTTTTAGACCAAGTGGCACGATGTGTACCGCATTTGATTATTGCTTTATTAACTGGGGGAATAGTCTTCCGTTTGGTATCATTTTTGGCCTGTAGGATATCTGTTTTTGGTTCCCTTATTGTGTACAGAGGACGCGTACTTGGGGTTGATGACAGCAGTGGAACATCAACAGCCTTGCGTTGATCCAGTAAAGTGCGTGGTGAAAGGCGGATAGTAGGTGATTTCTCTGAATCATGCTGCTGTATCTGGACAGGTTGTTGTTGGCATAAGGTTCATAAGTTCCTGTGCGCTGTCAGATTTTCCAGATGAGTCAGTCAGCAGATTAGAGAAATGTAGCTGCGATGATTCATAGCATGATGCACTTGTAGCTTGTGAACAGATCGTTAAGTCCGTGTCAATGTCCGAAATAGCAGGCACATTGTCAGCGACTGAGTTGGTCGCAAGTTTTAACTCTGTCTGCACATTGAAAAGGGCTCTCGACGGTGATTGCATAGGCAGCACAGCTTGCTCATGGTGTGGTGAGTTTGTTGAGAAGAGATTTTGCAGGTCAGAGAGAGTAAATTGCGAGTACTCAGGTTCTGATGAAGAGGCGCTCTTTTCAGTGTTGGTATTAGTAGTCATTTTGTGGATGCTATTCGAACTTTAACCGTTGTACATTTAGATGTGTGTATGCATACACATACACGAGCAAGCACGAATGATCAAATTTCCTTTACACGTGCTTTGAGGCTCACATATATGATTTTACCGCAATAAAATCAGTCGAACACTAACACGTATAAAACATGAACGAAGACATAACGAATTAAAATAATTTTATTGTTTAATTGTTGCCTGCTCCAATAGAAAACAAAATGGCGTGATTTTCAGTTGCACACTTTATATTGTTCATATAATGTTTCTGCCGCGTAGAGTGGCTTGTCACAATTTAATTGTTTAAACAATTTTATTATAGCAAATTGTTGCTAAATTATTGTTATTGTTTTTTTCAACTCTGTGGAGTCAGTGCTCGCACATTAAGGGCCTTACTTTATTTGTATATACAATGTATTTGACAAATAGGACTAAGTACAATTTTTGTTACAATAACAATTTTTGGAAGAGCTTGAACCACTGTTCATATTGTTAGGCAGCAGTCTGCAGCTCAGCAACAGCTGTTTGCAGATTAAGTCTGGCAATGCTGTTGTGGCTGGCCGGCGTTTACATTACTTTTCTTAGCAGACAAAAGACATTTTTTTTTCAATTTATGAGGATACAAAATTGTCAATTAAAATCTTAATCTATTGCAGATGCTGTCCAGCGACCAGGCCATAGGGTGGACCAGGATTTGTGCCAAATTCCGTGAAGAGGCGAAGCAGGGCAAGCCAGGGCGAGGAAACATTTGACGTGTGCATAAATCAGGTGAGTGTGTGTGGAAATTACCAAAGTGCATGTAGCAGCAGTTTGATAATTTCCTTTTTATCCGCAGCGGATCCAGATCCAGGCGCGCAGCAAAAGCTTAACACTGCAGCCACGGAGAGTCTGGATCATGCAGGCTTGCTTCTAGTGCTCGCATTAGTGGTGTGCTGTCCGTCGAGCCACGTTGTAGCTGTGGTGAAGTTTCCCAACGTTCAGACTGCAATTTGCCATCCTGGGGGAAGCACTGTTGCCTGGAGATTCTGCTGTCTGCTTGTGGGCCACTCTTCTGCGGATTAGGCTGGAGGTGTAGCGAGGATCGGCTGTGTGGGATGCTGGCATTTATGCTAGGCTTCCTTTTAGGAGAGGAAAAGGGGTTATTAGGATTCTTCCTGGTATGGTGTTGATGTTCCAGGCGCAGTTTTTCTTGAAAGCACCATAGGTGACGCTCAGCCGGATTTCGCGAGGAGGAAGGCGTAGCTTGAAGTGATTGCTTGGCTGAGTTTTTGTGCATGGTTTCATTTCCTAAGTGCTGTGATGATAGCTGCTGGACTTGCTGTTGTTGTTGCTTTCGCTGCTGCAGCCGGGCAGGGTGCCTGTTAATACCTCTGTTCCAATTTCTCTCAGTTGATAAGTTGTTCTTCCGTTCAGATTGTTGACTCTGCTGACTCTGCAGATTGTGCTGCATTTTCTGCTCTGTTTGATGGGCGTGCTGCAGTCTCTGCTGGGCACCATAGTTAGAGCGAACTTTATTAGCAAGAAGATTTTCCCGGGCCTCCTTATATTTGGGACAGCCCTTGTAGCTGGCTACGTGATCGCCCAGGCAGTTGACACAATTGGGGTTAGCAATCCTGGTCCTACTGCAGGCCGTAGAAGGATGAGCACCCGCGCACTTCATACAAGCAAAGGGGCGGCGGCAGTAGTTTTTGCTATGGCCATATGATTGGCAGCGGTGGCATTGGACCGGATCCAGTCTTCTCATTTGTCTCTCAACTACGACTCTCTGGTTCCCAAGTAGCGTGAGTGATAAGATCCTATCATTCGCATTGTCAAGTGTTGGCTGAAGTTCAACAGCAAAAATGTTCATGGCATGCTGAGTCCGATTATGCTTGATGACGTTAGCATTTCGAACACTATAGCCAAGGTTGCGTAGTTTGTTGTAGTTCCAGCCAGTCGGTGTCGAATGATGGAGGTATCGAATGACAATTCTGTAGCCACGGTCACTGCTTAGCTGGTGAGTGCGTAGTTCTTTGTCGTCGTTTTTAAGAGCACTCATCAAGGCATGGTATGTATCCAAATCCTCGCACAGAAACTTGATTCCATTTGACTTCGAGCACTTTGTGGAGAATTTGCCAATGCCTGGTATGCTATTAATTTTGTCCAGCATTGGCTGAATTTCCTTGACGTCATGGAGAAATATAGCTGGAATTTTGTCAGCAGGGCTGGGCAGTTGTCTGCATTTAGTTTGAGATTTTTCCCCAGTATTATGCTCAGGATCGTTAAGATTGTCACGTATGGGCTGGTGATTCAGCTGCTCAATTTCCATGCTGGAGTTTGAGCTACTAACTGGAGATTCAGAAGGCACAGTTTGTGATGCTAGCCTGTAGAGCTTAGTCATATCGGTAGATGTTTTCACTGATCTATTCCGTTTTTTTACGCTGCTCATTGAGGTTTTTTTGTGCAAAGTAACATTGCCCAGCCTGTTCGCCAGCTGTTTGCTGCTTTTAGACCAAGTGGCACGATGTGTACCGCATTTGATTATTGCTTTATTAACTGGGGGAATAGTCTTCCGTTTGGTATCATTTTTGGCCTGTAGGATATCTGTTTTTGGTTCCCTTATTGTGTACAGAGGACGCGTACTTGGGGTTGATGACAGCAGTGGAACATCAACAGCCTTGCGTTGATCCAGTAAAGTGCGTGGTGAAAGGCGGATAGTAGGTGATTTCTCTGAATCATGCTGCTGTATCTGGACAGGTTGTTGTTGGCATAAGGTTCATAAGTTCCTGTGCGCTGTCAGATTTTCCAGATGAGTCAGTCAGCAGATTAGAGAAATGTAGCTGCGATGATTCATAG
>JAWNKZ010000031.1:0-12145 GCA_035041615.1 Drosophila anomalipes
ATCACACACCTGTCACTCCCCCACCCAAAAGCAACAAATTACCTCCAATAATGAAGCAATTAAAAATCAAAAGCAATAAGCCACTTCCTGTCATAGAATCCTCATTTCCCTACTACTGATGTTGCTTGTGAAAAAACAAAATAATATTCGTGCATGGGACGATATAATAACATTGATTGGAGCAAAGTCAATTGCTGTTGGCCTATGGTTGCCGTACGAGTAGTGCGTTGCACCTCCCGTGGCAAGTACTTGGAGGTTGGAGTCTCTCACGCAATCCGCAAGGGCGAGTGTCCAACGCTGCACCCCAGAGATGGTGTTGAGCATTCCAGTCTCCAGCAATCAGGAACTTGGGGCAAAGCTCTTCGAAGAGACACTTAAAGTCTTCTATTTCCCACACAAAACGTGGTGGACAATAGACAGCCGTTAGGACTAATTCGCCTTGATCACTAGAGACTTTAACGACAGCACATTGTGCGCATAGCCAATTTAATGAAGTCAGCGCATGATGTTGCAGTGAAGATTTTATGATCACTGCTGCTCCGCCACGCATGCGATCCGAAGGATGATTGGCGAGGTGAATATCGTAGCCTGGTAGCCTGTAGTGCGATCTGGAGCAGAAGTGAGTCTCGCAGACCAACATTACATCTGTTTGATGGCGTTGAATAAATAACTCCAACTCATTGACGTTATTTGCAAGGCCATTGGCGTTCCACACGCCAATGCACAACCCAATTTGGCTCATCTGTTTGCAAGTGCAGCGTGCAACACGCTCATCATGGCCATAAGTGTCTCACTCAACTTGTCGAATTTTGACATAAGACAGTCAAACTGGAGCTGGGAGTGCTCATGGTCCAGATGAGGCTGCTGCACTAGCTGAAATTGCTGCTGATGTTGCTGGCGCTGTGACTGCTGGTGCTGTTCTTGATGTCGTGGTTGTTGTTGCCGTTCTTGCTGTATGTGCTGTTGCTGTTGGTATTGCTGCTGTTGGCGTTGCTGCTGCTGGTGTTGCTGTGTGTGCTTAGGCGTAAGTATCTGGCTAATTTTGTGACGTCGAGTTTTTCTGTTGGCATCCAATCCGTGTAATTGTAGTGACTTTCTTGATTTCATCTCCCGATAGTGGCGTAAGCTCAACCTCAAACATATTAATGGCCTTGCCGGTAAAACGATTCTTGACGAGTGTGGCGTATCGAACAGAGTAACCTAACTCACTCAGCTGGCTCTTCAACCACTCAACAGAAGTTGAGTGGTGAAGGTTGCGTATAATAATCCTGTATCCACGCTTTGACCTCAGCTGGTGAGTAAACATCTGTGTGTCATCATCATTTAATGTCTTCAGCACAGTGTTGTATGTGTTCAAGTCTTGACAGAGGATCCGGACCCCATTCCCTTGAGTAGTTTTCATGGTGAAACTACCAGCGTGTACTGACTTGTCGAGCTTCTACATCAACGAATGTATTGCTGCCACATCCGGCAAGAAAATCTGCGGAATTTTTTGAGGTGCCACAGAGCCAGCTCAACTCCGGCTCCAGCATCCGCATCCTCCACTTTTTTTTTTTTTTCAGTTGTGTTCACAGTGGAACATTGGAATCAACTGACGACTATAAAACATAGTCGCCAGCTGACCTTCATTTATTCTGTCATTACTATAACGAAGCAACATATGGGAATAGTGTTGACATTTAACATAAAATGTGTAACAATTCTGACAATTTTCAGAATTGTGTGTCTGGTGTTAAAATAAAAACGGACAAAAAAAATAACGGACTTCTTGGTCTTCTTCTGGCTGGTGTTCATGGGCATCTTAACATCTAAAATCTTTTGTTTGTTTTGAGGACGGGCGTGACTTCAGGTAAGTGTTTCCGAGATGACTGTGTTGACTTCATTTGTTTTGAAATTTTCCTTGTGTTTCCTTGTTGAGTGTGTTCCTTGGACTGGGTGGACTTCATGTGTTGACATCTTGTCCTGGTTGTAATGTGTTAAGTGTTGACAATGGTATGGTGTGACTTTTGGTGAGTGTTTCCATCAGTGATATCATAATTGTCATGAAGGCATCCATTTTCCTCCCTAGCTCCATCACCAATAGTGTGTGTTGCTGAATTATGTCTAGAATGGATGTGGCCTCAGGGGTGCAGGGCAAAGGTGTCTTCTGCTGTGCCTCCTGTATCTTCGGCTGAGGGCTGCGGAGCTGCTTCTCCTTCTGGTCGACGCGAAGCCTCTCCTGGAACTTCTCCAGATGCCTCTCCGCTGGGTTACGTGTAAGTGTAACAGTGTTTTTCTCCTGCACCACCTGGCTGTATGTCTTCTTCTGTTCTTTCAGTGTTGACGGTGGCTGTTTTTCCTGTACCTCCGTAACGTGTTGTTCCATTGAGGGCCTTGGATGTCGCTTCAACGGCTGCGCCAACTGCTTGCTGTGTTGATGCTGATGTGGCTGAATCATCTCTGGTTCATGTTGCAAGTTACGGATTGACGTCTACTGCTGCTGGGGTTTCGCTGCAAAGCTCTCAACATTAGTCCGTGTAATTATGAGCTTATTCCTAGCAGACTTATATATGGGGCACCCTTTGTAACTTGCAACATGACTCCCCTTGCAGTTGGCGCATGTAGCCTCCGTGTCCTTCGTCTTCTCGCACACCGTTGTCAAGTGATTGCCGGCACACTTCAGACACACAGCTGGTCTTCGGCAATAATTCTTGCTGTGTCCAAAGGCTTGACAACGGTGGCACTGCACGGGATCCAGGCGCCGCGCATGCTCCTCAATGGACACCTGCTGACATCCAATCCGTGTAAGGGTAGTGACTTTCTGGTGTTCATTTCCTTGTAGTGGCGCGAGCTCAACCCCAAACATATTTAGAGGCTTGCCGGTGAATCGGTTCTTTATTGGAGTGGCGTATCGGACGGTGTATCCCAACTCACCAAGCCGGCCCTTCAGCCACTCAACAGAAGTTGAGTGGTGAAGGTTGCGGATGACTACCCGAAAGCCCCGCTTTGACCTGACTTGGTGAGTGTACATTTCTGTGTCATCATCATTCAGTGTCTTCAAAACTGTATTGTAAGTGTCTAAATTTTCACAAAGAATCCTCACGTTGTTTCCACTTGCACACTTCGTGGTGAAGCCACCACCAGGCACCAACTTGCAGAGCTTATCCACCAACGACTGAATGTCAGCCACGTCAGAGAGGAATATCTGTGGTACTTTCTGGGGGCCACAGAATCAGCCCCATCCAGCCCGATTCCGGCTCCAGTAGCTCCATCCTCCACATTTTTTTTTTTTTAGTTGTGTTCACATTGGAACATTGGAAGCAACTGGCAACTGTAAATAACAGTCGCCAGCTGCCCATATATATTTTCTCATTACTTTAATCCAGGAACCTGCGGAGTGACTTGCTGAACGGACAAAAGTTGTTGTTGCTGCTGCTGCGGCTGCTGGCGGTGTTGATTTGGAGGTTGTTGTTGAAGATGAACCTGCTGCTGATGGTGACGCTGTTGTTGTTGGTGTTGCTGTTGCCCAAGTTGCTGCAGAGGCTGAGGAGTCGTTTGAAGTCGGACAGCATCAGCATAAGAAACATTTTTTGTAAAATCGGCGCCAATTTGGTATTGTTCAAAATATTGTTCGTATCAGTGGATTGTCTCCATTCAATATTGCTGCCACTATTATTGGCTTCTCTTCTTGGTATACTGGCCACTCTCTGTCAGGCTGAGTTAGCCACTGTGGCCATACCACCAAATTGAATAATATTCCAACGTTTTTTGGTGTGATTCCTCTTGAAGCTACGTCTGCCGGCATCTCTTTTGATTTCACGTAGTTCCATTTTACTAATGGTAGATGGTTCGTAATGTCATCCACCCCGGTTTTCACAAATTTGTCCCTACTGCGCTTATTTGCGATCCATGCAATTGCGAGTTGCGAATCGCTCCATGCCTTGATTTGAACTGGACAGTTTATTGTGCATTGCGCTACACATAGCTCCAACGTTGGGATGGTTTTTTCGTCTTTGATCGGATTTACCTTGCCTCTGGGTGAAAGCAAGGAAACTTGGCTTCCTATTTTTGCATACACTACGGCAGTATATGCTATCTCAGAGGCGTCGTAAAATCCATGAAGCTCTGCGTCCCATGTGTGGGTCATTTTCCGTAGCTCCTGCATGAAACATTTTTCTAGTAGTGTTACCGGAGTTAGCCATCCTAATGGGTCAAATATTCTTGCAAATTAAGAAAGCACTAATCGTTTTGAAATTTGACCCAAGTGCGGCGTTTTTTGAATGTAAAATCGTAAAATCCGGTTGGGTACCAATGCAATCCCAATGTTTTTATTGACTCGTCCTTTGTTATTGCGATTTTTTCCGACTTATTTTCACTTTTTATTGACGCAATTATCTTCTCATGATTGGAAACCCATTTTCGTAGATGCATTCCGCCTTTGTTCATGTCAGCTCTAATATTCTACTGAATATCAGTGCAGTCTACAATTGTATTGGCTCCAATCATTAAATCATCCACGTAGAAATCTTTTTTTATAATATGTGTTAATTTTTCATTATCTTTGCAGTTCAAGTCCGCCAGCTGATGTAATGGGCGCACTGCAAGATATGGTGCATCTAATGTCCTATACGTTACGGTTGTCAATTAAAATTCTTTGATTTTTTGATTTTGAGTTCGCAAGGAACATTAGAAGCAACTGACGACTATTTGTATAATCGCCAGCTACCCTTATATCATTTTCTCATTACTTTCGATCCTAGCAACATTTGAAAATAGTGTTCACAATATACAATAATGTGTAAAAACAATTCTGACAAATTCAGTATTGTGTGTCTGGTGTGTTTCTTGACATATTGAACGGACTTCTTGGACATCTTAACGGACTTGACTGTGTGGACTGACTGGAACTCTTGGACATCTGATTCTCGGACTGACTGGACATCTTGTACAGCTTCTCGGACTGACTTCGGATTTGACTTTATGTGTTTTGGCTGAATGAAGTGTTCAGGGCAGGGCGTGACTTCTGGTATAGGTTTCCTGTGTTCTTCGGACTGATGACTTGGACATCTTGGACTGGCTGTGCTCTGTTAAGTGGCAAGGCGTGACTTCTTGTGAGTGTTTCCATGAACGACATCGTGATTGACAGGAAGGCGTCCAACTTCCTGCCAAGCTCCGTCACCAAAAGTGTGTGCTGCTGAATAATTTCCAGTATGTGTGTGGCCTCAGGGGTGCAGGGCGAAGGTGTCTTCTGTTCTTCCTCCTGTATCTGCGGCTGAGGGCTGCGGAGCTGTTTCTCCTCCTGCTCAACGCGAAGCCTCCCCTGGATCTTCTCCAGATGCCTCTCCACTGCATTGTGTGGACGTGTAGTGGCGTTCTTCCCCTGCACCACCTGGCTGTATGTCTTCTTATGTACTTCATGCGTAGGAGTTGGCTGCTTCTTCTGAGACATCTCTGGCTGTTGCTCCAGCGGAGGGCTTGACTGTCTCACGACTGGCGGCTGCACCAACTGCTGGTGTTGATGTTGGTACTCATGTAGGTGTTGGCGTTGCTGCGTCTTCAGTACGTCTTTTTCCTGTGGCTGCATACTAGTACGTGTAATTAGTTTGTCTCTGGCTGCCTTATATACCGGGCAGCCCTTGTAACTGGCGACGTGTTTCCCCTTGCAGTTGGCGCACGTGGCCTCTGTGTCCCTCTGCTTCTCGCACACCGTTGTCATGTGGTTGCCGGCGCACTTCCGACACACAAATGGTTTCCGGCAATAATTTTTGCTGTGTCCGAAGGCCTGACAACGGTGGCACTGCACGGGATCCAGGCGTCGTTCGTGTTCCTTGATGGTAACTTGCCGTCATCCAAGTCGTGTAAGTGTAGTAATTTTTTGATTCTCTTTTCCAGATAGTGGCGCAAGCTCAACTTCAAACATGTTCAGGGGCTTACCAGTAAAACGGGTTTTAACAAGTGCTGCGTATCTTACAGTGTAACCCATCTCACTCAGCTGGCTCTTCAACCACACAATAGATGTTGTGTGGTGAAGGTTGCGTATGATAATTCGGTAGCCTCGCTTCGACTTCAACTGGTGAGTGTACACCTTTGTTTTATCTTCATCCAGAGTCTTCATAACGGCATTGTATGTGTTTAAATCATTGCAGAGTATCCGGACCCCACCTCCTTGCGTACATTTCGTTGTAAAGCCACCGCCATATATCTACATACTTAATCTGTCCACCAATGACTGTATGGATGCCACTTCCCGTAAAAAGATCTGTGGAATTTTCTGCGGTGAAGAATCAGCTCCATACAGCTCAGTTACTCCACCAGCATCTCCCTTCCTCATTACATTCACTTGCTTAGAGCCCATCTCAGGCGTATTGACAGGGGGCTTTCACTCCTCTTCTTCTGAGGCCTTGGCTGACTTTGGCTGCTAACCTCAACAGCAACCGGCGAGGGCATGGTTTCGCACAAGGCTCCAATTAACTCCTTTGGCAGCCCAAAATCAGCAAAGGCCTCACACTTCTTCCATCCCCCAGCTGAAACAGTCTTGTGCATCCTGGGACGCTTAGTGGCTAACTCTGGTATGAAAATGTCATCCAGGTCCAGTAACGATACAACATCACAGTCAGAATCATTATCCACTGTTAAATAATCCGCGTCGTCATCATGTGTGTCCATTAAAATGCTGTGTAATGGCTGCTTGGTAGCATCGGATTTTGACAAACTAGTCGTATTGGATGGCTCCTTTAGCTCCACCGGAGTAGGCGAACAGCCAGGATTGACAGACGTGGCCGAAAACCAGTCATCTAGTGTTGCATAATTTCCATTTTTCACAGGCGCCCCCTTGGCAGCACCTATACGCGGCAGTCCTCCCACAGCCTTCACACTCACATTCTTTTTAATCTTGCTCTTCCCCTTCATATTAACATCCTTCCGGACTTAAAAAGTCCCTCCAACAGGTAAGTGACTTCATTCTTTTCCAGGTTTCCCTCCACGGTAAGTATATTTATATTTGTCCCCAGATATATTCCGTTTCCAGACTTCTCAGTTCCTCACTTTTCAGCTTTTCGGATTTCAGATTTTTTTTCTTTTCCAGGTTTTTCAAATTTCAGATTTCAGATTTTTTTTCAGTTGTGCTCGCAATCGAACATTGATGTTATTTTGATTTGATGATCAATTTTTTCCGCATCTGCTGTAATCACATATCGCCACATGCGATACCTGAATAGAATATCAAAAATATCCCTTTGCATTTTGGGACCGATTGACAGCGTCGTTCAGGCTGCGTCCACATGTGGTTTTTGCTGATCCATCAAAAACAACCCTTAGTTTTGTAGTTAGGCTGTCTTGTCGAGTTACCGCCTGGTGCGGCAGATATTATTTGCCTTGGCCTTTTGTGTTTACTGGCACCATGTGTCCGAGCTGCAGGTACTCTTTCATGAGGGCTTAGTATTCATGGAAGAGCATTTGGTTCTTTTTGAATTTTTTCTCCATTTGCATCAGTCTTGCTACTGCTTGCTTGCGAGAGTCTTCCAGTTCAAAATACTATGAAATGGTATCGAGACTATCAGTCGTCCATCTTTATCTACTGATGTTGTTTGTTGATAATAATTTTCACAATGTAGATTTTCTTCAGTTGCATCGGTGTCTTCTTTTTCCAATTCCCAGATGCGTTCCAGATGCCCAAGCGCTCCATTGATTGTTTTGACTAGACTCATCATAATTAAGGGAAACAGGTCATATTCTGCTGGGCATGTTAAGATTTGGATCGGCTAAAGTGTCATTTTTCCAGTCTGTATTGATATCCACATCAATACTCGTGCTGGAGAGTGCTCTTTGTAATTTGGGAAGAACTAGCGCATTGAATTTACTTCAAAATCGAGGTTTTATTTCATGTGGCACAGTGTTTATTGCCAGTTCCACGCCTTGTGAAAATATTCTCTGTACCTTCACGGCCCCTTGTTTCTCTTCAGCCTTAGAGGCGGCGCTACTTCTTTTGATATCAGTGTGCGTTGCGATCCCCTATCCATCACTGCTTGAAGCTACTCATAGTTTCCACTGGCATTTCTCACGCTGATAACTGCCGTGGCCAAGTATGAGTGCCCAGGCAACGGAAGCATATATACGGACTTTTACGAACTCCTTTCGTTTGTTTAATTGTGCGGCTTTATTTCTGACAACTGTGTATGTCGTGTGCGCTTATCGAACAAAAACAGCACGAAATCTAACCAGATTGCGTTGCGTTATCTTTAATAACTTTTTTTGTATGGAATCCGCCGCATTGTACAGCTGGTTGATGAACACCCGTACGTCGTTCAGAGATTGGATCTCTCTGTTTTTTGTCTTTACGTGTTGCTCGTACTGCTGCAGAGCTTCCGTAGAAAACCGACGAAGGAGGATATGGTCGTTCGTTGGTGTTCAGCCGGTCACCGAAAAATTTTCTATTTCTCTTCTTCTTTCTTTTTTCGCATTGTTTCTCCAACGGCGAAAAACATGAGGTTTTGGTTTCGAATGAGTCAAATTTCCAAAACTGTTGCATATGTTGATCGACCTTGTCTTCTTCAGTCCGGCTATAATCTGGGCAATTTTCATCCAATTTGTAAATGATTATTTTGAATAATTTCAAAATAATATTCTGCTTCTAGAAGTATATCAATTCATTTAGGTTTGTCGGCTTTTGGATTCGCCAATGTAATGTTTGCCGGAAAATTCTAACGGGATGTTGTGATCGTCTGTGCTGGCTGATTAGTTGCTAGGTGAGGTAATACAATAGCTTCTAATACTGCGTTGAACTTGTTATGATGTGATTTAAGCATAACATTAACTCTTGCTTTTGATGGTCTGTGTTCGTCTGCCAATTCCATTGTAGTTCAGACCTTTGCCGCTTCAGATTCAAAATTTTCAAGGCACTCTACGAGATGACATTGACCTGCGAGCCTGAGTCAAGTATGGCTCTGAATTTTCTCACTTGTCCATTGTTTCCTTCAATAAGGACTCGTGCTGAGGCTAGAAGTACATAATTTGTTTGTACAGTATTTGCCGATGCTGCTGTGTTGGATTCAGGTTTGACTTCCAAATGTAAAAGAGTGTTGGGCCTTATAGTCCATTCAAAACAATATGTTCTCTGACATGTTTTTGCGGTATGGTTGGGCTTAAAACATTTCACACATAGTTTGAGTTTTTAAACCCAATTTAATCTTTTTGATGAACCTTTCTTCTTCTTTTAATGAACTCGTAACTGGTTCGGGTTTTCACAGAAATAGCAAATGTATTCCATTCCAATTAAATGCTGTTAAATAATTTGCTTCAATTGAGGATAGATGGCGTATCAAACTTTGAGCGTCTCCAGTGATGTTGGTCTTTCAATGCCACATCTTCTGAATAGTGTGGAATGTAGATTCATGAATCGTTTTCCTGAAAATATTATGAAATTGCTGCCACTCCATTAAAGTTGGGAATTAATACCTTTCAAAGAGGTAGTCCAGCATGCATTTGAGACGTATTGGCAGGTCGCTGAATAGTTGCTTGTCATAGTTTGAACTCATATATCACAGCATCTTCAGCAGCCAAATATCTCCTATTATCGTATCCAAACTTCTTGGGATCGATGATTTTTTATAAACGTGGACGTGGATGTTTCATATCTCACTCCAATAATGGCCTATGACTTTTTGAAAACCTTTTATTATACGCAATTATACGCTCTAAGCTGTCGAGCAATACACATTGCTCCTGGAATCATTGGCTCTATTTCCTACTTTTCGTTCACAGTCGACAATGATAGAGTCTCCAATTCCATTGAACTTACTTCGCTTCGGAATTTTTCTGTGCATTCAAGTACTACATTTTTTTATCTCGCTCCGTTTAAATAAATGGTTAAATAAACATTGCACTTTTTCTCTTGCACGGCGGCCATCTTTTCTCTTCGGCACATGAGTTTGACTCATGCCTCATTTCAATTCTATTTATTGCACTTCTTTTCTGTTCAGGGGTGTAAACATTTTTTCGGTGACCATTTTCTTTTTTTTTCGTTCAATTCTTTTGCCTCGCTCTTTTTCTTCTTTGCGAAGCACGGTGCTGCATGAGAGTGGCCACATTATTAGAAAATCTTCTACTGAGTTGAAGAGACGTGCTGTTCTTGATCGGTGTCATTTATTTTTTCTCGCCACGAATCAAATATATTCTGTTTCTTGCTGCTTGCTTTACTTTTTCCGCCCTGCGTGACAGATTAAATTGTAAAATAAAAGACAATAAATACAAAGTGTGTGTGTGGGCGCGAGCGTGCGTGGGTGAGCTGCTTTTTCTAAAAAATCGAACTATTGATTTGCGAGGTAAATTAGTTAAACAGAATAATAAGAAATATTTATAATATTTCTGGGGGTATTTAAATGCAAAATGGTCCAACATTTGTTGCGTGAATTGGGGAAAACCAGAAAAAACCCAATCAGACCAAAAAATAATTAGTATGAATTAGTTAAGTCCCACCACAGGTACATGCGAAAAAGTTATTCACGATATAGGGCGTTTAAAATTGAGTTCCTAATTTTAGAAATTGAGGACTCTGAATTGATTACGTGATAGAGTGTGTTGTAATCATTACAGAGTACTCGAAACGGTTCATGCAAGGAATAATTAGTAGTACGACTAAGAGAAAGTGGGATAAAGTAGCGTGACGGTCTAGAGGGAATAGAAAAATGCATTTGGCTCATCAACGCAGCTGAATCGATGTCACAATTACGTAATTTAACTACAAACATAACACCTAGCATAACACGACGATTAGTTAAGGAGGCAAGGTTAATAAGGAGCAGTCCATTGGTATAAGGAGGAGTACACCCCAGTCAAAGCGACGAAGAGCAAAAAGTAAGAAACTCTTCTGCACAGATTCCAATCTACACTGATGAATATGATATTGCGGAGACCACACACAAGATCCATATTCCAGAATGAGACGTAAAATCAAGAACTTGAAACGCTTCGTTGACAGTGAATTTTATATGACTATCAAATTTTTACCGATGATCAAGAAGTAAACCTAAATCATTTACTTCATTCAGCGTGTAACTAACAATATAAGGAGAGATACGATAAAATGACATGACCTTACACTTAGAGCAGTTTAAATGAAGCAAATTCATTTTACACGATGACAAAAATGAAAGTAAGTCCGCCTGCAATAAGCATTGAGAGGCGTAATCAGCAATACTACAGACGGAAGGTCATAAATAAAAAGATTGAAAAGCACTGGACCCAAGTGACTACCCCCGGGTACCCCAGAGGTAACTAGGATACGTTTAGAAATTAATGTTTTGAAAACAATTTTTTGAGATCTGTTAATCAGATAATCAGAAATCCATGCAAGAAGGTTAGTAGGAAATCCACTAAGGTTTAGTTTATGAAGAAGGAGACAATGGTTAACAGAATCAAAGGCCTTACTGAAGTCTGTGTAAACGACATCAGTTTGCATTTTATTCTGAAATCCTTTAACCACAAGGGAAGTAAATTCAAGAATCTTAGTGGTAGTAGACCTACATTTCACAAAACCGTGCTGGAAAGGTGAAATAATAAACCTTCATAAGTATTGCAGTTGAGTTGTTACTATTTTCTCAAATGCCTTAGGTATTGCGGACAATTTGGAAATACCCCTGTAGTTATTTACATCGGACTTTGAGTCATTTTTATTGAGAGGAGTAATAAAGGACTCCTTCCAAATAGCGGGGAAAGAACAAGTATCAACAGACAAAGTAAAGGTTTACAAAGAGACTTATTGCAGTACTTGAGTACACATCCCAGAACTCCATCTGGACCCGGCGAATATCCAGGCTTGATTGAGTGTAGGTCGGCAAGAAGTGGCTTTTCAGCTATCACAGGACCAAAAATGCAATTAGACCTTTGAACAAGGTAAGGATAGGGTAGAGTGGGTGAATAGTTAGGAATAGGTAGATTGAAAATACTCGGCAAACAGATCGGATGCAGCCTTGTCATTCTTAGCTTTAGTAGTATAAAAAACGGAGTTCGGTAATGAAGACGATTTGCGTTTCACATTTATAAAGTTATAGAACTGCCCAGGATCCTGTGCAAATTGCAGCCTACAGCGAAGAAGGTAATTATTACATAAAAGTGACTTGTGAGTAATAAAAGTTGCTTTAGTAACCAAATATCGAGAGTAATCAAAATA
>JAWNKZ010000033.1:0-90041 GCA_035041615.1 Drosophila anomalipes
TACCGCCACTGACGGCGATGCGCCAGATACTGCAGTTCCTTGATACTCGCCTTCTCCTGCCTGGCAGACCAGCGAACACCGCTATAACTGCGGCAACAAGGCCACTGCAAAATAATGGCAAATACTGACAATCCCAAGAGCTACAAGAATTACATCAACAAGAACACCGTCAACAACAAAAACAATGTCCACAAAAACATTCAAAACACCAACAATGCCAACAACAACACTAACAAAAACACCAAAAATAACACCAATATCAACGTCAACAAATTCAACTTCAACAACGCCAACAAAATGAGCAAAATTGCCATAGTTGAAGATGAAATTGACTTGGATGCAGTGCCGCCTACTTCTGCTGGAGCTCGTACAGCACCAGAAACGCTCGGGGATCTGCTGTCAGATTCTAAAGCAGATGTCGAGTCGATCGACATGGAAGAGATGGTCCCGATGAATGCGTCTTCTCGTAATGGAGTTACTCACGATGAGGATCCCAATCTAAGCACTGCCCCTGAGATACGCGATTGTTCCCTATCAAACGCACCAAATGTTGAAACTGTTGAAATTCGGCCAACAAGACCTTCTAAGCCTCCTCCACTTATTGCTGAGGGTATCACCAACGTTGTTGGACTGCTGGAAGCACTAAATGCTGTCACGCCGCCTGACAGCCTTATGCTGAAATGCAGTTGTGGTGGCACAGTAAGGGTAATGCCAAGTGGTATTGACGCCTACGGGGCAACACAGAGATTGTTTACGGATAAGCGAATCCCGTTTCATTCGTACCAATTAAAGGAGGATAGAAGTTTCCGCATGGTGTTCCGGAGACTGCAGAAAATTGATCGCATCAGAGATGTCCTGGCCAGACTTGGGCACGCAGTGCGTGGTGTCCAAACTATCATAAGTCGCGTTGCCAAGGAGGAGCTGAATCTGTTTTATTCTGAGTTGAAGCCGGCTGCAAATAACAAAGAGATATACAATCTACGCTCCATCTTTCAATTGCGCATTTCAGTGGAATGCCCTGACCGCCATATGGACATCCCCCAGTGCCACCATTGCCAGGAATTCGGCCATACGATGAAGTACTGCAAAAAGCAGCATCGCTGCGTGAAGTGTTGCTCAGCACATGCAAGTCAGGTGTGCGAAAACCCGTTGGACGCTGACCCGAAATGTGCGAACTGCGGTGGTAACCACCCAGTAAGCTGGAAGGGATGCCTAGCTTATCAGCGCGTTGCCAAGGAACGGAAGCTTGTGGCTCAGTCACGAAGGCCGGCCCAAGACCTACAAAAGTCGCGCCCAAGAAGCCTGGCACCCATTCGCAGGGAAAATTTTTCTTATGCTGATGCTGTCAGACTTCAAACGATTCCTCAGCCTCTGCAGCACCTTGGGCAACAGCAACACCAACAGCAACAGCGTCACCATCAGCAGCAGGTTCATCTTCAACAACAACCTCAACATCAACGCCGCCAGCAGCCGCAGCAGCAGCAACAACTTTGTCGGTTCAGCAAGGTGCACCGGAGGTTCCTGAGCAACAGCGCACAAGAAAAACTCGACGTCACAAAGTTCGCCAGATGCTTAGGCATCGAGAGCACACACAGCAACAACAGGAACACTCGCAGCGACACCAGTAGCAGCAACGCCAACAGCAGCAACACCAACAGCAACAGCACACACAGCAAGAACGGCAACAGTTACCACGACATCAACAACAACACCAGCAGCCACAGCACCAGCAACATCAGCAGCCCCCACAGCAACAATTTCAGCTAGTGCAGCAGCCTTATCTGTACCATGAGCACTCCCAGCTCCAGTTTAAGTCTTATCTCAAAATTCGACAAGTCGAGTGAGACACTTATGGCCATGATGAGCCTGTTGCACTCTGCACTTGCAAACAGATGAACCAAATTGGGCTGCGCATCGGCATGTGGAACGCCAATGGCCTTACAAATAACGCCAATGAGTTGGAGTTATTTATTCAACGCCATCAAATAGATGTAATGTTGGTCTGCGAGACTCACTACTGCTCCAGAACGCACTACAGGCTACCAGGCTACGATATTCACCTTGCCAATCATCCTTCGGATCGCATGCGTGGCAGAGTAGCAGTGATCATAAAATCTTTACTGCAACATCATGCAGTGACTTCATTAAGTTGGCTAGGCGCACAACGTGCTGTCGTTAAAGTCTCTAGTGATCAAGGTGAAGTAGTCCGAGCGGCTGTCTATTGCCCACCACGTTTTGTGTGGGAAATAGAAGACTTTAAGTATCTCTTCGAAGAGCTTGGCCGGAGCTGGAGACTGGAATGCTCAACACCATCTCTGGGGTGCAGCGCTGGACACTCACCGTGGGATTACGTGAGAGACTCCAACCTCCAAGGACTTGCCACGTGAAGTGCAACGCACTACTCGTACGGCAACTATAGGCCAACAGCAATTGACTTTGCTGTGTACGCTGGGATCCGGTCTGACTGTCTTGGTATATCCGAGCGAATTGAGCTTAACTCCGATCACATCCCCTTGATCGTTGAGTACAGAGTGGCTGCAACTCTGAATGCTCCCAAGACATGTCTTGTCCATCGCAAGGCAATCATACCCCGATTCCGGCAGAGGTTGGAGCAGCTTGTCAACTTGAACATGGAGCTGAGTTCACCGGCTGATATTGACGACGCAGCGGAGCTATACCTACGCAAATATACGCAAATAATTAATATTAACGTGGCGGCGGAATACTCCATGCTTGGCCAACTACCTTGTTCGCCTCCCTGTCCAGCTCAGCCTCTTTTAAAACCAGAGGTTTTGGATCTGGTAAGGCACAAGAGAGCACTGCGTCGTCGATAGATGCGCTCACGCAATCCGTTGGACCTAAGGGACTTTGGGCGGGCTGCGCAGGAGTTGCGAAAGCTGCTGTTTGACATTAAGATCAAATATTTCCAGGATATGCTCCGCAATGCCGATCCCAATAAGAATCATGGATTCAATTTGTGGACCGGACAACACTTGGTGTCGATCGCCTAGCCAGGTATAGGATACTGAGGCATTTTTAAATGCAGATCTCGATCCTGTACAACCGATCACACCTATCGCCCCTAGTGAGGGTCCGCTTACAAATTAGAAGGCTTAAGTCCACTAAGGCCCCTGGCGATGATGGCATTGACGGCAGAGTTGCTAAGGCCCTCCCAGAGAAGGGAGTAATGTTCTTGGTGCTACTTTTTAACTCCATAGTTCGCATCCACCACTTCCCCACTCCGTGGAAGTGCGCTGTGGTTGCGATGATTCCGAAACCTGGCAAGCTGGATAATCTTGTCTCGTCATATCGACCGATAAGCTTGCTGTCTTGCAAAGGGCCATTGCTGATCATCAGTTTGGCTTCAGGCATCACCATGGTACACCAGAGCAAGTTCATTGAGTAGTACAGCATGTTCTGGAGGCCTTGGAAAATAAGCAGTACAGCTCTGCCGTCTTTCTGGATATCCAGCTGGCATTTGATCGCGTTTGACATGATGGCCTACTTTTTAAGCTTAAGTCCATCAAGTCTTAGCACTGCACGCTTGTGCTCAGGAATGGTAACTGTCCAACTGTTCGATTCAACAGCTTGGTCATACCTCAGGAGAACCATGTTCACTACCTGGGTATGTATCGAGGCAGGAAACTTACCTGGCTCAAACATATCCAGATCACGGCAGCAGCATGTAGATTCAAGAAAATGAAACTCAATTGGTTGCTGAGGCCATCTAGCAAACTCAGCTTGAGCAACAAGCTGCTGGTGTACAGGAGCATCATCGTACCCCCATGGACATATAGGATTCCATTTTGGGGCACAGCTGCAAAATCTTGAATAAACCAAATTCAAGTCTTGCAGAAGAAGGTGCTCAGAGACATGCAGTGTCTCACACCTTAATTCACGCAGCGTCTAGCAAAAATTTTTAAGTGCTACAAAGTTTAAACAAAGAAACAAATGCAAAATGTTTAAATGCCAAATTGTTGCATGTTATATCACGTTTGAAAAATAAACTTTAGTTTTTATTAAAATATTAATTAATTAATTAAAATTAGTCAAAAACTGAAAAAATATCCAAAATACATGTCAACTCTTATTTCACAAACAGTCATGAAAAAGTAACATATTTTACGCATAAAAACTTAAATAAGGATGTTAATACTTAGTATGATATCCTTTAGCCTTAACAACTTCCCTTAACCGTTTATTCATGGAAGATTCCAGCACTCTTGAGAACGGATCTGTGATTCCTGATGTTATTTTCCAGCAGAACCCACAAATTTTCGATAACATTTAAATCCGGAGGCTGGGCCAGTGAAATTATCATTTGGGGGCAGTTCCAGATAAGCCAAGACTGTACTAATGCGGACTTATGCTTGGTTGTTGTCCTGGGCGTTGGCCTGGTAGAACCGGAAAGTACGTCGGATTTCTAGCTTCTCGGCACTTTGGAGTAAATTTTCCTTTAATATATTGAGGTACAGATTCTTGTCCATTCTTGTTTCAGTGGACACCAACTTTCGGACGCCGGCTGCCGAGATACATGCCCATACCAGGACACTTCCTCCGCCGTGCTTGACTGCTGCCTTTAAGTTTTTGGGACTCAACTCAGTATTGGAGTATCGCCACACATAATTCCGTCCGTCCGAGCCAAAAATGTTGAATTTGGACTCATATGCAAATATGACTGTGTTCCAGAACTCCAAATCCTTGTCCAAGTGGGTTTTGGCGAGCGTCATCCTAGTCCCTTTATTTTTCGCGCTTATAAAGGGCTTCTTCTGTGGTACTCGGGCATTGAAGTCATGTTTGCGCAGAACCTGGCGCACAGTTTCCACACTGCACTTTTCCCCATTTCATCCTGCACCTGTTGAGATATAGTTTTGGAGCCGATAGCTTGGGATTTGCCCCTATTTTCCTGATGATCCCCCGCTCTTCCTGTTCAGTGAAAATCTTGTTTGGTGCAGTTGTGCCCTTGTCCCCTATTCGATTTTCGTCGACGAAGCGCCCAATGATGTAATATACAGTTGACTTGCTTAGATTGACCATTTCAGCTATTTGGCGATGTGAATATCCGATCTTGAAGTGTTCCAGGATGAGATTCCGTTGTTCAATGGTAGTCCGTTTGCCCATAGTCCTTGTTGGCTGATTGCACCCACGATGCAGGATATAACTAATCTGACCACAAAGGATTGGTCTATTTATACCGAAAATAATCAACCTGACGTAAAAAATCCGGCTTTTATGGCACCCAGGTGTCCATAATGCCACTGTTGGAAATAAGCAGTGACCATAAATTAAGGTATTTTTTTACATAACCCGACCTAGCGGGTGGGAAACCCCCAGTTTTGGGTCATATATTAATTTTGGTGGTTAATATATGTACCTGCCATCGGTCTTTGGAATTTTTGAAAAATAATGTATAATTAGTTTATGGCACGCAATTAAAATTTTTGCTAGACACTGCGTGAAATAAGCTGTGAGACACTGTATCTGGTGCACCAGCATACATGAGTAACAGGACGCTGCACAATGACTTCGGCCTACCGACAGTCACACAACAAATTAGTTAACTCAATTCTCAACTTAATTTAGTTAACTCATATTACATACATATATATATATATATATATATACATATATAGGCATTTGTAGCAGACGTGTACTATTGAATATTAATTGATCCAAATTGAAGAAAAAGAAATTGAATGAAAATTAGTAATTAAGTAACACTCCCAAACATGAAACTTGAAAACTAGTAATTAAGTAAAACACCTAAAATGAATGTTAAAAATAATGGAACTAAAACCATCATTGTGAAGTATATAAGGAATTAATTATGGATTAAAATAGTTTAATGGGCTCCTGAGATAAATATGGTTTTGCATATTTAATAGGGTATGCACCGAATATTAGCCTTTACAGGTTGGGCGGGTAAAAGAAGAAGAACATCAACCTCTCTGTTCTTCGGTCTAAATATATCACTAGTGGTTTATGTTAGCTATTCTGTCTGGTTATTTTATTCCGTTCCTTTAGCACTCTGTCTACTAATTTTTAGTTATGTGACACAGCAGCTTACTAGGTAGCAAAAGCACAGTCGACCCTGTAGGCAGAGTACGCCTCCAGTTTGCTGCACACTTCAACGTGTTCGTTACAATCTGTTACCATATTTGGCCAGTAATAAAACCTTCGGAGTCTTTCTAAAGTTTTGTTTATTCTACCATGCGCATGCAGGGGATCATCATGAGGTGTTTTAAGGGGAGACAATTTTAGAAACTGTGTCACCCAATGTTTCCAGTGTACATCATCTGCAACTTTGGAGTCTGCCGCCTGCTCGGATCGACGGTAAATAAATTAATTTTCAATCTTTGGGTCTGGCAAAGAAGACTGGGTTGTGCGAATATTATTCTTTATGGACTCTTAGGCTGGAGACTTAAATTCTGGTGACTCCAAGTCGACTATTATGCTATTATGCTTGAAAAAGGCTGAGCAAAGTTTGGGCTATGCAATACAGAGCCGAACACATGTGATTCTTTAAGGACTCGAATGCCTGTTGAGCTTCCACAGTCCATTCAAACTTTCGTTTTGCCTTGAGAGTATCGGACAATGGAGATGAGAAAGAAGCATAATCTTTGATAAAATTAAAATACCATCCAAGGAACCTGCGAACTTGTTTTACTGAGCGTGGAATTGGAAAGTCATTTACGGCTGATATTTTGTCTGGATCTATATTACATCAATTACGTGTGATACTATTCGAAGTCTCTCTTTACCAAAAATGTTTTAACCTTTTCCACCAGCCGTCTTTACTTTGGAGTTCATTGCCTTATAATTTAATCCCAATGAAGGAGTTCAGAAGCAAAACTACCCCCGATACAGCTGACCGAAGCCCCAGGGTCCATAAGTCCCACTACGGGTTTACCAAGCAGCACTACCTGGGCATGAAGGCGTAAATCATTAGGTGTGGCTATTATTGAAGCTAACAGCAATTTTTTTTCTATTCGACATAAATTTATAAATCATTTGTACGACGTTTAGAACGGGTGTTTGGTCTGTCCGGTAAGTCAACATAATTGTTGGAAAGTAAGTCTGGTTAAATGGATTGACATGAGGCAACTGGAAACGACACGATTAGTCGGTAGTGGTCGCTTTGTTGACAAACTGTTTGGGGTGTACGCACGTGATCATTTTTTGAAGCGATTGCACTGCAGTTTCTACAACTAGGTTTGTAAGTATCTGCTTTTCCGTAGCCACAAGAAAATACTCTGCGCTCTGCCATACACTCTTGGTATCGGTCTTTTTCAGCGCAATTCCAGCATGACAAACCGGCCGCCGACAAGTCATACTCAATATCGGATGAAGAAATTAAATTTTCCATAATTTGGCAGTTGTTAAAGGTGCAATAATTTTCCGATGAATTCCTTGCAAACATAAAAATTGTAGTGATTTAGTGATTTCCGCATCGAAGTAATCTTTTTGGATTAGAAGAATTAGAAATAGAGCCATTTATTCGTGAGCAAATTGTATTGCTAGACTGTTTGGAGCGAATAATGAACGAAATGAGTAATGTGAATCGCCGTTTTAAAAACCAATACTGAATTCAAATCAGGTGCATCGACGACTAAATTTATAAAAAATTCAGTGATCCCTAGATGATTAGATACTAGGATAGGAGATATTTTACTACAGTTATATCAGTCCAGACTATGACATCCACTATGTACTACTTCTTCTAAATGATAAATTCTAAATTCAATGGCGACTATTTTAAGTAGTAGATATTTTATGATATTTTTAAGGAAATGATTCATAAATCAACTTTACCTTTACCTTTCAGAAGATGCAGAATTTATCCTTAACTGAACGAAATTACTTAACAGCATTGAATATGTTATAGGAGCATTTTAGAACAAATGAGTGTCAAATAATCCATTGATCAATAAATTATTAGATAAATCTACAACAAGAAACAAGGGTACATTTTTGTTGTGTTGTGGGTATTTTATTTCTATATGAGCGATTCCCATTGGATTAGACTTATATGGTCTGGTCTAGTGATCGGCAGAAGGATTTGCCAACTATGCCGAACTGCGTATTGTTCTGGTTCGGATTGTGCGATTATGAACAAAGTAACAACCTGTGCTACTGAAATTAAATACTCGAATCTTAGTGGCACCAACACGCCATTTAAACTATCCTCAGCTATTGCTAGTTCTATTAAAAGGAGCATAAATGATGGTTGTCCCTCTTCTTTACCCACTCTACCATAATAATAATATTACTTTATTTCATTATCCCTTGGACAATACTCTCAAAATCTTCCACATTTTATAATATCAGTAGTAGGGAAATAGGGATTATATGACAGGAAGTGGCTCATTGCGTTTAATTTTTAATTGCTCTATTATTGCAGTAATTGATTGCTTTTGTGGTGGAGTGACAGGTGTGTAACCTTTTTTTTGCGATTGTGTTTTTTAAGGATGAGAGTGTGCGCAAGGCGTATATCCTGCAACCTACATATATACTAGAATCAAGTGGACGCTCAGATAGCAGCTACCGCACTGTTGTGCATGCTCAGTGGAAAGGTAATTCTCACTTCTATTTTTTCACTTTCTTTGTCAATAAATAGAACTCTTAAGACACCTCTCACATGAATGTTTTCCCACACTATAATTATAGTATTTTTGATATAAATTGTTGTTAAGTAGGTACTTCGCACGTACGTTTTCCACGTGGTGGTATCTTCGTCGTGTGCTTTGTTCTCTCCGTTTTTATAGTGCACACTGTTTGAAATAATACCACACTAATTTGGAATAATAGCCTACTTCGATTGGTGCATCTGCGGGCTTAATACCTAGGTTTGTATAGTTGAAAATGCTTAAATAGAATAACCTTTCTTCTTTCCTATTTTCGTAATATAATTTATTTATTTATAAATTGAATGATTATAAATATGAAAATTTATTTATTCTTATTGATATATTTTAATTTTTAAATACAAGTACATTACGAAAGTGTACTATTTATTATTAATATCCATATTGTTGAACCTCTTTCTTAGGTTAGTGTATTGAAATATTAGACGATCCAGTTTTCTTTTATTTGATACATAGTAGTGACAAGCACAAGTATCAACTACATCTCTAGCGTCATTCGATGACTATGAGCACACTATCAAGTGATTTCCATGATTTGATTTAATTAGGTGATAAGAAAAAATTCTGGATATTCCTCCATCAATTTAGAATGTTCAGAAAAAATCACATCCTCAAACTCCTTCAAGAAATCATAAATTTTCCTCACATTTATTTTAGACCGATAATTCGAAATTATACCCATTCTGTTGAGTATTCTCCAAATGCAGAAATACAACAAAAGAATAATCTTACTTTATTTATAAAGTAGCAATACTTGTGTCACTTTCTTTTGTAATACTTATATATACTGGTTTACTTATTTTTTTTATTTTTTTTCCCATCTTTCGTGAAATTTCAAAGAATACGCGAGTTAAGTCAATTTTTGCTAATATCCATGAGATGCATCTAAATCTAAAAGGTTTACATCATATTTCCCCATATTTAAACATTTTGGGATAACATAATTATTATATATATTACAAATTTGGTTTTTCAGCAAAGTGTTCCAACATAAGACTGATGTGAAAAATATTCCAAATCTATTGAAGGCTCTCCATACACTATCAAATTCAATTTTATTTCCATATTGATGCATTGCTTATCGGACTGGGATTATCAATTTTTGCGTCAGGCATCAAGAACTCAAACTGCTGAAGTCTTAGCTGGATATATACATTAATCGTCAATAATTGTCCAATGAAATTACGTTTATGTCGCTGCATCCAAACCATTGGTTTAAATAGTCTCGCGGTTAAAAAGCCCAACTTTTTTGCTTGAATTTCTAGATTTTCTTAACTGAAGTGTGTCTATATTAATTGAATAGTTGTATCAAATCTAACTTGGAGATTGAATTGTGAATGCTATTTAAGAAAAAGTATTAATCAGGTTTCTCCGTACACTATACACATTAGACGCAGAATGATTAAAATACACAGAAACTCGTACGAGGTGGAAAGAAACAGTTTAAACTAATTATTTCACTACAAAAATATTTGAATTAGAACTAGATCAAAGTTTAAGACACGTGCAAAAATTTTTTGAATGAGTATTATTAGTCCACGCATACAATTTAGTAATACTTTGTTATAGTTTTCACAAAATCCAAGTAGGTATTTTAAAGGAATAGATAAATTAAAATATCCATAATTTGATAGTTGCTTTCCGCTTCAATTAAACCAACCAGAACTCTCAAGCATGCGATTTTTAGGTTTATTCAAAGAAATATAGATTTTTAAGGTTGTTGAAGTGCCACCAAATCTATTTCGATCAATTTAAATTCCATTCAACTCATATCAAACCTCATCGAAAAGATAACTTCATGCAATTGTTTTTTAGTTTACCACCTCTAGTAGACGCATTATTCGCCAAAGAAATCAACCCATGAGTATTAATAAAACTCTCGCTCGGTAGTACATAGAAGTTCTGATTCTGGATTTCGATTCTAACTTCACCATTACTCTTAAATGATTACACTTATAGTAGAGTAGCTGTGATATTCTTTGTTAATTATACTCTCAAACGAATAGGGTGTCTCTCAAACAGTTAATAAATTAGTCAATGTTGTCTAATTGTTACACCCAATGACTTTAAAAACAATTTGTTCTTGGTTGTGAGTGTTGTCCTTAACGACCTTCTTTCTTCTGCATTATAACTCAGGGTGTTTGTTGATGGAGGATAGCAGTCATTTTTATTCTAAAAATTAATTTTCGTTGTCTCAAATGTAAGCGAAGTGTATTATACGTAAATTAACAAAATTTTCGTTCTTATCAACAATCCGTATTTTTAATGAGAGTATCTCTCTTGTGTTCCCTGGGAAACAAAAAAAAAAAGATTGTGGAACTTCTCACTCATTTTATAGCCTGGGGGGCATTTAAAGCAAACTCATGCAATACATGACTTAATTCTGCATTAAAATATGATCCGCTTACAATATTACCTTCTATTCGAATTGTATTTATCTTTAAAATATCCACAGTCTGCTCTGAGATATGTACAGAATTTGGTTTTAGTACTTTTTTAGTATACCGAAATAATTGACCAATAGTAGTCGCTTTGTTAAAATATATAGGATGTCCCTAGTTGAAATCATTATCCGAAGGGTATTGTCATTACTTTCGACGAGAGGGTGTTCTAATTGAATTGGTTCATACCCTCCGATATGAAATACATTATAATCATGATCAACACTTTAAACGAGTTATATGTGTGGAAATCAATGAATTCACACTTATAATTTATCTTCAACTCAATGGATGATTTCTTTTCCCTCGATTAGAAGGTGCATTTTTAAAATCGATATTCTTCACTCTTGTGTTCGTTTTTGGTTTTATTAATCTCATATCAGATATACTTTTCTAGGCAGATCGTTACGCTCTTGTAAGACCTTGAAGAATAAAGAACAATTAAAATGGTAGTGCACTTCTATTAATTAACTAGTAGTATTGATATAATAGTCAAGTCCTTCTCAATTGAGCTACATGTACCAAGTAATCAGTTCTTCAGTCCAGGAACAAAGCTTAAAAGTCACTTGGAAAGAGACTATAAAGCAATAAGTCCAGTAGATGCTGCTTGCAGGGAGCACGGTAAAGCTTATTCTAATAATAAAGATTTGAGAAATCGTCAAATAGCTGATTCAGATTTGGTCGAAAGAGCGTGGAAACGTGTAAAGGCCTCTGATATTACTCTTGGGGAAAAAGCCGCTGCTTATTTTGTAACCAACACAATGAAACAAGAGAAACGTTGCAGTCGGGCGCAACCGACTCCGAAATACTTTGATACCATAAGGTATTCCAGCGTATGACAAGTAACAAAGAACAGGATGGGTGGAGCCAAGAAGTACTGTCCAAGTTCGCATTTTAAATTGCGGTAGATATAAGATAGTAACGTTCCTTCGAAGTTTGGTAGCTCCTAAATTATGGAGATATGAAATTTTGGAAATTTTTGGTGGCGAGAGTGACCGTCGCCGAAACAATTATTATAGAAGATTCCTATTAATCTTCCTTCCAAGTTTGGTAACTGTAGCTATTAAATTGTGGGAGATATAAGCTTCTTGGAATTTTAGAGGCGGGCGTAGGCGAAAACATATTTTTGATTACGATCCTTCAAAGTTTGGTAACTGTCTTAAATTTCGGGAGATAAAGGCTTTTATAATTTTTGTGGGTGTAAGCGTGGCCAACATTTTTTTCAGTATTTTTGAAGGGTGTTACTAGCAATGTACCTCTTAGTATTGATGACTCTAGCTTTCAAATTGTCTGAGATATATTGTCTTATCGATTTACACTACCTGGTGTATCGGCTTAGGGGGGTGGAGTGTGCATGGCCGTCCATTGTGAAAGATATGCGCATTTCAGATTTATAGGGCCGTGATTTCTGTGGGCATGGTCTGAAAATACCGAACCGTAGAGATGGTACCAGCAAGTTACCTTCCAAGTTTGGACACTCTATATTTAAAATTGTGAGAGGCACTGATTTATCGATGAATTTCCAAATATCGGCATTAGCGATTATGGACACATGTGTGGTCATGCCATGGAAATTTGTTAGCGGTTCTTAAAGGCGGCTACCATTAACATACCTGGCAAATTTCACGGCTCTAACTCGGAAACTGAAGATATCGCCACTTAAATTGGGAAGGGGTGCGGAGCCTGGGCGGCGAAGGTGGGCATGGCATATGCCGATATTTTAAGGACATCGCCAAAAACCTGCCAACCAAATTCGGTGACTTTAGTCTTAAAATGGCCACCTAGTGCACGTAGCACTCCGATTTGTACACTTTGTCTGACGCGGGCATGGGCCAGTATATGTTTCAAGTTTCAAGTGTCTATCTCTAAGGGTGTCGAAAAAAATTGCATTCATACAGACGGACAGACAGGCAGACAACATGACGGACATTGCACAAAACCAATATATTATGATACCGCCGGTATCAAAGAATAAACATTTGGAACGTATCAAGTATTATTATAAATAAAAATGAAATCAGCGAACCTTAATGCGTTGCTGAACAACCAATTGGTTACCGGCGAATAGATCCAGAATGTAATCGAAGCCAGATTTATATCAACTGCTTTGGTTTTTTTTAATACCAAGCCGAGCTTTTGCCGACGCCCTCTATAAGACAAAGTAGTACAATGTCGAGCCCTTTTTGGTAAGGTGATTAAAAATTGTTCTGATCACGTCTCTTGAGTTTTTGTTTGCCGAAACGGATGGTCGTGCGAGTCCCATCGACTTTGATTTTTTTTTGCCTCGTGGATATGGAAAAAAGTTACACGTGGACGCGATGAAAATCGACTCTAACTTGTAATTTTTTTAATGAACGAATAATATAATAGCCACCAACAGAAAATTCTCTGTGGGCAGGTGCGTCTCCAATAAACAATTATAAATTATTTCGAGCGGAAAATGTACATAAGTGAACTCAGCTACAATGATTTGCAAGCCGCCGCCAGATAAGTACGTTTAACCAAATAAAAAAAAAACTATACCCTTATAATAAATATAATAAATATATTATAAATAAATATATATGTATATATATATAATAAAACCCGTGACGAAATTACCTACTGGAGAACAAAAGAAGAAGAAGCCAATTATGTTTGTCACGGAACTGAGGCTTCAGCCGATTGCATGACCAAGTGGAGTTTTCCAACGCCGACCCATCGCCAGCTCGGCTCCAATGTACAGTCACCGCTGCACCACAGTGGTATGGAGAGGATTGAGGCGTCCCCTACGTCTAAAGAGTGCCGGACGATTCATCCAGCGACCCGATATATATGCATACAATTTGCATAACTATAACTCATTTTTGATAGTGTAGTGAATTGTTTTATATTTTTAATTACAATAATTAAGAGAAAACCCCATATTAAAACTATCAAGTCCATATAAAGTGAAATCAAAATATGAATAATATGGAGTTAAATTGGTGCAAACAAATTATATTAAATGAAACAATAAGTGAAGAAAAAAAAAATTACAACACTCGCAAACATAAAAATTATTTGTTTTACAATTAATCGCAATCAATTTACCCCTCAAGCCAATCAGATGCCCCGTCTACAAGAGATCTTTTGGATGTGGAGGATAATCAAGTAAGAGCATCTGATCAATAATTTTTTTTAATTAAATTTTATTGTTGGTAGGCAGCAATAATATTTCGATTTTAAAGTGTGTTAAAATGTGAAGCAGTGTAAAATTGCACGTGCAAAACTCTCTGATTAGAGAGACATCATAGATAAGAAAAGAGAAAAAAAAACTCACTGAACTTTGATCGCCCTTGCAATGAGCGGAAGACTTTTGAATAGGCTTTTAAGATGCTAATTAAAATTAAAGCACAGCCCAAAAGTATGCTGCCACTTTATTATCGAAGTCGCTGCCGAATTAGCCTGTCAAAAATATATGAATGAATAAACACAGAAATGGAAATGAAACATTCAAATAAAAAAAAAAATATAAATAAATATATAAAGTAAGTATAATATAAATAATAAACTAAATGTATTTTAGTATTAATATTATGAAAAGCAAAATAATAAATAAATAATCATTATATTGAAATAGTGTATGTATATATAAATAGATAAATAATAAATGAAATAAGAAAATAATTTACAAAATTAAATAAATGAATAATTTGGTTTTGCCCTAATACGTTCCGACATATTTTTTTTTTTGATTTCATTTTAAATTTTTTTAATTTTTTCAATTTAAAGTAAAAATTTAATTAAATTAAGTTAACAAGTTAAAGAAAAATATTATCTTACCTCCCATCCTTCTCTTAATTGACCCCATGTCCTTGTTATTTGATTATGCTTTGGATCCAGGTCAATTCATTTGATTTCATGGCCTAGTATTATAATCCCCATAGCTAGTAGGTATAGACTTTGACTTATTGGATGTGTTAAAATTTTTAATTATGGATATAACTCCGTTGTCAAATAATAGTTTATACCTTTTACACATTGTTTACTTAATATTCTGAAGGTTTTATAGGTTGTTTATTGGATTTGCGGAGTATTGAGCTGCAGCCATCCCCTTTAATTTCACTTTGGACAAGTTCAACACTACCGGTACGACTGTTTTATGCAGATACCGAATTCCCCTTTTGCCTAATATCCCTTTCAGAAACCTTAAGGAATTTCGCTGGACGAGAATTAAGCAGCTTTCTAAGCGCAATCCGCAGCGAGACGACATATAATTTCCTGATTCCCCTTTTGCCTAATATCCTTTTCAGAAACATTAAGGAATTTCGCTGGACGAGGATCAAGCAGATTTCAAAGCGCAATCCGCCGCGAAATGACATATTGTTTCCTGGTTCCGCTCATAATTTCCTTCCCGTTGCATCTCATTATATAACTAAAGGGAATTCTATTATAGTTTACAGACAGTTGCATGACTCCCATATTATTATGGATATCGTGATTACAAACAATTTTGTTATCTTAAATTTTCTTTTGCCGTTTCTCTATCAAAATTAAATGTATAAATTAAATAGTGATTGACTAGATTTAATTAATCAAATCTTCGCAAGTCATTTACAGAGGTGGTTTTTGTCTCACGCCTAACTTCGCCTTCAACTGAGAATCTTAGTCCTACTGGACCCTCTACGTCAAATTCAAGAAGGGCCTCAACATTTCAGTCCCTTCAGACCAGAGTTCAAGCAAAACGTTTTTCCAATCCCGGTCAAGTCGAAATGCGCAACTCTGAAGATCTTAATTTGCCGCATGGCTCAACAACTAAGCAGCAAGAGGTACCAAACATGGAATCGATACAATAATCGATAGCCGAAACTATAAGAGTGGCTATGGTTGAGCAAACCCAACTCATTGCTACCAGATTGGCCGACCAAACGAACAGGTTGGTCCAAGCCCTTTCAGAAGGTCTTAGAGTTAGTCCAACTGCCAACCTAGTGAATGAAACTCCTTCTCACGTACGGCCTCTGTCTGAAGTACAAAATCAAACAATAGAACAATCTCTTCAGGCTTCGCTCAAAACCAGACAACAAGGAATGCTTCTTAACCAATCAGGCACCACATTTCGAAAACTCTCTCCATTTTGGTGGTGATATGTCGCATTCGGCAGCAGCAGTAACACCTTTTAATGGAAGATTATCCAGATCGAATAAGTCAGATAATGGCTAATTGGAAAATTAGGTTTACCGGCAAGTCCACTATGTCCATAAAAGATTTTTATATCGCGTAGAAGCTTTAACAAAGCAAACATTGGATGGCAATTTCGAGTTGAATGCCAGATATGCTAGTAACTTGTTTGATGAGAGCGCTAGCGAATGGTACTGGCGCTACCATAAGAGTGTCCTGGAAGTTTATTGGTCTGTGCGTTGCCCTTCGTGGCTAATTTAAGGATGGCCGGACGGACAGGGATTTGAGATGGTCTCTAACGAAGAAACTGCATCCGGTATTCAGTATGACTTGTCGGCGGTTGATTTGTCATGCTGGAATTGCGCGGAAAAGGTCACCGATATCAAGAGTGTATGGCAGAGTTATGTTACTTTCTTATGGCTGGGGAAAAGCAGATATTTACAAACCTAGTTGTAGAAACTGCAGTGCAAGCGTTTCAAAAAACTATCACGCCCGTACACCGCAGAGGGGTGTACGCAAACAGTTAGTCAACAAAGTGACCAATACCGACTAACCTTGTCGTTTCCAGCCTCATGTCACTCCATTCAACCAGACTTACTTTCAAACAATTATGTTAACTTACCGGGCAGACCAAACACCAATTCTAAACGTCGTAGAAATGAATTTAAAAATTTATGTAGAATAGAAAAAAAATTGCTGTTAGCTTCAACAATAGCCACACCTAATGATTTATGCTCTCATATCCAGGTAGTGCTGCTTGGTAAACCCGTGGGACTTATGGACACTGGGGCTTTGGTCAGCTGTATCGGGGGTACTTTCGCTTCTGAACTCCTTCATGGGGATCTAAATTATAAGGCAATGAACTCGAAAGTAAGAACGGCTGATGGAAAAGGTCAAAAAATTGTTGGCAAAGTGTTGGCAGAAGTAACTTACTGGGGAGAGACTAAGAATTTGACATTCTACTTAGTTCCTTCTCTAGCTGCAGAACTATACATTGGAATTGATTTTTGGACAGTTTTCGACTTATTACCTTTACACTTAATGACACAAAGTCTAAATATTTCGACACTAAATGATCCGACAATGCGAGAATTGACTCCAAAACAACAAAAATTGCTGCTGGAATCAATAAAGTTGTTCTCGTCATTTTCAAAGAAAGGATTGGGTAGGACAACCTTAATATCACACGTAATTGATGTAGCCGACGCTAAACCTATAAAACAGCGTCGACGCTAAACCTATAAAACAGCGTCACTATGCAGTATCGCCTGCTACTGAGAAGGTGATATACGAGGAACTCGATCGGATTTTACAACTCGGAGTTATTCAGGAATCAAACAGCTCCGTGGTCGTCCTTAGTCGTTTTAGTGAAAAAGCCCGGAAAAGTTAGGTTATGCATTGATCGCAGAAAGGTTAATGAAGTAGTCGTAAAAGATGCGAATCCTATGCCATTAATTTATGGATGCTATTTGGCAAATAGCTCTGGACGCAAACTCTCGCGACAAGACCACCTTCACAGTTTCTGGGCGTCCTTTATATGAGTTCGTTGTCATGCCGTTTGGGCTCACTAATGCAGTCTATGTACAGACTAATGTTTAAAGTAGTTCCAGCGCATTTGCGTAACGAAGTCTTTATTTAGCTAGACGACTTACTCATTATTTTAGATTCCTTCGATCGCCATCTCGAAGTCCTGTCGATAGTTGCCTCACATTTATCTCGTACTAATCTTACCCTTAACGTCGAAAAAAGTAAATTTTGCCGACGGGAAGTTACGTATTTGGGACATGTAATTGGCAATGGCATTATCAGTACAGATCCAGACAAAATATCACCCGTTAAGGACTTTCCAATTCCACGCTCAGTAAAACAAGTTTGCAGGTTCTTTGACATGACTGGATGGTATCATAAATTTATCAGAAATTATGCTTCAATCTCATCCCCATTTTCCGATACTCTCAAGGCAAAACGGAAGTTTGAATGAAGTTTGAAGCTCAACAGGCATTCGAGTCCTTAAAGAATCACATGTGTTCGGCTCCGGTATTGCATACCCCAAAGTTTGCTGAACCTTTTTCAATACATTGTGACGCTAGTCACACTGGAGTTGGAGCTGTGTTGATGCACACCAATAGTGAGGGTGGCGATGTGCCGATTGCATTTAAGTCAAGGAAACTTAATCGATGCCAAAGGCAGTATACGGTCACCGAGAAGAAGTGCTAAGCGACTGTTTTGGCAGTAAAAAAATGTAGGGCCTATATAGAAGGTCAAGAGTTTACTGAGATCACGGATCATGCATCTTTAAAATGGCTCATGACCCAAGTGGATCTTAGGTCACGGCTAGCCCGTTGGTCTCTTAAATTACACGGGTTTAAATTCAAGATACAGCACAAAAAGGGCAGCGAAAATATAGTCCCCGATGCTCTTTCACGTATGTATACGGAAGATTTGTCTTCTGTTCTGCTTAATAGCTTAATAGTCGACTTGGAGTCACGAGAATTTAAGTCCCCAGCCTACGAGTCCATAAAGAATAAGATTCGCACAACCCAGTCTTCTTTGTCAGACCTAAAGATTGAAAATGAATTTATTTACCGTCGATCCGGGCATGCGGCAGACTCCAAAGTTGTAGATGATGTATGCTGGAAACTCTGGGTGCCACAGCCTCTAATATTTTCTGCCCTTAAAATAGCTCATGATGATCCCTTGCATGCACATGGTGGAATAAACAAAACTTTAGAAAGACTCAGGAGGTTTTATTACTGGCCAAATATGGTAACAGATGTAAAAAATTATATAAATGCTTGCAACGTTTGTAAGGCCACGAAGCATCCCAATCAGACTTTAAAACCTAAAATGGGACATACTGGCCAATCGCTGCGGTTCTTTCAAAAGTTATTTGTCGATTTTCTGGGACCCTATCTACGTAGCAAATCTGGATATATAGGAATGTTTGTTGTACTAGACCATATGTCGAAATTTCCATTTTTGAAGCCCGTCCGAAAATGTACAGCTGAATCTGTCAGACGGTATTTGGAAGAATATCTCTTCCATTGCTTCGGAATACCCGAAACCATAGTATCTGACAACAGAGTTAAGTTTAAATCTAAGTCTTTTCCATTCATTTTCCATACCTATACAGCATATTCTTCTCCTCAGGCTAATGATTCAGAGAGAGTCAACCGATCCGTTCTTTCAGCCATCATGGCATATGTGGACCCAAGCCATCGTAACTGGGACGAGAAATTGAGTTTCATAAGCTGTGCACTTCGCTCAAGCTTTCATTTAGCCATTAACACAAGTTCTTACAAATTGGCATTTGGTCAGCATATGGTCACAAACGGCAATAGCTACAAATTATTGCAAACTCTAGGCATGCTAGATGATCGCAGCCCATAATTTAATCGAGAAGACTCTTTTGATCTCCTGCGTAGTAAGGCAAAAGATTCGACGCAGTCTCAGCATGCACGAAATGAAAAGGCTTACAATTTGCGAGCCAGAGAAGTGTCATTCAAAGTCGTTCAAGAGGTGTATAGGCGCAACTTTCAGCAAAGCAACTTTGCGAAGGGATACAGCTCAAAACTAGACCCAAGCTTCGTCAAAGCCCGAATTGGTAGGAACGCTGGTAATTATTATTACGAGTTGGATGATTCTCAAGGAAGACTTATCGGCAAATTTCATACAAAAGATATTAAGCAATGATTCTATCGTCTGCAAGCGTGAATCCCGCTCGTTGTGTTCTACCCCAAGCGTGATTTTAGTGGGGTAGAAAATGTAGAGCGCTTACCTAAGTTAATAAAATTGTATGCCTAAGTTTATGCTTTTGTTGTTTTTAAGACCAAGCCGAGCTTTTGCGGACGCCCTCTATTAGATAAAGTAGTACAATGTCGAGACCTTTTTGGAAGTTGATTAAAAATTGTTCTGATCACGCTTCTTGAGTTTTTGTCTGCCGAAAGTGATGGTCGTGCGAGTCCCATCGACTTTGATTTTTTTTTGCCTCGTGGATATGGAAAAATGTTATTCGTGGACGCGATGAAAATCGACTCTAACCCGCAATTCTTTTAATGAACGAATAATATAATAGCCAACAACAGAAAATTCTCTGTGGGCAGGTGCGTCTCCAATAAACAATTATAAATTATTTCGAGCGCAAAATGTACATAACTGAAATCAGCTACAATGAAGCCGCCGCCAGATAAGCACTTTTAATGAAAAAAAAAAACTATACCCTTAAATAAATATAATAAATATATTAGAAATAAATATATATTCATATATATGTATATAATAAAACCCGTGATGAAATAACATACTGGAGAACAGAAGAAGAAGAAACAAATTATGTTTGTCACGGAACTGAGGCTTCAGCCGATTGCATGACCAAGTGGAGTTTTCCAACGCCTACAGCCATCGCCAGCTTGGCTTTACAGTGGGATGGAGCGGATTGAGGCATCCCGGATCCTGGATTTTATCCAACTTCGGTAAAAGTTGTTTTATGTGCTCCGACAGGTAAACGAGCTTTGGAATTAATCGTTCAACCCCTTATGCAATGTTTTCTCTTCCTATTAACCAGTCCGGGTCTGTTTTTAAAGAATTGGGTGCCGATTTGCTTAACACTCGTCGATCTCATTGAACTTATCTGAACATTTTATTCGTTGATGAATTTTCAAAGGTCGGGTCAAAAACGTTTTCTTATATAGACTCCCGTCTAAAACGAAGTTTGAATAACAGCTAAAATCCTTTTAAAGGAATTTTACTGATCGTTTTTCGCGATCTTATACAACTAGGTTTGTACCTAACTAACGCAAAGCATTTATACTGCTTTATTTGGGTCTTCTCTTTGGGGATGCTTTACAGACATTATGCGACAGCGGAATTATCAACCTTTTGCAATAGCCTTAAATAACGTGGCATCTGTCATGTCAACCTATTTCGAAATAGCGTTTGTTCAAGTGACCAAGTTCCAGATGATGCTATTCATATGGAAGTTCTATGGTTTAACACAACAAAGCTTAACTCAATTGCAACTGACCAACATATTTCTAATGCCGTGTATCTCAATGCATCTGCCAAGAATAGAATTCTTGAGTCCGTCCAGGAGTTTAAGACTTCTCAAACCCAGAGATTACCCAATTCCCTTATTTTGAAAACCACAGCAAAGTTTATGGTGACATCCAATATAGATACTGCTGGTGGACTAGCTAACGAAGTAAGAGGATCTTTAATGAAGATAGGAGTCAACTCAGCCACTCCTTCAATTTTGTGGATAAAGTTCTTAGAAGGAAGTGTAGGAGTTAATGTTCGAGCTAAATGCTCACATCGCCAAGAACCTTCGTGGACTCCAGTTCAGAAAACTATTAAAAGTTTTCAATATCATTCAAACGAGCAAGTAACTATTGACGGCGAGCAATTTCCTGCAATACCTGCAGAAGCAATTACTATTTATAAACGCCAGGGTGCTACATATAACAAATTGGTTGTCCAGTACCTTGTAGTAGAGCCACAAATGCGTCTGGCCTAGGTGAATTCTACCCCCGAAACCTGAAGCAGGCTCAGCTGTAAACCAGGAACTAAATATTTTATGACCCGAAAAACTTCTTAAGACGCATTTCGATTATTTGATTAATGGTTCGGACTTCAATTTAATTTTCCATAATACGGAAAGTCTGCATTATGATTTTAGTGACATTTCTAATGATCAACTTATTATACACAAACTCAGATGAAGCATATAACCTAACTGGCTTTTCAACGGTCGTGCGACTCGATTGCACATTAAACGGAAGATATCCACCAAAAAGAGATACAAGTCCTTGATGGTTTTAGTAGTATATAAAAGTCCGTGCTATCCTTTGCGTAAATTTGAAACTGAATTTACAAACTTATCTACCCAATACCGCCAGATCCCATAAAGTATATATATTCTTGATCAGGTTCAACTTTCTGCAACTCGCACTTTTCAAAATATTTAAAGAAGCGTTTGATCAGTATCAGAGTTTCCGATACCCAATGCAAAACGCCACCTAACGAGATTTTTAAGATAGAGAATGAGAACGCTCAGGATGCAATCAATAAGATCAAATCTAGGTTGTGATTAACTTCTTGCCTATTCATTCCAATTATAAGCTGGCTTTCATTCTTCAATGCGGTGCATCGATATGGTGTGTAGGAGCCGTGTTAGCTCAATGTAACGAAACGTCAAGAACGTTACATACCTTATTTATTTATTTAATGTCAAATAAAGTCAGTTGACACAAAAAATACAAGAAGTAACAAATTTAATTAAATTAAATATAATATAAAATTAAAAAACGTTTATAAAAATTAAAATGTAAAACATATTTATAAGATTTCTGGTGGTATTTAAGTGCAAAATGGATCAACATTTGATGAATGAATTATGGAATCGCGAATTTATGAAGATAACGCTCATATAACTGAGGTCAATTTGGGAATCTTTCCAGAATTAATCTTTCAGTCTAAAGCCTTTAAATCGAAATAGTACAGCGAGAAAAGCTCTTGCAATCGGACCTGCCAGATCTTAAAGTTTTTGAGGAACTTACTTATCATCGCTCGGATTTTCCAACAGATAGCTTTGACAGGGAGAGTTGGAAGCTATTTGTACCCTATGAGCTGCGCGCGATCAACCAACTGCTTCCCATTGTAGCATAGGGAAATATTTGGATCGTATCCGTCGAAAATTCTTCTGGCCAAATATGGTTGTGGACGTGCGCAGTGTGTGAAATATGTAAGACCACAAAATACCCGACTCAGAAACTCAACCCACCCAGTAGCCAAATTTTGAGCGAACGACCATTTCAAAAAGTTATACATAGATTTAGTAGGTCCATTTTCAGGAACAAAGAAGGGTAATATCGGCCTCCTGGTTATCGATCATTACTGAAAATTCACTTTCCTCACGCACATGAGGAAATTAAGTTCGAAGATTATTCGTTCGAAGTTATTGACCATCTTGGTGAAACTCTCTTTCTTTGCTGTGGTACCGTGCTAAACGGTGCTAAGTGACAATATAACTCAGTTTCTAAGCCATGACTTCGCCCCATTTCTTAGAGACCATAGTGTTGAGCACGTATGTACGGCAGCATATTAACCGTAAGTTAATCCTAGGGAGTGGGATACCTATTTGAGTAGCATAAATTGTTCATTAAGAAACTCTCTACATCAGTCGACAGGCAGCTCTCCATATTTTGTCCTTTTTGGTCAATATATTTTGATACAGGAAGTGAATATAAACTCATTAGAAATATACAATTATTAGACTAATTAGTAGCTCCAGTTCTGTTAAACAGAGAAGACGCTTGCTCAAATTTAACACTGAATGCTTTCTGGACTACTTTCGATACTGACACAAAGTTACATTGAAGGTCTTTCACATATAATGTATCAGTCAAATCAAATTTTCCACTTTATGGGTTCTTTTCCACGTCCATATGCCTGTATGTAATTATTTCCAGCTAAAATAATTTTCTCTTTGTGCTCTCTCAATTCAATAAAGCACTATCATTGTTACACAAATGCGTTGTGGCGCCACTGTCTAGACACCACGTGTTCTTTGCAAAATGACCACCACTTTGGTTTCTTGCCGCTGCAAACACTGAGTACAATATTTCTTACTTTCTTTATTTGTCTCGCCTTGCACTTTTCGGTGCTATCTTTTGCGCGACAATTTGTTTGTGTGGCCACAGCAGCCAATATTTTTATATTGATTTTGAGTGCATCGTTCGGATTTAGTTTTGGACAGGTATGTTTCTGGCGCATTGTGCCTCATGGTTAATACTAAGTGAATTACAGTGAAGTGCTATATCGGTGAAAAGGAATATTTTTTGCTGGTCTATAGCGACCCTCTCATCGCTGTATCGAGGGAATATTTGGTCATATTATTAGTTATATGGTTTAACACAACAAAGCTTAACTCAATTGCAACTGACCAACATATTTCTAATGCCGTATATCTCAATGCATCTGCCAAGAATAGAATTCTTGAGTCCGTCCAGGAGTTTAAAACTTCTCAAACCCAGAGATTACCCAATTCCCTTATTTTGAAAACCACAGCAAAGTTTATGGTGACATCCAATATAGATACTGCTGGTGGACTAGCTAACGAAGTAAGAGGATCTTTAATGAAGATAGGAGTCAACTCAGCCACTCCTTCAATTTTGTGGATAAAGTTCTTAGAAGGAAGTGTAGGAGTTAATGTTCGAGCTAAATGCTCACATCGCCAAGAACCTTCGTGGACTCCAGTTCAGAAAACTATTAAAAGTTTTCAATATCATTCAAACGAGCAAGTAACTATTGACGGCGAGCAATTTCCTGCAATACCTGCAGAAGCAATTACTATTTATAAACGCCAGGGTGCTACATATAACAAACTGGTTGTCCAGTGTCTTGTAGTAGAACCACAAATGTGGCTGGCCTTGATATAGTAGGTGAATTCTACCCCCGAAACCTGAAGCAGGCTCAGCTGTAAACCAGGAACTAAATATTTTATGACCCGAAAAACTTCTTAAGACGCATTTCGATTATTTGATTAATGGTTCGGACTTCAATTTAATTTTCCATAATACGGAAAGTCTGCATTATGATTTTAGTGACATTTCTAATGATCAACTTATTATACACATACTCAGATGAAGCATATAACTGGCTTTTCAACGGGCGTGCGACTCGATTGCACATTAAACGGAAGATATCGAGGCGTTTTTATATTTATTAAAACTGAACTATATCATTATGTAAGTCTTTGTTCGACTGGTAAAAATTTGAATGGGTCACATGTTTTTAAGTATGCTGCGTTTCAATACAAGTCCTTGATGGTTTTAGTAGTATATAAAAGTCCGTGCTATCCTTTGCGTAAATTTGAAACTGAATTTAAAAACTTATCTACCCAATACCGTCAGATCCCATAAAGTATATATATTCTTGATCACGTTCAACTTTCTGCAACTCGCACTTTTCAAAATATTTAAAGAAGCGTTTGATCAGTATCAGAGTTTCCGATACCCAATGCAAAACGCCACCTAACGAGATTTTTAAGATAGAGAATGAGAACGCTCAGGATGCAATCAATAAGATCAAATCTAGGTTGTGATTAACTTCTTGCCTATTCATATCAATTATAAGCTGGCTTTCATCCTTCAATGCGGTGCATCGATATGGTGTGTAGGAGCCGTGTTAGCTCAATGTAACGAAACGTCAAGAACGTTACATACCTTATTTATTTATTTAATGTCAAATTGTTCATTAAGAAACTCTCTACATCAGTCGACAGGTAGGGGAATATTTTGTGGTGGTCTATAGCGACCCTCTCATCGCTGTATCGAGGGAATATTTGGTTATATTTAGTGAGGTGTGCGAGCCAGACGAGCGTGCATATTGGTGCTGCACTAAGCAGGCAATACTATTGAGACGTCAAATCGACAAAAAATTGCACTGGTGCGAACAGGTACGCATCCGTTCTATTAGGCCCTAAAGGGTTATGAATGTGTGCGAAAAAGCAGCTATGTATATTGCTACATGTTCACGCAGACCTTTGAATGTGTGAAAAGATAGCAGCATAGTTTTATTCTTTTCTTTTTATGCGCGAGCTGGCACTCGATTTTCAGTATTTTAGTGTTTGGGCTTGATGTGTAACCTTTCGTAAAATAGGGTGGTATAACTGTCGAACAATTTTGTAACCATAGCCCGTAAAATGTATTGCGCAAATCTAAAACAGGGTATCATTGCCGCGACATACAAAATGTTTTGTTTCTCGATGATCACACATATACGCATTCATACGAAGATTGGTTTCAACGGGCTCATGTCACAGTGCGCAGACGGCTTTTCTAATGATACCGCTTTTATGATTTCCACTAGACAATGTCGTTAGAAAACAGAATTGTATTAGATTTGAAATAGATTGAATTAGATTTCCTGCCCACGCATATTTTAAGAATTCATGCGAAATAATCTACTTTCATATTGCCATTTGTAGGTTGGTTCATAAAGTCGCCGCGATCAGCGAGTTAGATGTGGAGGACACCACCACAATGCCAGAAGCTGGGGAACCATTCCTTTAATTCTCATGAGGGGGAAATAACCAAAACGCGTGATGGATAGCCTCAACAACCTACCAATCAAATTTTGTGACTTTGGCCTTAAAATTGTGGGAGATATGTGGTTTTATCGGTTTGCGAATATCGATTTTATCGATTTCCTAGCCTCCCGATGACTCCAATTCTTACATTTTGTCTGACGGGAGCACAGAGCAGTATGTGTTTCAAGTTTCAAGTCTCTATCTCTAAGGGTGTCGAAAAATGTTTCGTTCATACAGGCCAGGACAGACAGACAGCATGACGGATATTGCACAAAACCAATATACTATTGATACCCTCGGTATCTGTTGGGGTTTTAAGCGACAAAAGTGATGTACTTAGTTTGGCGGTTAGACACACAGCAATATAAATTATGCAATTCTAATGAAAATTTCACTCGATCTTAAACACTGTTTTTTTCAACATAACCTTAGTTACATTCAACATTTTCTTTATGCCTGTGCCCATAACCTGTTGGGTTGTTATGCAATAAAAGTGATGCACTCCCTACCTGCAATAATTTAAGAGTAATAATGAAGGTGGAATCACAATCCAGAAACGGGACTTATATGTACTACCGAGCGAGAGTTTTGTTAATATTGATGGCTTTCTTTGGATAGCAATGCATATACTAGAGGGGGTAAACTGAAAAACAATTGCATGATTTACCTTGTTGGTGATGTTCGGTACGAGTTGAATGGTATTAAAATTTATCGAACTAGATTGGTTGGCACTTCAACAACTTTAAAAACTATATTTGCTTAAATAAACCAGACAGTCGCATGCTTGGGAATTCTGGATAGTTGCAAACGAAAAAAACTGACAATAATGGATATTTTAATCTCTCTATTCCTCTAAAATACTTGCTTGACTTATTAAATTGTAAACAATTATAGCGAAACGAGTGCATTCTCTATTGCCTGAAAGCTTTACATTCCACACGTGATGAGTTCCTTTTGCTAGTGTTGGATTGAGATAACAATCACAACTGCGGAATGCAACTGGTAGTGAGCCTCCATTTTTTTGTTAAATTTAACTTTACAACTTTCTTCTCATCACTGAGTCTAATATGTGATACTTTCCATGTAATATTAGATATATTTAATTTATACTCAGTATTTCCAATCTTACTATGATTATACATCATCCATGTTTTTAGTTATTGGTAAAACCGCAATATGGTTAACCAGACACCACAATGTGAAGAATCACAATAAGAGTTTTATTAATACTGAGGGTTTGATTTCTTTGGCTAACAACTCGTCTACTGGAGGTGGTAAACCAAAAACCAATTGTATGAGTTACCTTTTTAAAGAAGTTCGGTTTGAGTTGAGCGAATTAAATTTGTTACTTCAACAACCATAAAAAACTATATTTCCGTGTTTATTTATTTAATGTCAACTAAAGTCAGTCGAAACATAAAATACAAAAAGTAAGAAAAATTGAACTTAAATTAAATGTAAGATAAATTGTAAAATTATATATATAAATTAAAAAATATGAAATATTTATAATATTTCGGGGGGTATTTAAGTTTAAAATGGTCCAACATTTGTTGCGTGAATTGGGGAAAACCCATTAGGAGAGCTACGATAAAATGACATGACCTTACGCTTAAAGCAGTTTAAATGAAGTAAATTCATTTTACACCATCACAAAAATGAGAGTAAGTCCGCGTGCAATAAGCATTGAGAGCTCATATCATTATACGTCTGGCACATAATAATACATTATGCATCGCCGAATATGATTGTAAATCGGTCAACTCAATATGTACGGATGAAAAAATCGCTACCGTTCCGACTAATGTATACTTTGTCGGACAAATTGGAAGAGAAACGCAAGCAGAATTTGGAATTGGAGAAACTTAATAAGCAACTTCGCGAAGGCCAATATCGGAAAAACTGCTTAGTGTGTTTGTCCGAAACGACCCGCCTTGGGGATCATTCCATCGTCTCTCTGCCCTGTGGCCACGTATTCGGGGAGAATTGCATTACCAAATGGCTGCGTTGTCACCAGTTCTGTCCGCAGGTATGCTTGGCTAATCAAGTGCGTCGACTCTGCTTTGATCTATGAATTGTCAACATATATATATATATATATACATATGTCATTATAGTCGGACAAATGTTGGTGGAGTAGGATCAGCAGGTGGTGGTGGTGTTGGTGCATCATCAGCAACAAGCGGAGTAGGTCCTGGACAAGTTGGTGGCCCAAGCGGACACTTGGCTATAAAATCAAAAAAGTCAAAATTCGTCAACACGATTCGGAGCTAAGCCCAAGGCCTCGACGATCATATCAAAACAATTCGTCGTCGTCGTCGCGTTACTATACCAAAAATAGTGACATTTTGGGTGCAAGCGGCAATGGCAAATCGGGACCATCGTAGTCCACAATGATGTCGTCCTTGGTACTACTATTGCTGGAGTCGGATGCACAACGTCGCCAGGACAGTGGAAGCACAGAGCGTACCATATTACGGCACATGAGAAGTTGGGGCAACATTATCAAACAGAAATGTAATTTTGATTATTACGTTTCGAAAACTAAAATTTTACGAGAAATTCAAAGTCGTATGCTGAATTTGCTTGTGATCCTCCTACTCCTTACTGGAAGTATGTCCTTTGCTTTCTATACGAGAACAGTTTCCTGTTGCCCTTGTGGTGGACGCGCTGCACCAACGGGAACTTGATGGTCGAATCGTGGAACTGCTTGACGTGCACACGACGTGTCTTCGCGGCGGCAATTGATTGATGATCTGAATGGAATGGGCACGAGCACGATGACGAGCGCCCATGTCCCGGTAGCACTGTGTGACGGCACCGCCAACGGTCAGAACACTGTAATCCCTGTACATGCCCGAACGCGAATCGTAGTGCAACGAGATGCATACATTAGTATGTTAGAATGCAATATTATAGAAGAAAGGTCATCAAATAGATTAAGAAGCACTGGACCCAAATGACTATTCTGGGGTACCCCAGAGGTAACTAGGATAGGTTTAGAAATTAATGTTTTGAAAACTACTTTTTGAGATCTGTTACTCAGATAATCAGAAATCCATGCAAGAAGATTAGTGGGGAATCCTATAAGGATTAGTTTATGAAGAAGGTGACAATGGTTAACAGAATCAGAACGCTTTCTGCAGTCTGTATTAACGACATCAGTTTGCATTTTATTCTGAAATCCTTTGATAGCAAGTGAAGTAAATTCAAGAATGTTAGTAGGTAGTAAACCTACATTTCAGAAAACCATGCAGGAAAGGTGAAATAATAGACCCATATAAGTGTTGCAATTGAGTTGTTACTATTTCATGAAATGCCGTAGGTATGGCGGACAATTTGGTTTTTTACATCAGAATTTGATCCATTTATATGGAGAGGAATAATAAATGACGTCTTCCAAATAACTCCTTCCAGTTCGGCAAGAAGTAACTTTTCAGTTATCGCAGGACCAAAATTGCAATTAGATCTTTGTACAACGTAAAGATAGGGTAGATTGGGTGAAAAGTTAGAAGAGGAATAAGTAGATTGTAAATACTCTGCAAACATATCGGCTGCAACCTAATCATTCTAATGAAATGAAGTAATGAAAACGATTTACGTTTCATATTTACAAAGTTATAGAACTGCCTGGGGTCCTATGGAAAATGCAGCCTACAGCGAACAAGATAATTATTATAAAAATGCGAGATATGAGTAATAAAAGTTGATTTAGCAACCAAATATAGAGATTAATCAAAAGGATTACTTCTTAAACTTCTTAAAATACATAGACTTCACATTTTTCAACCTGGTTAATTTCCGCGAAAGCCAGGGAGGCCTGTTAGCCTTCACAGGATTCGTACGGGGAACACAAGCATCGAAATGTGAGTTTAAGGTTGTATAAAATATGGATATTGCAATATCCATATTGGTACATGAATTTAATTCTGACCAATCAGTGTCTAATAATAATTGGTTAAGTTTCAAAAAATCTGCTTTACGGAAGTAACGATTCTTACGTGTAGTATCCGTTACTACAAAAGGCACAAGAGTTGGCATCTCTATAATCAAATCGAGCGTGGGATGATTAGGATCTTCAAGATAATCATGTAGATCACAGCGAGAGATAATACTACAAGTTGGATCTGATACAAAAATTAAATAAAGAAAACGGTAGTTACAGTTTCGAATAGGGTTAACTTGAGACAGTGACAAATCAGGAAGTTCATCCATAAATTCATTTGAACTGAGTGGCACCAATACATTTAGTGGAGTGGACCATATAATATTAGGAAGATTAAAGTCCCCACATACAATCAAATAGTCTCTATCAGAATGTATAGAGATGTGTTGGATAGCGGATAGATGATTTAAATAGATAGAGACATCTGATTGAGGTGGAATGTAGGAGGAACATGTGATGAATAATGAAAAAGTATTAAGCACAATTTTAATACTTATAAAAGTCAAGAGAGAATAGAAGTAAGAAATAATCCGACGAAAGATCAAAATCAACAGCAATCAGACAACTACCACCCAAGCGTGATACGCGATCACGACTATAAGGGGTGTCTTTTAGAAAATATTGGCTTTAACCAAGTTTCGGTAAATATTAGAATATTAAATTCAAAAGAAAGACTGTCAACAAATAAGTTAGAAAGTTTAGTCTTAAGACCTCTAACATTCTGATAAGCCAATGAAATAGAGGATTTTAGTTTATTGGTACAACATTAAAAGAAGAAGCCCCAGAAGAATATAGAGTCAGTGTAATAGAAGTCCGAATACGATTTTTATTTGTATACTCCTTTTTTAGTACTAAGCCTTTCGGCCAGAAATTGGGACAACAGCTTGTGCCAAATAGAGAGATTTTTCTTTAATAATTAAATGGAATGGGACACATTAGAGTCCCTACAATTGATTGCAGATGGTGCAGGAGAAATAAACTACATCAACTGCTGACCATTATCGATAGTAGGCGTTAGTGATATAGGGGCAATGCCGGAACCGAAGCCAATAAATTTGGTTCTCGAGCCAAAGCAGGCTCAGTTGATCGCTTCTGCTTAAAAGGCTAATTTAATATTTTTACACCATTAAGTTGATTCTCCAATGCATCAAAATCAGCACTTAGTCTACTGAATGCGAAGATCATTAAATTCCGCTTAGTTTGCTTCATAAAAATCTGGATATCGGACTCCGCATCGTTGCAGTTTTGTAAGTAGCAAGACATATTCGATGAAAAAATTAATATGCTCGAAAAAGAAGATACAAAGGAATCGGCACTGTACAGAGAAAAGAACAAAAGTTAAAAGCGCAGAGCTAGGTGAAATACGAAATAACAATACCAAGCTTGACCGCTGCACGAATAAACAACGAAAATGGACAAAAACTTTCCACAGCTAGAACAACAACACGTATAAGCACAGTTAGGAGTGTACACGACAATTAAGAGAGCAATAGTAACAAAGCACACACAAATACCACTATAACAAAAACAATACACCACGATTGAGAGTGTAATGTATGCAAGCAAGTAGATTTGTATATTAAAACATTCAACGAAACCTTGAGAGCGAGAGCATAAAGGCACATGAAAACAATAACAAAACACAGCTGTTAACCGATCACTGTAAATATGTACGAGAAAAGATTTTTATGATTTGCCAATCAGAGAGATTACTGGCAGAAAACCCAAATTACCAAAGCATAGACAGAAAAAGCAACAAGAACACTAGTACAGGGAAACAAGAGAGCTATTTCATTATATTAATCATATTCAATAACGAGATAAATTGATTAAGACCTCAAACTAGACACAGCACAAGAAAAACACAATCGACTACCGCAAAGGCTATAACTGGACTGATGACTAATGATTGATGTATGCACATTAATATTAACAGAAAATAACAACACTTCGCACTAGTAATGTTTATTGGGACGTGACTGTAACAACGATCGGCATGTTAACACACATGTAAACAGCTAATCTATAATGATGCGGCAGGACCATTCACAACCATTCGCACGGTGACCTAATTTGCAACTCTGACTCAGAGCAACTGTTCCGGTTCCGGTTCATCCATTTGATTGTCCGAAGCTCATATAGACTCGTCCAAATCTCCACAAAACCGTTAACCTCTCGGAATTCTCCTTTCCCCAAATCAACCACCATCCAATTTTTGAAACAGTTCAGTAAGTATTATTAATTATTAGGAATTGCGGGTAGACTGTGCCTCACCAGTAATCAATACACATGAATGAAAAAGGCGTAAGCTAACCACCGTTAGGTATACACATAAATGATTTCGAATTCTTTTCTCCTTTCGGAATTTTAGTATTGGCTCATAATACTTCATCGTTTCGTTAATATTTCGCATATCGCCTATCTTTTGATAATTAACTAATTATTATTACCATTTGTTAAATTTAGTACCACAAATGTAAATATAAAATAATTTTAAAATTGCTTATTAATATAAATCTTGAATAATCGTTAGTTAACATATACCATTTATGATACTGAAGATATAGCAGCTAGCATAAATGCTGATATAGTGTTGTATAACATTTATAGAGACCCAGTTTTGATTCATACTGAAACCGTGGATACCTCTTGCAAACGTAAATTCCATCGAGCTCGTTTTGTAACCTGGTACTATTGAAACATGTCCTTCGCGTAGACATCCTTGTACACTTTCGCAGTTAAATGACGTAGAAAGTCAGTCTTCGGAACAGCCCTTTCAAGTTCCTCGAACATTTGGTGGTGCCCATCGAACTGGTACTACACCTAGGAATAGACGTAATATCAGATCCAATAATCACACCCATCCTTTCTGAATAGCGAATTCAGTAACTTAGTTAAAACTCGTTAGATACATTTCGAGCCCGTATGGTTGTAGAATTGACTGACGAGATCAGTTTAGCTATAACAAACCTTAATGTCTCTAATAACCATCAGGAAGCTCGAATTGAGTCAGGAATCGAGCAAAATAATTTAATGAATTCAAATAGTACTAATGGGTATTAAGAGATTCGAACAGCTATAAATAATCGAAGCACCGATTCCATTGAACGACCCGGTTTCAAAGATCAAATAATTATTCGATGCCTTGCGTGAGCGATATTAAGATCAACGCTCGGATGAGGAGATAAAAGATTCTTTAAAATCTCGTAAACAGCGAAATGGATGCTATCCTGTGCATTGCTGATGCACTGATGAACCAATGACAGATAGGGAGATAGTGTCTAATATTGAAAAAAAATGTTAAGCCTGAATTGTGGTTAGAACTACTTCATGTAGCTATACCAAATATAGCAACCCTTCGAACTGAATTTCACAGGCACGAACAATTCTGTTTAAGTTTGTCTTCAAAACCTGTGACTCGGCTACCTTAAACCAGACGTTTTCTCAAAGAAGTCATGCATGAGGAAGAATCGATAGATACTTCCCATACAGATTCTGCAGAGGCAACCGAAATAAATGCAATACGATCAGTTGATAGGTAAAAATGTTGGAATTGTGATGGAATGGGTCATAGATATCAAGATTATACAAAAACTAGACGTGTCATTTGCTATGGTTGTGGCCGTCTTGATACATACAAACCGACATGTCCTAAGTGCAACCCCGTATCGGAAAATTTGCAACAGGATATCCAGTGGATATCCACCTGCAGCCTCGGATCCACTATTAAACAGTGAAATTGTCTCATTTGTACCCCACTAATTCCTAAAAATAAGCCAGAGTTATCGAAGGATGCGACTGACATAATGTTTAAAAAATATGTTTAAAAAAATGAGAAAAACAATTTTAATCTACTAAGCGCAGGCTCGAACAAGTTGAATCGAGCTGACGAATTTGCTAAATTACGATTAGACATCCAATCGCCATGTGAATAAAGCTTATGAAACAAATCAGACAACATATCATGTACATATGTGCGAGGCTACGTCATTTGAATTTGGACAAATAGTTGTTAAACGAAAATTTTTGTTAAGTAATGTATCCGCTAATTTTAATGCGAAGTTCGCTCATGTTGGACTTATATTAAGCATGTGCTGTGGTGCTGTACACATATGCACATGTTTGCCAGTTGTATTGGGGCCTTTAACAAGTAACTTGCTGTTAATCTGTTGGTTGGACAAAATGGGGAACAAGTCTACAAACTCCCTGACGCCGTATCCATAGTGGGCACGTGCAGCGGTACAGCCTCTTTAAAGGCGGATCAGCTCCGAAGTCTCGGACGACCGGCTTTTGTAATTGCAGTGTAGCGCGTAAACATCCAACATCTTATTGGAATAAAGTGCACCAATTTGTGAAAGTAACTGATCCTATGTGAATGGCGGTGACCGAAACATCATGAACAAATAGTGACCGCACTGCGGCAAAACTTCGATTATTTAAACTGAAATCTACAAGGCCATTCACAACAATTTAGTTAAACCTTAATTTAAATTAACATAGAATGAATTTGTGAAGAATTAATATTTAATTTCATAAAGAGTTAGCTAAGCTTGGTGTGGTATGTATATGTAATATCAGCTGTTATATTGTCTAATCCGTTTTGAAGTTCACACAGCAACGTCATCCGTCTTCAGGCCTGTCGGCTACGATGGACTACTAACACAGCTGTTTTGGTGCTGTAAGTACGGCTTAACCGAACTCAGAGATTGTAAGTTTTAAAGAAAATAACAAACAAATGATGAGCATATAACAGATGTGGCATACCACGATATATGTAAATACCTCCTTGATTAAGTTAACTCAAATTACATATACATATATCCAGATGCCTTTGTAGCATAAATTTATTATTGAATACTAGTTTATCTAAAATAAAGATAAAGAAGTTGATTGAAGTTGAAAGAATTATTATAATTAGGAAACACTCCCAAACATGAAATTTGAAAAATAGTAATTAAGTAAAACTTCAAAAACTAATGTTCAGAATAATTGAACTAAAACAATCATTATGAAGTGTGTAAGCAATTAATTATGAATTAAAATAGTTTAATGGGCTACTGAAATAAATATGGGTTTGCATCTTTAATAGGGCAAAGGCACCGAATATTAGTCTTCGCAGGTTGGGCGGGTAAAAGAAGAACTTCAACATCTCTGTTCTTCGACCTAAGTATATCACTAGTGGATTCTGTTGGCTATTCTGTGTGGTTGTTTTATTCCGTTCCTTTAGCACTCTGTCTGCTATTTTTTAGTTATGTGATACGGCAGCTTATTAGGTAGCAAAAGCACCCACCACACTTTACCTGAGCACAGTCGACCCTGTAGGCAGAGTCCGACTCCAGTTTGCCCCACACTTTAACGTGCTACATAATTAAATGGCGCCCAACGTGGGGCTATGAATAACGTAGTACGGTTGCTTTTCCAACTCCAACAGTCACAAAAATTTGATTGTCCGAAGCTCGTATAGCCTCATCCAAATCCCCACAAAACCGTTAACCTCTCGGAATTCTCCTTTCCCCAAATCAACCACCATCCAATTTTTGAAACAGTTCAGTAAGTATTATTAATTATTAGGAATTGCGGGTAGACTGTGCCTCACCAGTAATCAATACACATGAATGAAAAAGGCGTAAGCTAACCACCGTTAGGTATACACATAAATGATTTCGAATTCTTTTCTCCTTTCGGAATTTTAGTATTGGCTCATAATACTTCATCGTTTCGTTAATTTTTCGCATATCGCCTATCTTTTGATAATTAACTAATTATTATTACCATTTGTTAAATTTAGTACTACAAATGTAAATATAAAATAATTTTAAAATTGCTTATTAATATAAATCTTGAATAATCGTTAGTTAACATATACCATTTATGATACTGAAGATATAGCAGCTAGCATAAATGCTGATATAGTGTTGTATAACATTTATAGAGACCCAGTTTTGATTCATACTGAAACCGTGGATACCTCTTGCAAACGTAAATTCCATCGAGCTCGTTTTGTAACCTGGTTCTATTGAAACATGTCCTTCGCGTAGACATCCTTGTACACTTTCGCAGTTAAATGACGTAGAAAGTCAGTCTTCGGAACAGCCCTTTCAAGTTCCTCGAACATTTGGTGGTGCCCATCGAACTGGTACTACACCTAGGAATAAACGTAATATCAGATCCAATAATCACACCCATCCTTTCTGAATAGCGAATTCAGTAACTTAGTTAAAACTCGTTAGATACATTTCGAGCCCGTATGGTTGTAGAATTGACTGACGAGATCAGTTTATCTATAACAAACCTTAATGTCTCTAATAACCATCAGGAAGCTCGAATTGAGTCAGGAATCGAGCAAAATAATTTAATGAATTCAAATAGTACTAATGGGTATTAAGAGATTCGAACAGCTATAAATAATCGAAGCACCGATTCCATTGAACGACCCGGTTTCAAAGATCAAATAATTATTCGATGCCTTGCGTGAGCGATATTAAGATCAACGCTCGGATGAGGAGATAAAAGATTCTTTAAAATCTCGTAAACAGCGAAATGGATGCTATCCTATGTATTGCTGATGCACTGATGAACCAATGACAGATAGGGAGATAGTGTCTAATATTGAAAAAAAAATGTTAAGCCTGAATTGTGGTTAGAACAACTTCATGTAGCTATACCAAATATAGCAACCCTTCGAACTGAATTTCACAGGCACGAACAATTCTGTTTAAGTATGTCTTCAAAACCTGTGACTCGGCTACCTTAAACCAGACGTTTTCTCAAAGAAGTCATGCATGAGGAAGAATCGATAGATACTTCCCATACAGATTCTGCAGAGGCAACCGAAATAAATGCAATACGATCAGTTGATAGGTAAAAATGTTGGAATTGTGATGGAATGGGTCATAGATATCAAGATTATACAAAAACTAGACGTGTCATTTGCTATGGTTGTGGCCGTCTTGATACATACAAACCGACATGTCCTAAGTGCAACCCCGTATCGGAAAATTTGCAACAGGATATCCAGTGGATATCCACCTGCAGCCTCGGATCCACTATTAAACAGTGAAATTGTCTCATTTGTACCCCACTAATTCCTAAAAATAAGCCAGAGTTATCGAAGGATGCGACTGACATAATGTTTAAAAAATATGTTTAAAAAAATGAGAAAAACAATTTTAATCTACTAAGCGCAGGCTCGAACAAGTTGAATCGAGCTGACGAATTTGCTAAATTACGATTAGACATCCAATCGCCATGTGAATAAAGCTTATGAAACAAATCAGACAACATATCATGTACATATGTGCGAGGCTACGTCATTTGAATTTGGACAAATAGTTGTTAAACGAAAATTTTTGTTAAGTAATGTATCCGCTAATTTTAATGCGAAGTTCGCTCATGTTGGACTTATATTAAGCATGTGCTGTGGTGCTGTACACATATACACATGTTTGCCAGTTGTATTGGGGCCTTTAACAAGTAACTTGCTGTTAATCTGTTGGTTGGACAAAATGGGGAACAAGTCTACAAACTCCCTGACGCCGTATCCATAGTGGGCACGTGCAGCGGTACAGCCTCTTTAAAGGCGGATCAGCTCCGAAGTCTCGGACGACCGGCTTTTGTAATTGCAGTGTAGCGCGTAAACATCCAACATCTTATTGGAATAAAGTGCACCAATTTGTGAAAGTAACTGATCCTATGTGAATGGCGGTGACCGAAACATCATGAACAAATAGTGACCGCACTGCGGCAAAACTTCGATTATTTAAACTGAAATCTACAAGGCCATTCACAACAATTTAGTTAAACCTTAATTTAAATTAACATAGAATGAATTTGTGAAGAATTAATATTTAATTTCATAAAGAGTTAGCTAAGCTTGGTGTGGTATGTATATGTAATATCAGCTGTTATATTGTCTAATCCGTTTTGAAGTTCACACAGCAACGTCATCCGTCTTCAGGCCTGTCGGCTACGATGGACTACTAACACAGCTGTTTTGGTGCTGTAAGTACGGCTTAACCGAACTCAGAGATTGTAAGTTTTAAAGAAAATAACAAACAAATGATGAGCATATAACAGATGTGGCATACCACGATATATGTAAATACCTCCTTGATTAAGTTAACTCAAATTACATATACATATATCCAGATGCCTTTGTAGCATAAGTTTATTATTGAATACTAGTTTATCTAAAATAAAGACAAAGAAGTTGATTGAAGTTGAAAGAATTATTATAATTAGGAAACACTCCCAAACATGAAATTTGAAAAATAGTAATTAAGTAAAACTTCAAAAACTAATGTTCAGAATAATTGAACTAAAACAATCATTATGAAGTGTGTAAGCAATTAATTATGAATTAAAATAGTTTAATGGGCTACTGAAATAAATATGGGTTTGCATCTTTAATAGGGCAAAGGCACCGAATATTAGTCTTCGCAGGTTGGGCGGGTAAAAGAAGAACTTCAACATCTCTGTTCTTCGACCTAAGTATATCACTAGTGGATTCTGTTGGCTATTCTGTGTGGTTGTTTTATTCCGTTCCTTTAGCACTCTGTCTGCTATTTTTTAGTTATGTGATACGGCAGCTTATTAGGTAGCAAAAGCACCCACCACACTTTACCTGAGCACAGTCGACCCTGTAGGCAGAGTCCGACTCCAGTTTGCCCCACACTTTAACGTGCTACATAATTAAATGGCGCCCAACGTGGGGCTATGAATAACGTAGTACGGTTGCTTTTCCAACTCCAACAGTCACAAAAATTTGATTGTCCGAAGCTCGTATAGCCTCATCCAAATCCCCACAAAACCGCTAACCTCTGTGAATTATCCTTTCCCCAAATCAACCACCATCCAATTTTTGAAATAGTTCAGTGCGTATTATTAAATATGAGGAATTGCGGGTATTGATTATTAATCTTTGTAGAGACGTTATTTTGATTAATACTGAAATCGCGGAGACCCCTTGCAAATATAAATTCCATCGAACATCGTACTAATGAAACATGTTCTTCGTGTAGACAGCCATGTAAACTTTTGCAGTTAAACGATGTAGAAAGCCAGTCATCGGAAGAGCCCTTTCAAGTTTCTCGAGCATCCTTCATGGTGCCCATCGAACTGGTGCTAGACGTAGGAACAGATCTAATACCAGATCCAACAATCAGCGAAATAGCTCTAGAGCACTGGTTTAAAGGCCTAATACCAATTTAAATATCAGGAATAGACGTGATTTATCCAAAGCTTCGCCTGACCCGCCCATACTTTCTAAATACCGATTTCAGTAACTTATTTAAAACTCGTTAGATACATTTCGAGCCAGTATGGTTGTAGAAGTGACTGACGAGATCAGTTTAGCTATAAGAAACCTTAATATCTCTAATAACCATCAGGAAGCTCGAATTGAATCAGGAGTCGAGCAAAATAATTTAATGAATTCAAATAGTACTAATAGGTATTAAGAGATTCGAACCGCTATAAATAATCGAAGCACCGATTCCATTGAACGACCCGGTTTCAAAGAACAAATAATTATTCGATGCCTTGCGTGAGCGATATTGAGATCAACGCTCGGATGAGGAGATAAAAGATTCTTTAAAATCTCGTAAACAGCGAAATGGAAAAGGTTTTGATACATTTTTGGATGCTATCCTGTGTATTGCTGATGCACTGATGAACCAATGACAGATAGGGAGATAGTGGCTAATATTAAAAAAAATTTTAAGCCTGAATTGTGGTTCGAACTACTTCATGTAGCTATACCAAATATAGCAACCCTTCGAACTGAATTTCACAGGCACAAACAATTCTGTTTAAGTATGTCTTCAAAACCTGTGACTCGGCTACCTAAAACCAGACGTTTTCTCAAAGAAGTCATGCATGAGGAAGAATCGATAGATACTTCCCATACAGATTCTGCAGAGGCAACCGAAATAAATGCAATACGATCAGTTGATAGGTAAAAATGTTGGAATTGTGATGGAATGGGTCATAGATATCAAGATTATACAAAAACTAGACGTGTCATTTGCTATGGTTGTGGCCGTCTTGATACATACAAACCGACATGTGCTCAGTGCAACACCGTATCGGAAAACTTGCAACAGGATGTCCACGGCGCATACTGAGTAGATATCCACCTACACCCTCGGATCCACTAAACAATGAAAGAAACTCAATCTGTACTCCACAAATTCCTAAAAAGAACCCGGATTTATGGAAGAATCTAAGGTTCAAACCGTTGTTTGAAATTGAAAGAATATTACCAGCGTAGAGCGGGAATATTCTGTCTGAATATAAATTCGCTTCCCAAAACTCGTTTTTTAGTTTGAATGAACGAATTCTGGAGAAACAAGCGATCGCCAAAAAGCTGTACAGTCCGCAATCCGCAACTGCAATGATTCGCGTCCTTACATAAATCTTATGTTATTTGGTCAAAGCTATTTAGCATTATTGGATAGTGGTGCTAATAAAAGCGTGATCGGAGGACAATTGGCCGCACGATTGCTTCCAAGAGACAAAAAGTTTAAAAAATTAAAAGGCAATGCTCACAGATGGCCAACGTCAAAAAGGGTTAAGTACCCTTCTTTTTCCATTGGAGTATTATTTACCACAGAAAAAAATTTAATATATGATTTTACCTTCAAACACGCAAGTCTTAATATTTCTAGTACGACTGTAGTAAGCGAAATAGACTGCAGTGATCAAACGTCTAATAATATGTGTCTTAGTGTTACCGAAAAGCATCGCTTAAAACCTATTGTAGAGTTTTTTCCCATCCTCGGAAATAGATGGGTTAGGAAAAACCTCTTTAATCGAACACAGTATTGATATTGGTGATGCTAAACCCAAAAATCAATCAAAGATATTATCCGTTGTCCCCTGCTAAAGAACAACAGATGTCAGTACACATCGACAGAATGGTTGAGTTAGGAGCCACTGGTCCACCTGGTCCTCTCTGGCTATTCTTGCTCAAAAGCCAGGTAAAGGGCGAACTTGTTTTGATTCAACGAAGCCAAACTCACTTACAGTTAAGGATGCATATCCTTCCCTTCTAATCGGAGGACTGTTAATATGTTCGGTGTATTTCCAAGTTTAAACTAAAATACGCTTTCTGGCAGATTTGTTTTGTCCCAAACAGACCGTTGTATCAATTTACCAGAGTGCCATTCGGATTAACGAATTATTTGTGCTGCCCTCCAACTTTGAGGAGTCTTTGTCTCGGCTGGTCGAAGTAGCAACACAACTTCACGATAAACGTTAATAAGATTCAATTTTGTCTCAAGAAAGTGGAATATTTAGGATATATTGTAGGTGAAAGCACATTGAGAATAAATCCAAATAAAATTGAGGCTGGCTCAGAATTTCCAATACCTAAAACAAAACGCCGGCTCAAGCACTTTTTGGGTATGACCGGCTGGTATCCAATATTCCTCTTTCGGTATTCGAATATTACATTCGCTTTAACTGAATTGTTGAAAGAAAAATTTGTTGAGTGGAATGAGGATGCGCAAAAGGCTTTGGATGAATTAAAGAGACAACTAAAATCTGCACCCTTCCTCGTCCATCCAAATTACGCCAAACCCATTGTGTTACAATGCGACGCCTTTATAAAATGTATAAATATAAATGAGTAGGCGCAGTATTAGCACAATGTGATGAGTCTGGAGTAGAACGGCCCATTGCATATATGTCAAAGAAGCTCAATAAACCACAACGCAATTATTCTGTGACGGAACTAGAGTGTTTAGCAGTAGTCTTAGCTATAAAGGGATTTTGTATGTACAGTGGCTCACAGTTTATTTGGACCAGTGTCTAGCAAAAAATGTAAAGTGCTATAAAGTTTAAACAAAGAAACAAACGCAAAATGTTTAAATGCCAGTTTGTTTCATGTTATATCACGTTTGAAAAAGAAACTTTAGTTTTTAATAAAATATTAATTAATTAATTAAAATTAGTCGAAAACTGAAAACATACCCAAAATACTTGTCAAAGTTTAATTGGGACAGTCTTAAAAAAGTAACATATTTGCCGTATAAAAGCTTGAATAAGGATGTTAATACTTAGTATGATATCCTTTAGCCTTAACAACTTCCCTTAACCTATTATTCATGGAAGATACCAGATTCCGGGTAGTTTCTGGACTGTTTTTGCTCCACTCATCCAGCAGAGCATTCTTGAGATCGGATCTGTGATTCATGATGTTATTTTCCAGCAGAGCCCACAAATTTTTAATAAAATTTAAGCCTGGAGACTGGGCCAATGGAATTATCATGTGGGGGCAGGTCCAGATAAGCCAGGACTGTACTAATCCGGACTTATGCTTGGTTGTTGTCCTCGTCGTTGGCCTGGTAGAACCGGAAAGTGCGTCGGATTCCTAGCTTCTCGGCACTTTGGAGTAAATTTTCCTATAATATATTGAGGTACGCACTCTTGTCCATTGTTGTTTCAGTGGACACCAAATTTCGGACGCCGGCCTCCGAGATAGATGTCCATACCAGGACACTTCCTCCGCCGTGCTTGACTGTTGCCTTTGGGTTTTTGGGACTCAACTCAGTATTGGACTGTCGCCACACATAATTCCGTCCGCCCGAGCCAAAAATGTTGAATTTGGACTCATATGAAAATATGACTGTGTTCCAGAACCATTGAACAACGGAATCACATCCTGGAACACTTCAAGATCGGATATTCACATCGCCAAATATCTAAAATGGTCAATCTATGCAAGTCAACTGTATATTACATCATTCGGCGCTTCGTTGACGAAAATCGGATAGAGGACAAGGGCAGAATTTCACCAAACAAGATTTTTACCAAACAGGATGAGCGGAGGATCATCAGGAAAATATGGGAAAATCCCAAGCTATCGGCTCCAAAACTGACTCAACAGGTGGAGGATGAAATGGGGAAAAAGTGCAGTGTGGAAACTGTGCGCAGGGTTCTGCGCAAACATGACTTTCATGCCCGAGTACCACGGAAGAAACCCTTTATAAGCGCGAAAAATAAAGGGACTAGGATGACGTTCGCCAAAACCCACTTGGACAAGGATTTGGAGTCCAGATTAGTACAGTCCTGGCTTATCTGGAACTGCCCCCACATGATAATTCCATTGGCCCAGTCTCCAGGTTTAAATGTTATTGAAAATTTGTGGGCTCTGTTGGAAAATAACATCCGGAATCACAGATCCGATCTCAAGAATGCTCTGCTGGATGAGTGGAGCAAAATCAGACCAGAAACTACACGGAAGCTGGTATCTTCCATGAATAACAGCTTAAGGGAAGTTGTTAAGGCTAAAGGATATCATACTAAGTATTAACAGCCTTATTTAAGTTTTTATACGTAAAATATGTTACTTTTTCAAGACTGTTTGAAATAAGTGTTGACATGTATTTTGGACATTTTTTCAGTTTTTTACTAATTTTAATTAATTAATTAATATTTTCATAAAAACTAAAGTTTATTTTTCAAACGTGATATAACATGCAACAAATTGGCATTTAAACATTTTGCGTTTGTTTCTTTGTTTAAACTTTGTAGCACTTTAAAATTTTTGCTAGACACTGCCAGAAATATGGTGTGAGACACTGTACATTGAAGGTCAGGAATTTTAAGTCGTAACTGATCATGCAAGTTTACGTTGGTTAATGAATCAACAAGACTTGAATGGAAGACTCGCAAGATGGGCCATAATGCTACAGGGCTTTAATTTTAGTATAGAACATCGCAAAGGCTGTGAAAATATTGTAGCTGATGCATTGCCTAGATCATCTGAAGATGAAATAGTTTGAGCTCAGACGCATTGAAGTCTATTGAATATGTCGAACTAAAGGAGCATTATGTTAAAGCCGATTCACCTGATTTCCAGGTTGTGGCTGAATATATTTACCACCGTTCAGACTTTGTTCATAGTGAGACAGATTGAAATACCGAATCTTGGAAGCTTGTTGTTCCCATAGCATTGCGTGAAAGAGTGATCCAATCCGCTCACGATCAACGTACTTGTTCTCATTGTGGTATGGCCAAGTGCTTAGAACTAATACGTCGTACGTTTTATTGGCCACGTTGTTGACATTCGCACGTATTTTCGAAACTGTGAATTATGTAAAACTTCGAAATATCCATCTCAATCACTGTAAACACGAATGGGTAATCAATTCATAGGTGAGAAGCCATTCCAAAGACTGTACGTAGATTTTATTGGACCTTACCCACGTACAAGAAAGGGAAATATCGGAATTTTTATCGTATTAGACCACTTTTCCAAATTTACATTCCCGAAACCTGTAAGGAAATTTAACTCCAAGATTATAGTTTCGTACTTGAAGGAGGAAATTTTCGATTGTTTTGGTGTTCCTGAGATAATTGTAAGTGATAATGGAACTCAATTTAAAAGCCATGAACTCACTGCATTTCTCTCAAAGCATGGTGTAAAGCATACCTCTGCTTACTTACCTCAATCAAATGCTGCAGAACGAGTTATTCGGTCGATTAACACTGTGACAACTCTGAACAAATGTGCGTAGCGACGACCACACTAGTTGGTTCCGGCGCATGCATTTCACTTCTGCAATTGACGACGTGCGCAACAATTTCTTATTGAAAAATAACTTGGCGGCATCGTCTTATTGAAGCTCGATTTATGAGTATTAATTGAAAGAAAGCGATACTACGATCTTTGAAAAGTGCGTTGCCATCAATATTGGATGGAAATTGTATAAATATATTATAAAACCCGGGATAGCATAGTATTTTTTTTGGTATATATGCGTCTTCCCAGCACGTGGCGGCTGCCATAACCAAATTGTGCCACCAATCATTCAAATTGTGATCACTTACAGTGCGCCAGTACCCTTTCTGTAATTGAAGCTGCACAGTTTGCCAGCTCGAGCACGACAAGCGTATTTCTGTCATTAACAATGAACTTGCTGTTAATCTGTTGGTTTTGCAATACGGGGAATAAGTTTACAAACTGCCTGACGCCGTATCCATTGTGCGGATGTGCAGCGGTACAGCCTCTTTAAAGGCGGATCAGCTCCGAAGTCTCGGACGACTGGCTTTTGCAATTGCAGTGTAGTGCGTAAACATCCAACATCTTATTGGCATAAAGTGCACCAACTTGTGCAGGTAACGGATCCTATGTGAACGGCGGTTGACCGAAACATCATGAACAAATAGTGACCGCACTGCGTCAAAACTTCGATTATTTAAAACGCAACTCTACACAGCCATATACAACAATTTGGATAAACTTTGGGTTAAATTAACATAGAATGAATTTGCGAAGAATTAATACTTAATTTTATAAAGCGTTAGATAAACTTGGTATGGTATGTATGTATATGTAATATCAGCTGTTAGCCGTCTTCAGGCCTGTCGGCTACGATGGACTACTATCAAAGCTGTTTTGGTGCTGTAAGTACGGCGTAACTGTACTCAGAGATTGTAAGTTATAAAGAAAGTAACAAACTGTTGAAAATATGTAAAAGAGCAATGCAAAATTCTGATTCCTAATGTTAATAACAGGGATACCGATACTGTGCTCGATACCCCAATTATAAGAATATATTGAGTAGAAGTTATTCTTTGTTTAACAGCCAAACCAAGTGCATCAGTTTTGTCGATTAAAAACCCAACAGGTTATGAGCAAAAAGGCATAAAGAAAAAGTTGAATGTTATTCAGGTTATGCTGAAAAAAACAGTGTTTAAGATCGAGTGAAAGTTTCATTAGAATTTCATAATTTATATTTCTGTGTGCATATCAACTAAAGTATTCTGTATGCGAACCGACACGAGCGAAAAATGAGTGCGCTATACGATATAGACAAGTTGGAGAAAACAAATTATGATTCGTGGTGTATCCAAATGAAAAGTGTGCTAATTCTATGGTCCGTCACTTCGGGAGCTATGAAATGTCCAAGTTCAGACAGGACGAGTGAATATAGTCAGTGGATATAAAAAACGCAAAGGCTTTAGCGGTGATTACTCTCTCAATAAGATGTTCTGAGATTGGTCACATTAAGACATGTGGTTCGGCGTCGAGTTATGGACAGTGCGAAAGCAATCAGTTGGTCACTATCGTACATTTGGGTGCTTGGCGATAGCGTTAGGCAAGACACAGAATCGGAAATTTTATCAGCCCGGAACACGGAAAATTAAGCTGGTAGAAAATGCAGCGAATTGTTCTGAGGATTACTTGTAGAAGGTGAATGAGAAAACTTTCTTGGACAAGTGTGATAACTCAATGAGTTCGATCGAGAAGTTGGACGACCCGAATTATAATGCCTGGATCGTTCAAATGAAAAGCACACTCGTGTATTCAGAGCTATGGCAGTATGTGTGCGGTCGTGTCGTGAACAAAAGAGCTTTGCTAAATCTGTTGTTATATCCAAGATTGGTAAAGTCGGGTAGTATTTCAGAGCACATACCTCAGCAGCAGAAAAAACCCAGCGCAAGCCGGTTGCTGGACATGTGGTTGTCGTGGACACATTGCTGCAAATTGAAAAGTGCAAGGCGAGACAAATAAAGAAAGTAAGAAATATTGTATTCAGTGTTTGCAGCGGCAAGAAACCAAAGTGGTGGTAATTTTACAAAGAACACGTGGTGTCTAGACAGTGGCGCCACAACGCATTTGTGTAGCAATGATCGTACTTTATTGAATTGAGAGAGCACAAAGAGAAAATTATTTTAGCTGGAAATAATTACATACAGGCATATGGACGTGGAAAACCACACATAAAGTGGAAAAATAATACTATTGATCTGACCGATACATTATGCAGTGACTCACGGCTGAGTTTGACCAGTGTGTAGCAAAAATTTGAATTGCCTGCCATAAACTAATTATACATTATTTTTCAAAAATTCCAAAGACCGATGGCAGGTACATATATTAACCACCAAAATTAATATATGACCCCAATAAACGGGGGGTTTCCCACCCGCTAGGTCGGGTTATGTAAAAAAGTACCTTAATTTATGGTCCCAGGTCATTTTGACCTGTGGCATTATGGACACCTGGGTGCCATAAAACCCGGATTTTTTACGTTAGGTTGATTATTTTCGGTATAAATAGACCAATCCTTCGTAGTCAGATTAGTTATATCCTGCATCTTGGGTGCAACCAGCCAACAAGGACTATGGGCAAACGGACCACCATTGAACAACGGAATCTCATCCTGGATCACTTCAAGATCGGATATTCACAACGCCAAATAGCTAAAATGGTCAATCTATGCAAGTCAACTATATATTACATCATTCGGCGCTTCGTTGACGAAAATCGGATAGAGGACAAGGGCAGAATTGCACCAAACAAGATTTTCACCGAACAGGATGAGCGGAGGATCATCAGGAAAATAAGGGAAAATCCTAGGCTATCGGCTCCAAAACTGACTCAACAGGTGGAGGATGAAATGGGGAAAAAGTGCAGTGTGGAAACTGTGCGCCAGGTTCTGCGCAACCATGACTTCAATGCCCGAGTACCACGGAAGAAGCCCTTTATAAGCGCAAACAATAAAGGAACTAGGATGACGTTCGCCAAAACCCACTTGGACAAGGATTTGGAGTTCTGGAACACAGTCATATTTGCATATGAGTCCAAATTAAACATTCTTGGCTGGACGGACGGAATTATGTGCGGCGACAGTCCAATACTGAGTTGAGTCCCAAAAACCTAAAGGCAGCAGTCAAGCACGGCGGAGGAAGTGTCCTGGTATGGGCATGTATCTCGGCAGCCGGCGTCCGAAATTTGGTGTCCACTGAAACAACAATGGACAAGAATGTGTACCTCAATATATTAAAGGAAAATTTACTCCAAAGTGCCGAGAAGCTAGGAATCCGACGTACTTTCCGGTTCTACCAGGCCAACGACCAGGACAACAACCAAACATAAGTCCGGATTAGTACAGTCCTGGCTTATCTGGAACTGCCGCCACATGAGAATTCCATTGGCCCAGTCTCCACGTTTAAATGTTATTGAAAATTTGTGGGCTCTGCTGGAAAATAGCATCCGGAATCACAGATCCGATCTCAAGAATGCTCCGCTGGATGAGTGGAGCAAAAACAGTCCAGAAACTACCCGGAAGCTGGTATCTTCCATGAATAATAGGTTAAGGGAAGTTCTTAAGGCTAAAGGATGTCATACTAAGTATTAACATCCTTATTTAAGCTTTTATACGGCAATATGTTCCTTTTTTTAAGACTGGTCAAAATCAGCGGTGACATGTATTTTGGATATTTTTTCAGTTTTTGACTAATTTTAATTAATTAATTAATATTTTAATAAAAACTAAAGTTTATTTTTCAAACGTGATATAACATAAAACAAATTGGCATTTAAACATTTTGCGTTGGTTTCTTTGTTTAAATTTTATAGCACTTTAAATTTTTTGCTAGGCATAGGTCAAAATGAGCCGTGAGTCACTGTATGTGAAAGATCTTCAATGTAATTTTCTGTCAGTATCGAAAGTAGTCCAAAGGCATTTAGTGCAAAAGATAATCATTGAAAGGCGATGTGATCTTAGTTGCTAACGAGCAGCAAGACTTATATTTGTTCAGCACAGCTGAGCAAAAGTGTTTCAGCGCGCAAGCTAATTTAACAGACATACTGAAGTGGCACAAGCGGCTAGGGCATTTAAATTTTGCCAGCCTAAATAAAATGATTAAGCAAAATTTAGTGGACGGTTTGAAGGCACCACAGTATTCGGAATTAATAGAACATGTATGTGAAACATGCGCGAAGGGCAAAATAAGTGTAAAGCGATTTCCAAAGAAATCTGAGACCCGCGCCAAAGGCATACCAGACTTGATACACACGGATATTTGTGGCCCAATGAGTAAATATTCTGTATATGGTGCGCGGTATTTTGGCACATTCATTGGCGATAGATCGCGATTTATGTACATATGTGTGTTTAATGAAAACTAGCGATGAAATATTTTAAAAGTTCAAAGTAAATAAGCAATTTGCAGAAAAACAGACTGGACGGAATGCTGGAATGCTGGTAGAAATGGTACGACGCATTATTGCGCAGGCTGGTCTTAAGGAGGATTTCTGGCCAGCAGCTATAAATACGGAGGATTATCTGCGAAATCGCTCAGAGACATCTACGCTGGAGGGTATAATATGGTCAGACAAAAAACCGCCTGTAAGTCAACTAAGAGCTTTCGCTACAAAGGCAAAGAAGAAGTACAATAAGAATTTCCTACCAAAAGGTAAAGTGAGGGTACCAGTTGGTTACTCTGCAACAGCCAAGGCATACCGGGAATTCCGAACGAGATGACGAGGTGACAAATATATCTACAATAGAGACATTGGTGACGACGTCAATACAGCGTTGGATCTGATCATGCTAGTGTATGTCGGACATCGATGCAGAAGGAAATAGACGGCCTACAAGCCACCAAAACTTGGGAGTTGGCTCATCTACCGAAGGGAGAGAAGGCAATTGGCTGTAAATGGGTATTTGCAGTGAAGCGTTACGAAAATGGCAAAGTAGTACGCTTAAAGTCTCGACTAGTGACCAAAGGATGCACGTAACAATATGGCGTAAGTTACAATGAGATGTTCTCCCTTGTGGCCAGATATTCGACAATCAGCTTAATGATTGCTCTATCGGTAGCAAATGGTATATATACACATGCATCAGATTGACGTGTATTCTGCTTATCTCAAGAGTGAGCTGCGAGATGTGCTTTATATGCGACAACCAGAGGGATTTGCTAACTAAGATTTCCCTGAAAGAGTCCTAAAACTCAAGAAGGCTCTGTACGGCCTTAAACAAAGTGGCCGTAAATGGAACGAGAAACTGAACGCCGTGTTTATCAAGATTTCACTTCCTGCCTCAGCGAGCCATGTTTGTACATACGTCGTGAAGCCAGCAAACTCAATGTGATAGTCGTATATGTTGATGATGTTATTGTGGCCAGCACAAGCGAGGAAGACCTGAACTGCATGAAGGAGTGCATATCACAGGAGTTTGACGCAGTCGATGGCGGGCAATTGAGTACGAAGCAAGTTCCAAGATACTTAATCATGTCGGGGTCACCAATTTTTGCGCTATCAGTTTTTTGATAGCTTTATTTTCAATTAATAGCACAAATTTATTTCCACTACGTTATAACATTTATTCTAATATATTTTGAGGCTAGAAGTCAAGGCTTAGCCCTTTAACCACAAAAATTAATTGGTTATATTATGGTTTTAAGCCAATTGCCTTCTCACAACAAGAGTAAGTAACGATCGATGAGCGAAATTAAGGTTTAAAGGCCACCGCTGAACCTTCCCACAACGAGAATAACTAAAACGATCGGTCAGCTAGAGTCATGCGAAACAACACATTTTCGAGAGAGAGAGAAAGCCCTGCAGAAGGAGAGCGCTGTACAATGGGAACACTGCTAACGCTGGCTGCTGCAGCTCAAACTGCACGTTACATAATGTGGATACTAATCTGACTACGAAGGATTGGTCTATTTATACCGAAAATAATCAACCTGACGTAAAAAATCCGGGTTATATGGCACGCAGGTGCCCATAATGCCACTGTCCCAAATAAGATTTGACCAAAAATTAAGGTACTTTTTTACTTAACCCGACCTAGCAGGTGGGGAACCCCCAGTTTATTGGGATCATATATTCATTTTGGTGGTTAATTTATGTACCTGGTATCGGTCTTTGGAATTTTTGAAAAATAATGCATAATCAGCTTATGGCAGGCAATTAAAATTTTTGCTAGACACTGGTCCAAATAAACTGTGAGCCACTGTATATACGGAGCGCTCCAAATTCAAGAATATAAACCATTCATAATCAATTAAAAGTTCTTTGCTGCTTCTGGCAAGAATGTAAATTGCCTTTTTTTAATTTATTATTATTATTCATTATTTTAAGGATAATTATTTATTTATGTATTTTATTTCAGAGAATTATAGTCACATTGAGTTTTATTAAGAAAACTTGTAATTTGAAAAGAATATACTTATATGTTTATAGACTCATATCAGGATTTATTTATAATTTAAGCACCTAAAGCCTGTAGCTTTATGTATAGCTTTGGATAAGCTGCAATCTTAACTCCTAAAGCTGCAAGCTCAGAGATATATGTACAAAGGTAGGAAGGGGTATTTATTAGTGCATTTTTATACATATACTGGTCTGTACCTGCGACAGACAAAGTGTAAAAATTGAAGTGCTATGTCCACTAGGGGGCTAGGAAATCGATAAACATCGATATTCGCAAATCCATAAAGCCACATATCTCCCACAATTCTAAGGCTAAAGTCACCAAATTAGCTTGGTATGTTGTTGGCGATGTCCTTCAAAGATCGGTAAATGCCATGCCCACCTTCGTCGCCCCAAGGTACCGCCCCATTAAATTTCAAATGGCTATATCTTCCGCAGTTTTTGAGTTAGATCTGTCAAATCTGGTACTAATATTACTGCGAGTCGCCTTTAAAAACCGATAACAAATTTGTATGGCCACGCCCACAGCTGCGCCCATAATTGCCAAAGTCGGTATTTCGGAAAGTGTAAATCGATAAATCCGCATATATCACAATTTTTTTATTTCGTATTTGTAAAGTATTTGTACTACGCGCGACTGCATCGGTCTTTCTTGTTGTATTATTTTGTTCTAAAATATTACATTATTTGTACTTTAGGGTTTGAAGGAAATTTTGTAAATTTTTGTATATTTGAACAATAAAAAATAGCAATTGGAAGAATTCTTGTGTTGGCAAAAAAAAAATCAATAAAAACTTACATTTACATATTGGCTATGCACGTATGAAATTTAGCACGAAATACGAAAAAATGTAGTTTAAATTAACGTTTTTTTTTGTACTTGCATTGCATTTTTCGAAATTTTTAAAGAATTTTTTAGCTGGTATTTTAAGGCTTTTAGGAACACCCCTCAAAAATATCCTGTAATTTAAGAGCTACAGTTACCAAACTAGAGGGCCGATTACTAAGAGCGTCCACAAACATTTTTTTCGGCCACGTCCACTTAGGTCTTAAAATTTTGAAAAGCCTTCTACTGTAATTTTAAAGCCAAACTTGGAGGGTGAATTATCGGTTATGCCCGATTGCAACGGTCTCACTTGTTTTGATTTCGGATTTTCAAATAGAATTTTTTTAAGGTTCGGCTCGGTTGCCACTTTATTTTTACTATAAATTAAATTCTTGCAGACCGCGTTTTCTTTTTTTGCAACTAGCACTTTCAAAAATTAAAAAAAACATTTTTCTGGGATCAGCTGCCTGTTATACTCTCAATCGGTGAAAGCTCCACCCGCCGGATGCCAAGTGAAGACAACAGAACTCACTGCACGAGGAGGAGGATTGCAGCCAGCATTCTGAAGCGGCAGACTGCGATTACGGCGTGCAGCCCACCAAGAATCAAACCCATTCGAAGAGGCAGCTGCTCGCTGTTGACTGGAGCGAAGTTCCGACTAAGTCTCGGGCACGCATCTGGATTCCGGCATTGAAAGAACCGGACCAGGTGATAACCATCTTGGAAGCCAGCCCTCTCCACCCATGATTTGAGGGTGGTCAAGACTGAGGACACACAAGGGCCCGTAAATCTGGCGATGGCGGTCCTGAAAAAATAAACACTGACACCGATTAAAGCGAATTCGGCTTTGTCGCCATTAAGGTGTACAAGTGGAATGCGGCGGCCGGAGGAGATTTTGCAGATAAGCCTCAACCCTGTAAAGCAGCTTCCGTTGCTCTAATGCGGGGTAGGGACCGACAAATACAAGCTCTTGTAGCTCAAACCACAGTTAAAATAAGAACCTGCATTCTTGCTAGAACGCACTTTTGTATTTTTGTGCTCCATAATTTTAGTAATGGCGACAGCAGTAAACCTGGAGCTTCAGCTTCCCGATACGGCTACTCTCAACGTTTATGGCACACGATTGCACTGGACCACAGCTAGAGGAGATAGCAAGATTTCTCGTCCTGGAGTGCGAGAAACACATCCTCCGAAAGGCTCAGATACATTCGCTGGTCCCATTAGCAGGCCCATGCCCGAGAAAAAATCACCATGGTGGACACCTTGACTAAATATTCTTCGACTAAGTTGTCGGTCTCTTTTCAATGTTGCGAAATCGAAATCGAAATTTAGTTTGACGAAAAAATGAAAGACACTGGACAGGCCGAAAGGAAATCATGGACAGACTTTTGCAGCGAGGCTGAGAAGAGTTCTATCCAAAACCATCCTCACACTAGGTTATCTGAAAAGAGATAACAATTCGTGGGCGGTCTCCAGTGAAGAGTCTCTGGGCATCCTCCTAAAAACATAGAGAGCTCAGATCTACCTTCGATGCACACACATATAACTCTTGAAGGGATTACAGCAATAAAATCTGTTCTAGATAAAGAATATATAAAATTAGCAATAAATACTTTTAAGCTATTTACATCTCCAGGCCCTGATGAAATAAGTACGGAACAAATACAAATAGCGGCTTTAAAATAGATACAACAGCTTTAAACTAGTTTCAAAAGGCGGGCACCTCAGCCATAAATTGGCTATATTAAATCGGAATCAGTCGGAATTAACCAGTCCGGTTAAAATTGAGGGCTTTAAGCCATGATTTGATTGACTTTAAGCTCATAATTATAGAAATGATGAAGACAATATGTTTTCTTATTTGGACTCTCATCTGAAGCAACGTTTTTAAAAATTCTTCACCATTTGGTAATACTTCTGTCATAGTATTTGGATCGTTGGATCTTTGAATCCAACTCAAATGATCCCTACAGTTCAAATTCTACTTCCACTTTGTGGAATCTTTTCAAGTATTTTGAATTCACAGAAATTATTGACAACGGGAGGACCAGTTATTTGCGACTACCTTAAACCATATCGCATCGGGTAATATGACAGCAGATGATATTAGTCTAATCCGATCCCGCATTTGTCATTGTAGGTACTGAGGATGGATTAGATAATACTCAGGTATTCTAATGCAAATAGATGTTTATACATACAACACTCCACACACTTCATGGATGAAATTTTCGGAGGAGAATGTAGGAGTACTTGTACATATCGAGGACGACATTAAAAAAAAAATAGTTAAAAACTTTCAATATAGAAGAAATGAACAAGTTACAGAAGAGCATTGCATACCTTTTAACATTTGAGTGTTGAAAACTATTTAAGGGAACATTTGGAAATTAACCTATAATAAATTTAACAGCTGTGTTCAGGATCTAGTGATCTCGCGTTCTTAATTTCGATAAATTATTCTGGCCAATACAATAAATTCCTTTTTGTCTTAGCTATTTTAAATATTAATATTTTATATTCCCTTAATTAATTTTATATTATTTATTTTTTTAAATTTCATTTATAAACTCTTGTAATTTAATTCGAAAGAAGATTATAAAATAAATTTAAAAACAATCTTGGAATATAGCGCAAGGTGTTTTAGTGCACAACAAAATTATTTTTATTTTTAATTATTATATTCATTCTGTTTGAGCTATAAGCTTTTTGATAGCTTTGTTATCCAATAATAACACAAGTATATTTCACGTTATAAACTTTTTTGAATATATTTAGACAAGAAGCCAGGGCTTAGTCTATTTAACAACACTTTGTTTTAGTCTATTACAAGTTTGAAGCGAATAGCTAAACTTTCAACGCAATTATAACTCACGATTGATAAGCTAGAGTAGTAAAAACGAGTAACAAGCTGAGAGAAAGAGAGCGATGCACAAAGACAGCTAAACGCTGGCTACTGCAGATAAACTACACTTTACAGGGTGTGCATATGCAACATCAACTATTTATGTTAAGCCAAACAGGCGCCAAATTCAATATATATAGATAATTAATGTGATTGTAACTTTGTTGTTGCTGCTGCCAAGCACTCTGGCAAGTGGCCAGCTCATGTGAGGCAGATTCTCGTCCTTAACGAGGACTACGTTGAATAGGAGGAGCTGGAGATCTCCATTCGTGTCGGAGTCAAAACATCTAAGTCGCCAGGATTCTCTAAAATTGAGACTAAAGGGCGAGAATTAATAATGGCCCCGATTTGGAAAATAAGAAATCGCAACTCCTCAAATCTGAGCAGCGACTGGCCAACAAAGCGATAAAAATAATGCTTGGTGGTTTGCCCTGCTGCTTCCCACAATCCGCCAAAGTGTGGAGAGCGAGGGGGAATGAAACGCCAATCAATGTTGTCAGCCAGGCAGAATTGATGAACAGCAGTAGCATGAGCATCGCTCAACACGAGATTTTTCAACTCCTTCAGATTGTGTTGTCAGACCAAATCTGACGCGGCTTGCTACGCGTAGAGATGAATCTCCTCTCAGCGCGCCAAGAAATGATGCTGCTGTTAAGTCCTGTACCAGTTCCAAGTGAACAGCCTTGGACCAGCGGTGTTCGCTGGTCTGCCAGGCAAGAGAAGGCGAACACCAAGGAACTACAGTATGTGGCGTCATCGCGGTATGGGAGGTGTAGTTCGTATTGGTTCAATAAGCGACAGTAAAAAAATATAAAACTCTTTTTTCTCCACGAAAGTTATATTGTGACCGAACGCTGCGAAGATGAATTTCCAAGTGACTTATTTCCTAATAATTAAAATAAATATTTTTTGCAGCTTTATATACACATTATTATTATTATTTTTCCCTCGATATTTTTACATAAAAACTACATTATTAAATGAGCGTAGGATAAATACAATGTCCGCTTCTACTAGGTTTCGCTGGCGTAGAGTTTGAAATATTTAAATAGGTCAAACTCCGACTATGCTGAGCAAGAGAGATTCAATAATACAGAGTCTGAACGCGATACAACACGCTACGCGACGAACTCATTCTCCAGTTAGACAACTGGAACAAGTAGCCCATTGTTCGCGTCGTTCAAGGCACAGACAAGACCTTGCTTTGGGCAAACAAACAGACAAAAGACGATACAACACTCGACGAACTAAAATAGATGGAAAATCTTAGAACGAGCAAGGGATAGGAATCACCGGTCCATGGTTAGGGACAATCAAATGCGAAGGATTATAGAGCAGAGCCGAAAAACAATTGGAAGTAGAAACTCTAGAATCATATCAGGGTTATAATAGACGTGAATAGAAGTTTGTCTCAAATAAGAATAGTTTTTGCAACATATGGTAGCTGGAGCATGAAATTAGGTAAGCAACCAAAGGCTTCTATAACAAACGGCTTAGATGACTAGACGCATTCCTTTCCCAATTATAAAATCCTTAGGATATGGCCGCCAAAATGCCACAAAGGAAGCAGTGCTTATGTACCGATTCCCGTAGCTAATTTTGTAACGTGACTTCGAAGGGTGTTTAATGAAGCCGAGGTAGTTTAGATACACCTGAAGCGTGGAATGGAATATAGCCATGATTTCATGGCCCACACCATTAGGTCTTCTAAAATTGCTGATGCAATCAGTTAATGCAGAACTCTACACGAAACACCAGATTGTTATTAACGAATGATTTTTATCTTCTTTTTCATCTGACATAGTGACATTTGTTGCATTAGATGATGGTATGGACTTTCAGAATTAATAGGAGGATCCGGTCAAGCCTCCTTAAGTAAACAGAATAATACAGATATAGAAAATATCAATCGCGGAGGTCAAGAAACATTGTTAGAGAATGTCCCAATTGACAATGTAGCGGAGCAGAGGATAATAATGGCTCCTGGAGAAGGTCAGCGTCCTTTGGATATAATTGCAGATGAGGGACTTTGAGGAGCTAGCTTTCCCAAGAATTTTTACAACTGTAGTTAGGTCCGAACTTTGGAATTTTGGTAGAAGAGGTTGTAGAATTGATAAATTATTCCTCAAGTATAAAAAGTCGGAAATGATTAATTTAAGAAATAATACCTCAATTTATATGCGTAAGCATTATGTCATTTCCGCGGCAAACGCCCTAACTGAAGACCAATTAGATAATTTAATTCGCCACTATGATGGTTATACTGGGATGCAGACCAAAATGTAATGGGTATGATTAGTCAGTTTGGTCTTCCAAATACACCTCATATCATGGAATGTTTTGGCTGAAAGATGCCCCCAAGCTTGAGTTAAATGATGAGTCAAGTACTCAAGTAATGCGGTTGTAGCTCCATTTGTGTAGTATCAAATTCACAATCGTGGGCATTCCTGTAGGCGAGATGTTAGGGTAAAACAAATATATGGATTAGGTATTCCCCAAACAGAAATGTTATTCACATTTGTTGATGACACTCAAAGTATAGATGGGAATCGCAAGAATTTTGAGAAAATTCACTTCCTTTTAGAGTATCCGTTTGATCGTAATAATATAGAATTTCTAATCAATTTTAATAACTTTTGTCCCACGATCAACTTAACTTTAGTTATGACTGTTACGTAGATGCATAAGGAAACCAAAAATATTTTTAAAACGATTATTTGCCGCTGTTTAGCTTAACGCTTACAATACCCACCTTCTTCAACTGCAACGTGCTAATGAAGATACTGAGTTCATATTAGATCCCTATTAGATCACTATTAGATCTCCTATTTCCTTACAAAGCAGCGGGTTAGAATACTCAAGTCTAGGGCCCAATTGTAAAATTTACCCGTTGACTCAACAGAAATATTTGAGATAAATAGCTTATGCTAGGCTGATTATATTAATGATGACAATGATATCGAAACACCCGACTTCCTGAACCATTGGGCTTCGCTCTTCTCGACAGTAATGATTTTATTAGAATAGTGAATGACTTTTATTTTTATTTTGCATTTTGCCAACCACAAATCATTACATGATCAATTTGGTTTGAGGTGGCACTGGTGTCGGAGAGAACTGACTAATATAAGCAATTTTTCAATATCTGTCCCTAATGTTATTGTAGCCTAAAGTTATCCAACTTCTGTTAAAATACTATTTTGTGCACCCACTGGAAAAGCTCGCAATCAGCGGCAATTAACCAATCCGGTTAAAATTGAGGGCTTTAAGCCATGATTTGATTGACTTTAAGCTCATAATTATAGAAATGATGAAGACAAAATGTTTTCTTATTTGGACTCTCGTCTGAAGCAACTTTTTAAAAATTCTTCACCATTTGGTAATACTTCTGTCATAGTATTTGGATCGTTGGATCTTTGAATCCAACTCAAATGATCCCTACAGTTCAAATTCTACTTCCACTTTGTGGAATCTTTTCAAGTATTTTGAATTCACAGAAATTATTGACAACGGGAGGACCAGTTATTTGCGACTACCTTAAACAATATCGCATCGGGTAATATGACAGCAGATGATATTAGTCTAATCCGATCCCGCATTTGTCATTGTATGTACTGAGGATGGATTAGATAATACTCAGGTATTCTAATGCAAATATATGTTTATACATACAACACTCCACACACTTCATGGATGAACTTTTCGGAGGAGAATGTAGGAGTACTTGTACATATCGAGGACCCCATTCAGAAAATAGTTAAAATCTTTCAATATAGAAGAAATTAACAAGTTACAGAAGAGCATTGCATACCTTTTAACATTTGATTGTTGAAAACTATTTAAGGGAACATTTGGAAATAAACCTATAATAAATTTAACAGCTGTGTTCAGGATCTAGTGATCTCGCGTTCTTAATTTCGATAAATTATTCTGGCCAATACAATAAATTCCTTTTTGTCTTAGCTATTTTAAATATTAATATTTTATATTCCCTTAGTTAATTTTATATTATTTATTTTTTTAAATTTCATTTATAAACTCTTGTAATTTAATTCGAAAGAAGATTATAAAATAAATTTAAAAACAATCTTGGAATATAACGCAAGAAGTTTTAGTGCACAACAAAATTATTTTTATTTTTAATTATTATATTCATTCTGTTTGAGCTATAAGCTTTTTGATAGCTTTGTTATCCAATAATAACACAAGTATATTTCACGTTATAAACTTTTTTGAATATATTTAGACAAGAAGCCAGGGCTTAGTCTATTTAACAGCACTTTGTTTTAGTCTATTACAAGTTTGATGCGAATTGCTAAACTTTCAACGCAATTATAACTCACGATTGATAAGCTAGAGTAGTAAAATCGAGTAACAAGCTGAGAGAAAGAGAGCGATGCACAAAGAGAGCTAAACGCTGGCTACTGCAGATAAACTACACTTTACAGGGTGTGCATATGCAACATCAACTATTTATGTTAAGCCAAACAGGCGCCAAATTCAATATATATAGATAATTAATGTGATTGTAACTTTGTTGTTGCTGCTGCCAAGCACTCTGGCAAGTGGCCAGCTCATGTGAGGCAGATTCTCGTCCTTAACGAGGACTACGTTGAATAGGAGGAGCTGGAGATCTCCATTCGTGTCGGAGTCAAAACATCTAAGTCGCCAGGATTCTCTAAAATTGAGACTAAAGGGCGAGAATTAATAATGGCCCCGATTTGGAAAATAAGAAATCGCAACTCCTCAAATCTGAGCAGCGACTGGCCAACAAAGCAATAAAAATAATGCTTGGTGGTTTGCCCTGCTGCTTCCCACAATCCGCCAAAGTGTGGAGAGCGAGGGGGAATGAAATGCCAATCAATGTTGTCAGCCAGGCAGAATTGATAAACAGCAGTAGCATGAGCATCGCTCAACACGAGATTTTTCAACTCCTTCAGATTGTGTTGTCATACCAAATCTGACGCGGCTTGCTACGCGTAGAGATGAATCTCCTCAGCGCGCCAAGAAATGATGCTGCTGTTAAGTCCTGTACCAGTTCCAAGTGAACAGCCTTGGGCCAGCGGTGTTCGCTGGTCTGCCAGGCAAGAGAAGGCGAACACCAAGGAACTACAGTATGTGGCGTCATCGCGGTATGGGAGGTGTAGCTCGTATTGGTTCAATAAGCGACAGTAAAAAAATATAAAACTCTTTTTTCTCCACGAAAGTTATATTGTGACCGAACGCTGCGAAGATTTCCAAGTGACTTATTTCCTAATAATTAAAATAAATATTTTTTGCAGCTTTATATACACATTATTATTATTATTTTTCCCTCGATATTTTTACATAAAAACTACATTATTAAATGAGCGTAGGGTAAATACAATGTCCGCTTCTACTAGGTTTCGCTGGCGTAGAGTTTGAAATATTTAAATAGGTCAAACTCCGACTATGCTGAGCAAGAGAGATTCAATAATACAGAGTCTGAACGCGATACAACACGCTACGCGACGAACTCATTCTCCAGTTAGACAACTGGAACAAGTAGCCCATTGTTCGCGTCGTTCAAGGCACAGACAAGACCCTGCTTTGGGCAAACAAACAGACAAAAGACGATACAACACTCGACGAACTAAAATATATGGAAGAATCTTAGAACGAGCAAGGGATAGGAATCACCGGTCCATGGTTAGGGACAATCAAATGCGAAGGATTATAGAGCAGAGCCGAAAAACAATTGGAAGTAGAAACTCTAGAATCATATCAGGGTTACAATAGACGTGAATAGAAGTTTGTCTCAAATAAGAATAGTTTTTGCAACATATGGTAGCTGGAGCATGAAATTAGGCAAGCAACCAAAGGCTTCTATAACAAACGGCCTAGATGACTAGACGCATTCCTTTCCCAATTATAAAATCCTTAGGATATGGCCGCCAAAATGCCACAAAGGAAGCAGTGCTTATGTTATGTTATGTAACGTCACTTCGAAGGGTGTTTAATGAAGCCGAGGTAGTTTAGATACACCTGAAGCGTGGAATGGAATATAGCCATGATTTCATGGCCCACACCATTAGGTCTTCTAAAATTGCTGATGCAATCAGTTAATGCAGAACTCTACACGAAACACCAGATTGTTATTAACGAATGATTTTTATCTTCTTTTTCATCTGACATAGTGACATTTGTTGCATTAGATGATGGTAGGGACTTTCAGAATTAATAGGAGGATCCGGTCAAGCCTCCTTAAGTAAACAGAATAATACAGATATAGAAAGTATCAATCGCGGAGGTCAAGAAACATTGTTAGAGAATGTCCCAATTGACAATGTAGCGGAGCAGAGGATAATAATGGCTCCTGGAGAAGGTCAGCGTCCTTTGGATATAATTGCAGATGAGGGACTTTGAGGAGCTAGCTTTCCCAAGAATTTTTACAACGTTAGTTAGGTCCGAACTTTGGAATTTTGGTAGAAGAGGATGTAGAATTGATAAATTATTCCTCAACTATAAAAAGTCGGAAATGATTAATTTAAGAAATAGTACCTCAATTTATATGCGTAAGCATTATGTCATTTCCGCGGCAAACGCCCTAACTGAAGACCAATTAGATAATTTAATTCGCCACTATGATGGTTATACTGGGATGCAGACCAAAATGTAATGGGTATGATTAGTCAGTTTGGTCTTCCAAATACACCTCATATCATGGAATGTTTTGGCTGAAAGATGCCCCCAAGCTTGAGTTAAATGATGAGTCAAGTACTCAAGTAATGCGGTTGTAGCTCCATTTGTGTAGTATCAAATTCACAATCGTGGGCATTCCTGTAGGCGAGATGTTAGGGTAAAACAAATATATAGATTAGGTATTCCCCAAACAGAAATGTTATTCACATTTGTTGATGACACTCAAAGTATAGATGGGAATCGCAAGAATTTTGAGAAAATTCACTTCCTTTTAGAGTATCCGTTTGATCGTAATAATATAGAATTTCTAATCAATTTTAATCACTTTTGTCCCACGATCAACTTAACTTTAGTTATGACTGTTACGTAGATGCATAAGGAAACCAAAAATATTATAATCAACTTAACTTTAGTTATGAGTGTTACGTAGATGCATAAGGAAACCAAAAATATTTTTAAAACGATTATTTGCCGCTTTTTAGCTTAACGCTTACAATACCCACCTTCTTCAACTGCAACGTGCTAATGAAGATACTGAGTTCATATTAGATCCCTATTAGATCACTATTAGATCTCCTATTTCCTTACAAAGCAGCGGGTTAGAATACTCAAGTCTAGGGCCCAATTGTAAAATTTACCCGTTGACTCAACAGAAATATTTGAGATAAATAGCTTATGCTAGGCTGATTATATTAATGATGACAATGATATCGAAACACCCGACTTCCTGAACCATTGGTTTTCGCTCTTCGCGACAGTAATGATTTTATTAGAATAGAATGACTTATAATTTAGAATTTAGAGTTTTATGTTTTCCAGAAACAAAATCTAAATTAAATGTGTTAAACATAGATGGGAATAATGAAGATGAAAACTTAGGAGATAATAATGCCCGTCTAATTAAACTACCAGTTATAATTTCCGTGAGATCTTACAAAATATCAGATCTTAAAATTTAAGACATAAGATATATCTAATTCATATTTTGCATTTTGCCAACCACAAATCATTATATTATCAATTTGGTTTGAGGTGGCACTGGTGTCGGAAAAAACTGACTAATATAGGTTAAAATTGAGGGCTTTAAGCCATGATTTGATTGACTTTAAGCTCATAATTATAGAAATGATGAAGACAAAATGTTTTCTTATTTGGACTCTCGTCTGAAGCAACTTTTTAAAAATTCTTCACCATTTGGTAATACTTCTGTCATAGCATTTGGATCGTTGGATCTTTGAATCCAACTCAAATGATCCCTACAGTTCAAATTCTACTTCCACTTTGTGGAATCTTTTCAAGTATTTTGAATTCACAGAAATTATTGACAACGGGAGGACCAGTTATTTGCGACTGCCTTAAACAATATCGCATCGGGTAATATGACAGCAGATGATATTAGTCTAATCCGATCCCGCATTTGTCATTGTATGTACTGAGGATGGATTAGATAATACTCAGGTATTCTAATGCAAATAGATGTTTATACATACAACACTCCACACACTTCATGGATGAAATTTTCGGAGGAGAATGTAGGAGTACTTGTACATATCGAGGACCCCATTCAGAAAATAGTTAAAATCTTTCAATATAGAAGAAATGAACAAGTTACAGAAGAGCATTGCATACCTTTTAACATTTGAGTGTTGAAAACTATTTAAGGGAACATTTGGAAATAAACCTATAATAAATTTAACAGCTGTGTTCAGGATCTAGTGATCTCGCGTTCTTAATTTCGATAAATTATTCTGGCCAATACAATAAATTCCTTTTTGTCTTAGCTATTTTAAATATTAATATTTTATATTCCGTTAGTTAATTTTATATTATTTATTTTTTTTAAATTTCATTTATAAACTCTTGTAATTTAATTCGAAAGAAGATTATAAAATAAATTTAAAAACAATCTTGGAATATAACGCAAGAAGTTTTAGTGCACAACAAAATTATTTTTATTTTTAATTATTATATTCATTCTGTTTGAGCTATAAGCTTTTTGATAGCTTTGTTATCCAATAATAACACAAGTATATTTCACGTTATAAACTTTTTTGAATATATTTAGACAAGAAGCCAGGGCTTAGTCTATTTAACAGCACTTTGTTTTAGTCTATTACAAGTTTGAAGCGAATTGCTAAACTTTCAACGCAATTATAACTCACGATTGATAAGCTAGAGTAGTAAAAACGAGTAACAAGCTGAGAGAAAGAGAGCGATGCACAAAGAGAGCTAAACGCTGGCTACTGCAGATAAACTACACTTTACAGGGTGTGCATATGCAACATCAACTATTTATGTTAAGCCAAACAGGCGCCAAATTCAATATATATAGATAATTAATGTGATTGTAACTTTGTTGTTGCTGCTGCCAAGCACTCTGGCAAGTGGCCACCTCATGTGAGGCAGATTCTCGTCCTTAACGAGGACTATGTTGAATAGGAGGAGCTGGAGATCTCCATTCGTGTCGGAGTCAAAACGTCTAAGTCGCCAGGATTCTCTAAAATTGAGACTAAAGGGCGAGAATTAATAATGGCCCCGATTTGGAAAATAAGAAATCGCAACTCCTCAAATCTGAGCAGCGACTGGCCAACAAAGCAATAAAAATAATGCTTGGTGGTTTGCCCTGCTGCTTCCCACAATCCGCCAAAGTGTGGAGAGCGAGGGGGAATGAAATGCCAATCAATGTTGTCAGCCAGGCAGAATTGATAAACAGCAGTAGCATGAGCATCGCTCAACACGAGATTTTTCAACTCCTTCAGATTGTGTTGTCAGACCAAATCTGACGCGGCTTGCTACGCGTAGAGATGAATCTCCTCTCAGCGCGCCAAGAAATGATGCTGCTGTTAAGTCCTGTACCAGTTCCAAGTGAACAGCCTTGGGCCAGCGGTGTTCGCTGGTCTGCCAGGCAAGAGAAGGCGAACACCAAGGAACTACAGTATGTGGCGTCATCGCGGTATGGGAGGTGTAGTTCGTATTGGTTCAATAAGCGACAGTAAAAAAATATAAAACTCTTTTTTCTCCACGAAAGTTATATTGTGACCGAACGCTGCGAAGATGAATTTCCAAGTGACTTATTTCCTAATAATTAAAATAAATATTTTTTGCAGCTTTATATACACATTATTATTATTATTTTTCCCTCGATATTTTTACATAAAAACTACATTATTAAATGAGCGTAGGGTAAATACAATGTCCGCTTCTACTAGGTTTCGCTGGCGTAGAGTTTGAAATATTTAAATAGGTCAAACTCCGACTATGCTGAGCAAGAGAGATTCAATAATACAGAGTCTGAACGCGATACAACACGCTACGCGACGAACTCATTCTCCAGTTAGACAACTGGAACAAGTAGCCCATTGTTCGCGTCGTTCAAGGCACAGACAAGACCCTGCTTTGGGCAAACAAACAGACAAAAGACGATACAATACTCGACGAACTAAAATAGATGGAAGAATCTTAGAACGAGCAAGGGATAGGAATCACCGGTCCATGGTTAGGGACAATCAAATGCGAAGGATTATAGAGCAGAGCCGAAAAACAATTGGAAGTAGAAACTCTAGAATCATATCAGGGTTATAATAGACGTGAATAGAAGTTTGTCTCAAATAAGAATAGTTTTTGCAACATATGGTAGCTGGAGCATGAAATTAGGTAAGCAACCAAAGGCTTCTATAACAAACGGCTTAGATGACTAGACGCATTCCTTTCCCAATTATAAAATCCTTAGGATATGGCCGCCAAAATGCCACAAATCAAGCAGTGCTTATGTACCGATTCCCGTAGCTAATTTTGTAACGTCACTTCGAAGGGTGTTTAATGAAGCCGAGGTAGTTTAGATACACCTGAAGCGTGGAATGGAATATAGCCATGATTTCATGGCCCACACCATTAGGTCTTCTAAAATTGCTGATGCAATCAGTTAATGCAGAACTCTACACGAAACACCAGATTGTTATTAACGAATGATTTTTATCTTCTTTTTCATCTGACATAGTGACATTTGTTGCATTAGATGATGGTAGGGACTTTCAGAATTAATAGGAGGATCCGGTCAAGCCTCCTTAAGTAAACAGAATAATACAGATATAGAAAATATCAATCGCGGAGGTCAAGAAACATTGTTAGAGAATGTCCCAATTGACAATGTAGCGGAGCAGAGGATAATAATGGCTCCTGGAGAAGGTCAGCGTCCTTTGGATATAATTGCAGATGAGGGACTTTGAGGAGCTAGCTTTCCCAAGAATTTTTACAACTGTAGTTAGGTCCGAACTTTGGAATTTTGGTGGAAGAGGTTGTAGAATTGATAAATTATTCCTCAAGTATAAAAAGTCGGAAATGATTAATTTAAGAAATAATACCTCAATTTATATGCGTAAGCATTATGTCATTTCCGCGGCAAACGCCCTAACTGAAGACCAATTAGATAATTTAATTCGCCACTATGATGGTTATACTGGGATGCAGACCAAAATGTAATGGGTATGATTAGTCAGTTTGGTCTTCCAAATACACCTCATATCATGGAATGTTTTGGCTGAAAGATGCCCCCAAGCTTGAGTTAAATGATGAGTCAAGTACTAAAGTAATGCGGTTGTAGCTCCATTTGTGTAGTATCAAATTCACAATCGTGGGCATTCCTGTAGGCGAGATGTTAGGGTAAAACAAATATATAGATTAGGTATTCCCCAAACAGAAATGTTATTCACATTTGTTGATAACACTCAAAGTATAGATGGGAATCGCAAGAATTTTGAGAAAATTCACTTCCTTTTAGAGTATCCGTTTGATCGTAATAATATAGAATTTCTAATCAATTTTAATAACTTTTGTCCCACGATCAACTTAACTTTAGTTATGACTGTTACGTAGATGCATAAGGAAACCAAAAATATTATAATCAACTTAACTTTAGTTATGAGTGTTACGTAGATGCATAAGGAAACCAAAAATATTTTTAAAACGATTATTTGCCACTTTTTAGCTTAACGCTTACAATACCCACCTTCTTCAACTGCAACGTGCTAATGAAGATACTGAGTTCATATTAGATCCCTATTAGATCACTATTAGATCTCCTATTTCCTTACAAAGCAGCGGGTTAGAATACTCAAGTCTAGGGCCCAATTGTAAAATTTACCCGTTGACTCAACAGAAATATTTGAGATAAATAGCTTATGCTAGGCTGATTATATTAATGACGACAATGATATCGAAACACCCGACTTCCTGAACCATTGGTTTTCGCTCTTCGCGACAGTAATGATTTTATTAGAATAGAATGACTTATAATTTAGAATTTAGAGTTTGATGTTTTCCAGAAACAAAATCTAAATTAAATGTGTTAAACATAGATGGGAATAATGAAGATGAAAACTTAGGAGATAATAATGCCCGTCTAATTAAACTACCAGTTATAATTTCCGTGAGATCTTACAAAATATCAGATCTTAAAATTTAAGACATAAGATATATCTAATTCATATTTTGCATTTTGCCAACCACAAATCATTATATTATCAATTTGGTTTGAGGTGGCACTGGTGTCGGAAAAAACTGACTAATATGGGTTAAAATTGAGCGCTTTAAGCCATGATTTGATTGACTTTAAGCTCATAATTATAGAAATGATGAAGACAAAATGTTTTCTTATTTGGACTCTCGTCTGAAGCAACTTTTTAAAAATTCTTCACCATTTGGTAATACTTCTGTCATAGCATTTGGATCGTTGGATCTTTGAATCCAACTCAAATGATCCCTACAGTTCAAATTCTACTTCCACTTTGTGGAATCTTTTCAAGTATTTTGAATTCACAGAAATTATTGACAACGGGAGGACCAGTTATTTGCGACTGCCTTAAACAATATCGCATCGGGTAATATGACATTTGTCATTGTATGTACTGAGGATGGATTAGATAATACTCAGGTATTCTAATGCAAATAGATGTTTATACATACAACACTCCACACACTTCATGGATGAAATTTTCGGAGGAGAATGTAGGAGTACTTGTACATATCGAGGACCCCATTCAGAAAATAGTTAAAATCTTTCAATATAGAAGAAATGAACAAGTTACAGAAGAGCATTGCATACCTTTTAACATTTGAGTGTTGAAAACTATTTAAGGGAACATTTGGAAATAAACCTATAATAAATTTAACAGCTGTGTTCAGGATCTAGTGATCTCGCGTTCTTAATTTCGATAAATTATTCTGGCCAATACAATAAATTCCTTTTTGTCTTAGCTATTTTAAATATTAATATTTTATATTCCCTTAGTTAATTTTATATTATTTATTTTTTTAAATTTCATTTATAAACTCTTGTAATTTAATTCGAAAGAAGATTATAAAATAAATTTAAAAACAATCTTGGAATATAACGCAAGAAGTTTTAGTGCACAACAAAATTATTTTTATTTTTAATTATTATATTCATTCTGTTTGAGCTATAAGCTTTTTGATAGCTTTGTTATCCAATAATAACACAAGTATATTTCACGTTATAAACTTTTTTGAATATATTTAGACAAGAAGCCAGGGCTTAGTCTATTTAACAGCACTTTGTTTTAGTCTATTACAAGTTTGAAGCGAATAGCTAAACTTTCAACGCAATTATAACTCACGATTGATAAGCTAGAGTAGTAAAAACGAGTAACAAGCTGAGAGAAAGAGAGCGATGCACAAAGAGAGCTAAACGCTGGCTACTGCAGATAAACTACACTTTACAGGGTGTGCATATGCAACATCAACTATTTATGTTAAGCCAAACAGGCGCCAAATTCAATATATATAAATAATTAATGTGATTGTAACTTTGTTGTTGCTGCTGCCAAGCACTCTGGCAAGTGGCCAGCTCATGTGAGGCAGATTCTCGTCCTTAACGAGGACTATGTTGAATAGGAGGAGCTGGAGATCTCCATTCGTGTCGGAGTCAAAACATCTAAGTCGCCAGGATTCTCTAAAATTGAGACTAAAGGGCGAGAATTAATAATGGTTGCGATTTGGCAAATAAGAAATCGCAACTCCTCAAATCTGAGCAGCGACTGGCCAACAAAGCGATAAAAATAATGGTTGGCGGTTTGCCCTGCTGCTTCCCACAATCCGCCAAAGTGTGGAGAGCGAGTGGGAATGAAATGCCAATCAATGTTGTCAGCCAGACAGAATTGATGAACAGCAGTAGCATGAGCATCGCTCAACACGAGATTTTTCAACTCCTTCAGATTGTGTTATCAGACCAAATCTGACGCGGCTTGCTACGCGTAGAGATGAATCTCCTCAGCGCGCCAAGAAATGATGCTGCTGTTAAGTCCTGTACCAGTTCCAAGTGAACAGCCTTGGACCAGCGGTGTTCGCTGGTCTGCCAGGCAAGAGAAGGCGAACACCAAGGAACTGCAGTATGTGGCGTCATCGCGGTATTGGAGGTGTAGCTCGTACTGGTTCAATAAGCGACAGTAAAAAAATATAAAACTCTTTTTTCTCCACGAAAGTTATATTGTGACCGAACGCTGCGAAGATGAATTTCCAAGTGACTTATTTCCTAATAATTAAAATAAATATTTTTTGCAGCTTTATATACACATTATTATTATTATTTTTCCCTCGATATTTTTACATAAAAACTACATTATTAAATGTGCGTAGGGTAAATACAATGTCCGCTTCTACTAGGTTTCGCTGGCGTAGAGTTTGAAATATTTAAATAGGTCAAACTCCGACTATGCTGAGCAAGAGAGATTCAATAATACAGAGTCTGAACGCGATACAACACGCTACGCGACGAACTCATTCTCCAGTTAGACAACTGGAACAAGTAGCCCATTGTTCGCGTCGTTCAAGGCACAGACAAGACCCTGCTTTGGGCAAACAAACAGACAAAAGACGATACAACACTCGACGAACTAAAATATATGGAAGAATCTTAGAACGAGCAAGGGATAGGAATCACCGGTCCATGGTTAAGGACAATCAAATGTGATGGATTATAGAGCAGAGCCGAAAAACAATTGGAAGTAGAAACTCTAGAATCATATCAGGGTTACAATAGACGTGAATAGAAGTTTGTCTCAAATAAGAATAGTTTTTGCAACATATGGTAGCTGGAGCATGAAATTAGGCAAGCAACCAAAGGCTAGACTAGACGCATTCCTTTCCCAATTATAAAATCCTTAGGATATGGCCGCCAAAATGCCACAAAGGAAGCAGTGCTTATGTTATGTTATGTAACGTCACTTCGAAGGGTGTTTAATGAAGCCGAGGTAGTTTAGATACACCTGAAGCGTGGAATGGAATATAGCCATGATTTCATGGCCCACACCATTAGGTCTTCTAACACTGCTGATGCAATCAGTTAATACAGAACTCTACACGAAACACCAGATTGTTATTAACGAATGATTTTTGTCTTCTTTTTCATCTGACATAGTGACATTTGTTGCATTAGATGATGGTAGGGACTTTCAGAATTAATAGGAGGATCCGGTCAAGCCTCCTTAAGTAAACAGAATAATACAGATATAGAAAGTATCAATCGCGGAGGTCAAGAAACATTGTTAGAGAGTGTCCCAATTGACAATGTAGCGGAGCAGAGGATAATAATGGGTCCTGGAGAAGGTCAGCGTCCTTTGGATATAATTGCAGATGAGGGACTTTGAGGAGCTAGCTTTCCCAAGAATTTTTACAACTGTAGTTAGGTCCGAACTTTGGAATTTTGGTAGAAGAGGATGTAGAATTGATAAATTATTCCTCAAGTATAAAAAGTCGGAAATGATTAATTTAAGATGATACTCAAAGTATAAATAGGAATCGCAAGAATTTTGAGAAAATTCACTTCCTTTTAGAGTATCCGTTTGATCGTAATAATATAGAATTTCTAATCAATTTTAATAACTTTTGAGGAGCTAGCTTTCCCAAGAATTTTTACAACTGTAGTTAGGTCCGAACTTTGGAATTTTGGTAGAAGAGGTTGTAGAATCGATAAATTATTCAAGTATAAAAAGTCGGAAATGATTAATTTAAGAAATAATACCTCAATTTATATGCGTAAGCATTATGTCATTTCCGCGGCAAACGCCCTAACTGAAGACCAATTAGATAATTTAATTCGCCACTATGATGGTTATACTGGGATGCAGACCAAAATGTAATGGGTATGATTAGTCAGTTTGGTCTTCCAAATACACCTCATATCATGGAATGTTTTGGCTGAAAGATGCCCCCAAGCTTGAGTTAAATGATGAGTCAAGTACTAAAGTAATGCGGTTGTAGCTCCATTTGTGTAGTATCAAATTCACAATCGTGGGCATTCCTGTAGGCGAGATGTTAGGGTAAAACAAATATATGGATTAGGTATTCCCCAAACAGAAATGTTATTCACATTTGTTGATGATACTCAAAGTATAGATGGGAATCGCAAGAATTTTGAGAAAATTCACTTCCTTTTAGAGTATCCGTTTGATCGTAATAATATAGAATTTCTAATCAATTTTAATAACTTTTGTCCCACGATCAACTTAACTTTAGTTATGACTGTTACGTAGATGCATAAGGAAACCAAAAATATTATAATCAACTTAACTTTAGTTATGAGTGTTACGTAGATGCATAAGGAAACCAAAAATATTTTTAAAACGATTATTTGCCACTTTTTAGCTTAACGCTTACAATACCCACCTTCTTCAACTGCAACGTGCTAATGAAGATACTGAGTTCATATTAGATCCCTATTAGATCACTATTAGATCTCCTATTTCCTTACAAAGCAGCGGGTTAGAATACTCAAGTCTAGGGCCCAATTGTAAAATTTACCCGTTGACTCAACAGAAATATTTGAGATAAATAGCTTATGCTAGGCTGATTATATTAATGACGACAATGATATCGAAACACCCGACTTCCTGAACCATTGGTTTTCGCTCTTCGCGACAGTAATGATTTTATTAGAATAGAATGACTTATAATTTAGAATTTAGAGTTTGATGTTTTCCAGAAACAAAATCTAAATTAAATGTGTTAAACATAGATGGGAATAATGAAGATGAAAACTTAGGAGATAATAATGCCCGTCTAATTAAACTACCAGTTATAATTTCCGTGAGATCTTACAAAATATCAGATCTTAAAATTTAAGACATAAGATATATCTAATTCATATTTTGCATTTTGCCAACCACAAATCATTATATTATCAATTTGGTTTGAGGTGGCACTGGTGTCGGAAAAAACTGACTAATATGGGTTAAAATTGAGCGCTTTAAGCCATGATTTGATTGACTTTAAGCTCATAATTATAGAAATGATGAAGACAAAATGTTTTCTTATTTGGACTCTCGTCTGAAGCAACTTTTTAAAAATTCTTCACCATTTGGTAATACTTCTGTCATAGCATTTGGATCGTTGGATCTTTGAATCCAACTCAAATGATCCCTACAGTTCAAATTCTACTTCCACTTTGTGGAATCTTTTCAAGTATTTTGAATTCACAGAAATTATTGACAACGGGAGGACCAGTTATTTGCGACTGCCTTAAACAATATCGCATCGGGTAATATGACATTTGTCATTGTATGTACTGAGGATGGATTAGATAATACTCAGGTATTCTAATGCAAATATATGTTTATACATACAACACTCCACACACTTCATGGATGAAATTTTCGGAGGAGAATGTAGGAGTACTTGTACATATCGAGGACCCCATTCAGAAAATAGTTAAAATCTTTCAATATAGAAGAAATGAACAAGTCACAGAAGAGCTTTGCATACCTTTTAACATTTGAGTGTTGAAAACTATTTAAGGGAACATTTGGAAATAAACCTATAATAAATTTAACAGCTGTGTTCAGGATCTAGTGATCTCGCGTTCTTAATTTCGATAAATTATTCTGGCCAATACAATAAATTCCTTTTTGTCTTAGCTATTTTAAATATTAATATTTTATATTCCCTTAGTTAATTTTATATTATTTATTTTTTTAAATTTCATTTATAAACTCTTGTAATTTAATTCGAAAGAAGATTATAAAATAAATTTAAAAACAATCTTGGAATATAACGCAAGAAGTTTTAGTGCACAACAAAATTATTTTTATTTTTAATTATTATATTCGTTCTGTTTGAGCTATAAGCTTTTTGATAGCTTTGTTATCCAATAATAACACAAGTATATTTCACGTTATAAACTTTTTTGAATATATTTTGACAAGAAGCCAGGGCTTAGTCTATTTAACAGCACTTTGTTTTAGTCTATTACAAGTTTGAAGCGAATAGTTAAACTTTCAACGCAATTATAACTCACGATTGATAAGCTAGAGTAGTAAAAACGAGTAACAAGCTGAGAGAAAGAGAGCGATGCACAAAGAGAGCTAAACGCTGGCTACTGCAGATAAACTACACTTTACAGGGTGTGCATATGCAACAACAACTATTTATGTTAAGCCAAACAGGCGCCAAATTCAATATATATAGATAATTAATGTGATTGTAACTTTGTTGTTGCTGCTGCCAAGCACTCTGGCAAGTGGCCAGCTCATGTGAGGCAGATTCTCGTCCTTAACGAGGACTATGTTGAATAGGAGGAGCTGGAGATCTCCATTCGTGTCGGAGTCAAAACATCTAAGTCGCCAGGATTCTCTAAAATTGAGACTAAAGGGCGAGAATTAATAATGGTTGCGATTTGGCAAATAAGAAATCGCAACTCCTCAAATCTGAGCAGCGACTGGCCAACAAAGCGATAAAAATAATGCTTGGTGGTTTGCCCTGCTGCTTCCCCCAATCCGCCAAAGTGTGGAGAGCGAGGGGGAATGAAATGCCAATCAATGTTGTCAGCCAGGCAGAATTGATGAACAGCAGTAGCATGAGCATCGCTCAACACGAGATTTTTCAACTCCTTCAGATTGTGTTATCAGACCAAATCTGACGCGGCTTGCTACGCGTAGAGATGAATCTCCTCAGCGCGCCAAGAAATGATGCTGCTGTTAAGTCCTGTACCAGTTCCAAGTGAACAGCCTTGGACCAGCGGTGTTCGCTGGTCTGCCAGGCAAGAGAAGGCGAACACCAAGGAACTGCAGTATGTGGCGTCATCGTGGTATGGGAGATGTAGCTCGTATTGGTTCAATAAGCGACAGTAAAAAAATATAAAACTCTTTTTTCTCCACGAAAGTTATATTGTGACCGAACGCTGCGAAGATGAATTTCCAAGTGACTTATTTCCTAATAATTAAAATAAATATTTTTTGCAGCTTTATATACACATTATTATTATTATTTTTCCCTCGATATTTTTACATAAAAACTACATTATTAAATGTGCGTAGGGTAAATACAATGTCCGCTTCTACTAGGTTTCGCTGGCGTAGAGTTTGAAATATTTAAATAGGTCAAACTCCGACTATGCTGAGCAAGAGAGATTCAATAATACAGAGTATGAACGCGATACAACACGCTACGCGACGAACTCATTCTCCAGTTAGACAACTGGAACAAGTAGCCCATTGTTCGCGTCGTTCAAGGCACAGACAAGACCCTGCTTTGGGCAAACAAACAGACAAAAGACGATACAACACTCGACGAGCTAAGATAGATGGAAGAATCTTAGAACGAGCAAGGGATAGGAATCACCGGTCCATGGTTAGGGACAATCAAATGCGAAGGATTATAGAGCAGAGCCGAAAAACAATTGGAAGTAGAAACTCTAGAATCATATCAGGGTTACAATAGACGTGAATAGAAGTTTGTCTCAAATAAGAATAGTTTTTGCAACATATGGTAGCTGGAGCATGAAATTAGGCAAGCAACCAAAGGCTAGACTAGACGCATTCCTTTCCCAATTATAAAATCCTTAGGATATGGCCGCCAAAATGCCACAAAGGAAGCAGTGCTTATGTACCGATTCCCGTAGCTATTGTTGTAACGTCACTTCGAAGGGTGTTTAATGAAGCCGAGGTAGTTTAGATACACCTGAAGCGTGGAATGGAATATAGCCATGATTTCATGGCCCACACCATTAGGTCTTCTAACACTGCTGATGCAATCAGTTAATACAGAACTCTACACGAAACACCAGATTGTTATTAACGAATGATTTTTGTCTTCTTTTTCATCTGACATAGTGGCATTTGTTGCATTAGATGATGGTAGGGACTTTCAGAATTAATAGGAGGATCCGGTCAAGCCTCCTTAAGTAAACAGAATAATACAGATATAGAAAGTATCAATCGCGGAGGTCAAGAAACATTGTTAGAGAGTGTCCCAATTGACAATGTAGCGGAGCAGAGGATAATAATGGCTCCTGGAGAAGGTCAGCGCCCTTTGGATATAATTGCAGATGAGGGACTTTGAGGAGCTAGCTTTCCCAAGAATTTTTACAACTGTAGTTAGGTCCGAACTTTGGAATTTTGGTAGAAGAGGATGTAGAATTGATAAATTATTCCTCAAGTATAAAAAGTCGGAAATGATTAATTTAAGAAATAATATATCATCATTTATGTGCGTAAGCATTGTGTCATTTCCGCGGCAAACGCCCTAACTGAAGACCAATTAGATAATTTAATTCGTCACTATGATGGTTATACGGGGATGCAGACCAAAATGTAATGGGTATGATTAGTCAGTTTGGTCTTCCGACATATCTAAAACTTTCTCAGAAACTGAGACAAGGTGGGCGGAGCTCTTAGTGTTACATTCGAAAAACGTAAGCTAAGCTAATATTTCTGAAGACTTGGTATCAAATTTAAATTTTAATGGCAAATCGCGTCTTATAAGAGCTGATCTAGTTAGGTATTCCCCAAACAGAAATGTTATTCACATTTGTTGATGATACTCAAAGTATAGATAGGAATCGCAAGAATTTTGAGAAAATTCACTTCCTTTTAGAGTATCCGTTTGATCGTAATAATATAGAATTTCTAATCAATTTTAATAACTTTTGTCCCACGATCAACTTAACTTTAGTTATGAGTGTTACGTAGATGCATAAGGAAACCAAAAATATTTTTAAAACGATTATTTGCCGCTTTTTAGCTTAACGCTTACAATACCCACCTTCTTCAACTGCAGCGTGCTAATGAAGATACTGAGTTCATATTAGATCCCTATTAGATACCTTTTAGATCTCCTATTTCCTTACAAAGCAGCGGGTTAGAATACTCAAGTCTAGGGCACAATTGTAAAATTTACCCGTTGACTCAACGGAAATATTTGAGATAAATAGCTTATGCTAGGCTGATTATATTAATGATGACAATGATATCGAAACACCCGACTTCCTGAACCATTGGTTTTCGCTCTTCGCGACAGTAATGATTTTATTAGAATAGTGAATGACTTATAATTTAGAATTTAGAGTTTTATGTTTTCCAGAAACAAAATCTAAATTAAATGTGTTAAACATAGATGGGAATAATGAAGATGAAAACTTAGGAGATAATAATGTCCGTCTAATTAAACTACCAGTTATAATTTCCGTGAGATCTTACAAAATATCAGATCTTAAAATTTAAGACATAAGATATATCTAATTCATATTTTGCATTTTGCCAACCACAAATCATTATATTATCAATTTGGTTTGAGGTGGCACTGGTGTCGGAAAAAACTGACTAATATAGGTTAAAATTGAGGGCTTTAAGCCATGATTTGATTGACTTTAAGCTCATAATTATAGAAATGATGAAGACAAAATGTTTTCTTATTTAGACTCTCGTCTGAAGCAACTTTTTAAAAATTCTTCACCATTTGGTAATACTTCTGTCATAGCATTTGGATCGTTGGATTCTTGAATCCTACTCAAATGATCCCTACAGTTCAAATTCTACTTCCACTTTGTGGAATCTTTTCAAGTATTTTGAATTCACAGAAATTATTGACAACGGGAGGACCAGTTATTTGCGACTGCCTTAAACAATATCGCATCGGGTAATATGACAGCAGATGATATTAGTCTAATCCGATCCCGCATTTGTCATTGTATGTACTGAGGATGGATTAGATAATACTCAGGTATTCTAATGCAAATAGATGTTTATACATACAACACTCCACACACTTCATGGATGAAATTTTCGGAGGAGAATGTAGGAGTACTTGTACATATCGAGGACCCCATTCAGAAAATAGTTAAAATCTTTCAATATAGAAGAAATTAACAAGTTACAGAAGAGCATTGCATACCTTTTAACATTTGAGTGTTGAAAACTATTTAAGGGAACATTTGGAAATAAACCTATAATAAATTTAACAGCTGTGTTCAGGATCTAGTGATCTCGCGTTCTTAATTTCGATAAATTATTCTGGCTAATACAATAAATTCCTTTTTGTCTTAGCTATTTTAAATATTAATATTTTATATTCCCTTAGTTAATTTTATATTAATTATTTTTTAAATTTCATTTATAAACTCTTGTAATTTAATTCGAAGGAAGATTATAAAATAAATTTAAAAACAATCTTGGAATATAACGCAAGAAGTTTTAGTGCACAACAAAAATATTTTTATTTTTAATTATTATATTCATTCTGTTTGAGCTATAAGCTTTTTGATAGCTTTGTTATCTAATAATAACACAAGTATATTTCACGTTATAAACTTTTTTGAATATATTTAGACTAGAAGCCAGGGCTTAGTCTATTTAACAACACTTTGTTTTAGTCTATTACAAGTTTGAAGCGAATAGCTAAACTCTCAACGCAATTGTAACTCACGATTGATAAGCTAGAGTAGTAAAAACGAGCAACAAGCTGCAGAAGCCGGCGGCTTAGCGAGCGTCCTTTTTCGAGAGAGAGAGAAAGAGAGCGATGCACAAAGAGAGCTGAACGCTGGCTACTGCAGGTAAACTGCGCTTTAAAGAGTTTCTTTCAACAGAATCGTCAATTTTGACGGGTCTTCTGATAACTCCTTTCGGCGTCTTCAAGTCAGCAACTCGAGCAATGCCATCTCTGCCTGGAATTAAAGCAAGCACTCTGGCAAGTGGCCAGCTCATGTGAGGCAGATTCTCGTCCTTAATGAGGACTACGTCATCCACTTGAATAGGAGGAGCTGGAGATCTCCATTCGGGTCGGAGTCAAAACATCTAAGTCGCCAGGATTCTCTAAAATTGAGACTAAAGGGCGAGAATTAATAATGGCCCCGATTTGGAAAATAAGAAATCGCAGCTCCTCAAATCTGAGCAGCGACTGGCCAACAAAGCGATAAAAATAATGCTTGGTGGTTTGCCCTGCTGCTTCCCACAATCCGCCAAAGTGTGGAGAGCGAGGGGGAATGAAACGCCAATCAATGTTGTCAGCCAGGCAGAATTGATGAACAGCAGTAGCTTGAGCGTCGCTCAACACGAGATTTTTCAACTCCTTCAGATTGTGTTATCAGACCAAATCTAACGCGGCTTGCTACGCGTAGAGATGAATCTCCTCAGCGCTCCAAGAAATGATGCTGCTGTTAAGTCCTGTACCAGTTGCAAGTGAACAGTCTTGGACCAGCGGTGTTCGCTGGTCTGCCAGGCAAGAGAAGGCGAACACCAAGGAACTGCAGTATGTGGCGTCATCGCGGTATGGGAGGTGTAGCTCGTATTGGTTCAATAAGCGACAGTAAAAAATATAAAACTCTTTTTTCTCCACGAAAGTTATATTGTGACCGAACGCTGCGAAGATGAATTTCCAAGTGACTTATTTCCTAATAATTAAAATAAATATTTTTTGCAGCTTTATATACACATTATTATTATTATTTTTCCCTCGATATTTTTACATAAAAACTACATTATTAAATGTGCGTAGAGTAAATACAATGTCCGCTTCTACTAGGTTTCGCTGGCGTAGAGTTTGAAATATTTAAATAGGTCAAACTCCGACTATGCTGAGCAAGAGAGATTCAATAATACAGAGTCTGAACGCGATACAACACGCTACGCGACGAACTCATTCTCCAGTTAGACAACTGGAACAAGTAGCCCATTGTTCGCGTCGTTCAAGGCACAGACAAGACCCTGCTTTGGGCAAACAAACAGACAAAAGACGATACAACACTCGACGAGCTAAGATAGATGGAAGAATCTTAGAACGAGCAAGGGATAGGAATCACCGGTCCATGGTTAGGGACAATCAAATGCGAAGGATTATAGAGCAGAGCCGAAAAACAATTGGAAGTAGAAACTCTAGAATCATATCAGGGTTACAATAGACGTGAATAGAAGTTTGTCTCAAATAAGAATAGTTTTTGCAACATATGGTAGCTGGAGCATGAAATTAGGCAAGCAACCAAAGGCTAGACTAGACGCATTCCTTTCCCAATTATAAAATCCTTAGGATATGGCCGCCAAAATGCCACAAAGGAAGCAGTGCTTATGTACCGATTCCCGTAGCTATTGTTGTAACGTCACTTCGAAGGGTGTTTAATGAAGCCGAGGTAGTTTAGATACACCTGAAGCGTGGAATGGAATATAGCCATGATTTCATGGCCCACACCATTAGGTCTTCTAACACTGCTGATGCAATCAGTTAATACAGAACTCTACACGAAACACCAGATTGTTATTAACGAATGATTTTTATCTTCTTTTTCATCTGACATAGTGACATTTGTTGCATTAGATGATGGTAGGGACTTTCAGAATTAATAGGAGGATCCGGTCAAGCCTCCTTAAGTAAACAGAATAATACAGATATAGAAAATATCAATGGCGTAGGTCAAGAAACATTGTTAGAGAGTGTCCCAATTGACAATGTAGCGGAGCAGAGGATAATAATGGCTCCTGGAGAAGGTCAGCGCCCTTTGGATATAATTGCAGATGAGGGACTTTGAGGAGCTAGCTTTCCCAAGAATTTTTACAACTGTAGTTAGGTCCGAACTTTGGAATTTTGGTAGAAGAGGATGTAGAATTGATAAATTATTCCTCAAGTATAAAAAGTCGGAAATGATTAATTTAAGAAATAATACATCAATTTATGCGCGTCATTTCCGCGGCAAACGCCCTAACTGAAGACCAATTAGATAATTTAATTCGCCACTATGATGGTTATACTGGGATGCAGACCAAAATGTAATGGGTATGATTAGTCAGTTTGGTATTCCGACATATTTAAAACTTTCTCAGAAACTGAGACAAGGTGGTCGGAGCTCTTAGTGTTACTTTCGAAAAACGTAAGCTAAACTATTATTTCTGAAGACTTGGTATCAAATTTAAATTTTAATGGCAAATCGCGTCTTATAAGAGCTGATCTAGTATCCTACCCTAAGTATTCTGATTTCCATTATAGACAACTTCTAAAATACACCTCATATCATGGAATGTTTTGGCTGAAAGATGCCCCCAAGCTTGAGTTAAATGATGAGTCAAGTACTCAAGTAATGCGGTTGTAGCTCCATTTGTGTAGTATCAAATTCACAATCGTGGGCATTCCTGTAGGCGAGATGTTAGGGTAAAACAAATATATGGATTAGGTATTCCCCAAACAGAAATGTTATTCACATTTGTTGATGATACTCAAAGTATAGATGGGAATCGCAAGAATTTTGAGAAAATTCACTTCCTTTTAGAGTATCCGCGTGATCGTAATAATATAGAATTTCTAATCAATTTTAATAACTTTTGTCCCACGATCAACTTAACTTTAGTTATGAGTGTTACGTAGATGCATAAGGAAACCAAAAATATTATAATCAACTTAACTTTAGTTATGAGTGTTACGTAGATGCATAAGGAAACCAAAAATATTTTTAAAACGATTTTTTATCTTAACGCTTACAATACCCACCTTCTTCAACTGCAGCGTGCTAATGAAGATACTGAGTTCATATTAGATCCCTATTAGATCACTATTAGATCTCCTATTTCCTTACAAAGCAGCGGGTTAGAATACTCAAGTCTAGGGCCCAATTGTAAAATTTACCCGTTGACTCAACGGAAATATTTGAGATAAATAGCTTATGCTAGGCTGATTATATTAATGATGACAATGATATCGAAACACCCGACTTCCTGAACCATTGGGTTTCGCTCTTCGCGACAGTAATGATTTTATTAGAATAATGAATGACTTATAATTTAGAATTTAGAGTTTTATGTTTTCCAGAAACAAAATCTAAATTAAATGTGTTAAACATAGATGGGAATAATGAAGATGAAAACTTAGGAGATAATAATGTCCGTCTAATTAAACTACTGTCCCTAATGTTATTGTAGCCTGAAGTTATCCAACTTCTGTTAAAATACTATTTTGTGCACCCACTGGAAAAGCTCGGAATCAGTGGCAGCTAACCAGTCCGGTTCAAATTGAGGGCTTCAAGTCATGATTTGATTGACTTTAAGCTCATAATTATAGAAATGATGAAGACAAACTGTTTTCTTATTTGAACTCTCGTCTGAAGCAACTTTTTAAAAATTCGTCACCATTTGGTAATACTTCTGTCATAGCATTTGGATCGTTGGATCTTTGAATCCAACTCAAATGATCCCTACAGTTCAAATTCTACTTCCACTTTGTGGAATCTTTTCAAGTATTTTGAATTCACAGAAATTATTGACAACGGGAGGACCAGTTATTTGCGACTGCCTTAAACAATATCACATCGGGTAATATGACAGCAGATGATATTAGTCTAATCCGATCCCGCATTTGTCATTGTAGGTACTGAGGATGGATTAGATAATGCTCAGGTATTCTAATGCAAATAGATGTTTATACGTACAACACTCCACACACTTCATGGATGAAATTTTCGGAGGAGAATGTACGAGTACTTGTACATATCGAGGACCCCATTCAGAAAATAGTTAAAATCTTTCAATATAGAAGAAATGAACAAGGTACAGAAGAGCATTGCATACCTTTTAACATTTGAGTGTTGAAAACTATTTAAGGGAACATTTGGAAATAAACCTATAACAAAATTAACAGCTGTGTTCAGGATCTAGTGATCTCGCGTTCTTAATTTCGATAAATTATTCTGGCTAATACAATAAATTCCTTTTTGTCTTAGCTATTTTAAATATTAATATTTTATATTCCCTTAGTTAATTTTATATTATTTATTTTTTTAAATTTCATTTATAAACTCTTGTAATTTAATTCGAAGGAAGATTATAAAATAAATTTAAAAACAATCTTGGAATATAACGCAAGAAGTTTTAGTGCACAACAAAAATATTTTTATTTTTAATTATTATATTCATTCTGTTTGAGCTATAAGCTTTTTGATAGCTTTGTTATCCAATAATAACACAAGTATATTTCACGTTATAAACTTTTTTGAATATATTTAGACTAGAAGCCAGGGCTTAGTCTATTTAACTACACTTTGTTTTAGTCTATTACAAGTTTGAAGCGAATAGCTAAACTTTCAACGCAATTGTAACTCACGATTGATAAGCTAGAGTAGTAAAAACGAGCAACAAGCTGCAGAAGCCGGCGGCTTAGCGAGCGCCCTTTTTCGAGAGAGAGAGAAAGAGAGCGATGCACAAAGACAGCTAAACGCTGGCTACTGCAGATAGACTGCACTTTACAGGGTGTGCATATGCAACAACAACTATTTATGTTAAGCCAAACAGGCGCCAAATTCAATATATATAGATATTTAATGCGATTGTAACTTTGTTGTTGCTGCTGCCAAAATACCCCCCGTTGAAAGACTCTCTTTCAACAGAATCGTCAATTTTGACGGGTCTTCTGATAACTCCTTTCGGCGTCTTCAAGTCAGCAACTCGAGCAATGCCATCTCTGCCTGGAATTAAAGCAAGCACTCTGGCAAGTGGCCAGCTCATGTGAGGCAGATTCTCGTCCTTAATGAGGACTACGTCATCCACTTGAATAGGAGGAGCTGGAGATCTCCATTCGGGTCGGAGTCAAAACATCTAAGTCGCCAGGATTCTCTGAAATTGAGACTAAAGGGCGACAATTAATAATGACCCCGATTTGGCAAATAAGAAATCGCAACTCCTCAAATCTGAGCAGCGACTGGCCAACAAAGCAATAAAAATAATGCTTGGCGGTTTGCCCTGCTGCTTCCCACAATCCGCCAAAGTGTGGAGAGCGAGGGGGAATGAAACGCCAATCAATGTTGTCAGCCAGGCAGAATTGATGAACAGCAGTAGCTTGAGCGTCGCTCAACACGAGATTTTTCAACTCCTTCAGATTGTGTTATCAGACCAAATCTAACGCGGCTTGCTACGCGTAGAGATGAATCTCCTCAGCGCGCCAAGAAATGATGCTGCTGTTAAGTCCTGTACCAGTTCCAAGTGAACAGCCTTGGACCAGCGGTGTTCGCTGGTCTGCCAGGCAAGAGAAGGCGAACACCAATGAACTGCAGTATGTGGCGTCATCGCTGTAAGGGAGGTGTAGCTCGTATTGGTTCAATAAGCGACAGTAAAAAAATATAAAACTCTTTTTTCTCCACGAAAGTTATCATGGTTATAATAGACGTGAATTGAAGTTTGTCTCAAATAAGAATAGTTTTTGCAACATATGGTAGCTGGAGCATGAAATTAGGCAAGCAACCAAAGGCTAGACTAGACGCATTCCTTTCCCAATTATAAAATCCTTAGGATATGGCCGCCAAAATGCCACAAAGGAAGGAGTGCTTATGTTATGTTATGTAACGTCACTTCGAAGGGTGTTTAATGAAGCCGAGGTAGTTTAGATACACCTGAAGCGTGGAATGGAATATAGCCATGATTTCATGGCCCACACCATTAGGTCTTCTAACACTGCCGATGCAATCAGTTAATGCAGAACTCTACACGAAACACCAGATTGTTATTAACGAATGATTTTTATCTTCTTTTTCATCTGACATAGTGACATTTGTTGCATTAGATGATGGTAGGGACTTTCAGAATTAATAGGAGGATCCGGTCAAGCCTCCTTAAGTAAACAGAATAATACAGATATAGAAAATATCAATCGCGGAGGTCAAGAAACATTGTTAGAGAGTGTCCCAATTGACAATGTAGCGGAGTAGAGGATAATAATGGCTCCTGGAGAAGGTCAGCGTCCTTTGGATATAATTGCAGATGAGGGACTTTGAGGAGCTAGCTTTCCCAAGAATTTTTACAACTGTAGTTAGGTCCGAACTTTGGAATTTTGGTAGAAGAGGTTGTAGAATTGATAAATTATTCCTCAAGTATAAAAAGTCGGAAATGATTAATTTAAGAAATAATACATCAATTTATGTGCGTCATTTCCGCGGCAAACGCCCTAACTGAAGACCAATTAGATAATTTAATTCGTCACTATGGTGGTTATACTGGGATGCAGACCAAAATGTAATGGGTATGATTAGTCAGTTTGGTCTTCCGACATATTTAAAACTTTCTCAGAAACTGAGACAAGGTGGGCGGAGCTCTTAGTGTTACATTCGAAAAACGTAAGCTAAGCTAATATTTCTGAAGACTTGGTATCAAATTTAAATTTTAATGGCAAATCGCGTCTTAGAAGAGCTGATCTAGTTAGGTATTCCCCAAACAGAAATGTTATTCACATTTGTTGATGATACTCAAAGTATAGATGGGAATCGCAAGAATTTTGAGAAAATTCACTTCCTTTTAGAGTATCCGTTTGATCGTAATAATATAGAATTTCTAATCAATTTTAATCACTTTTGTCCCACGATCAACTTAACTTTAGTTATGACTGTTACGTAGATGCATAAGGAAACCAAAAATATTATAATCAACTTAACTTTAGTTATGAGTGTTACGTAGATGCATAAGGAAACCAAAAATATTTTTAAAACGATTTTTTATCTTAACGCTTACAATACCCACCTTCTTCAACTGCAGCGTGCTAATGAAGATACTGAGTTCATATTAGATCCCTATTAGATCCCTATTAGATCTCCTATTTCCTTACAAAGCAGCGGGTTAGAATACTCAAGTCTAGGGCCCAATTGTAAAATTTACCCGTTGACTCAACGGAAATATTTGAGATAAATAGCTTATGCTAGGCTGATTATATTAATGATGACAATGATATCGAAACACCCGACTTCCTGAACCATTGGGTTTCGCTCTTCGCGACAGTAATGATTTTATTAGAATAATGAATGACTTATAATTTAGAATTTAGAGTTTTATGTTTTCCAGAAACAAAATCTAAATTAAATGTGTTAAACATAGATGGGAATAATGAAGATGAAAACTTAGGAGATAATAATGTCCGTCTAATTAAACTACTGTCCCTAATGTTATTGTAGCCTGAAGTTATCCAACTTCTGTTAAAATACTATTTTGTGCACCCACTGGAAAAGCTCGGAATCAGTGGCAACTAACCAGTCCGGTTCAAATTGAGGGCTTCAAGTCATGATTTGATTGACTTTAAGCTCATAATTATAGAAATGATGAAGACAAAATGTTTTCTTATTTGAACTCTCGTCTGAAGCAACTTTTTAAAAATTCGTCACCATTTGGTAATACTTCTGTCATAGCATTTGGATCGTTGGATCTTTGAATCCAACTCAAATGATCCCTACAGTTCAAATTCTACTTCCACTTTGTGGAATCTTTTCAAGTATTTTGAATTCACAGAAATTATTGACAACGGGAGGACCAGTTATTTGCGACTGCCTTAAACAATATCGCATCGGGTAATATGACAGCAGATGATATTAGTCTAATCCGATCCCGCATTTGTCATTGTAGGTACTGAGGATGGATTAGATAATGCTCAGGTATTCTAATGCAAATAGATGTTTATACGTACAACACTCCACACACTTCATGGATGAAATTTTCGGAGGAGAATGTACGAGTACTTGTACATATCGAGGACCCCATTCAGAAAATAGTTAAAATCTTTCAATATAGAAGAAATGAACAAGGTACAGAAGAGCATTGCATACCTTTTAACATTTGAGTGTTGAAAACTATTTAAGGGAACATTTGGAAATAAACCTATAACAAAATTAACAGCTGTGTTCAGGATCTAGTGATCTCGCGTTCTTAATTTCGATAAATTATTCTGGCTAATACAATAAATTCCTTTTTGTCTTAGCTATTTTAAATATTAATATTTTATATTCCCTTAGTTAATTTTATATTATTTATTTTTTTAAATTTCATTTATAAACTCTTGTAATTTAATTCGAAGGAAGATTATAAAATAAATTTAAAAACAATCTTGGAATATAACGCAAGAAGTTTTAGTGCACAACAAAAATATTTTTATTTTTAATTATTATATTCATTCTGTTTGAGCTATAAGCTTTTTGATAGCTTTGTTATCCAATAATAACACAAGTATATTTCACGTTATAAACTTTTTTGAATATATTTAGACTAGAAGCCAGGGCTTAGTCTATTTAACTACACTTTGTTTTAGTCTATTACAAGTTTGAAGCGAATAGCTAAACTTTCAACGCAATTGTAACTCACGATTGATAAGCTAGAGTAGTAAAAACGAGCAACAAGCTGCAGAAGCCGGCGGCTTAGCGAGCGCCCTTTTTCGAGAGAGAGAGAAAGAGAGCGATGCACAAAGACAGCTAAACGCTGGCTACTGCAGATAGACTGCACTTTACAGGGTGTGCATATGCAACAACAACTATTTATGTTAAGCCAAACAGGCGCCAAATTCAATATATATAGATATTTAATGCGATTGTAACTTTGTTGTTGCTGCTGCCAAAATACCCCCCGTTGAAAGACTCTCTTTCAACAGAATCGTCAATTTTGACGGGTCTTCTGATAACTCCTTTCGGCGTCTTCAAGTCAGCAACTCGAGCAATGCCATCTCTGCCTGGAATTAAAGCAAGCACTCTGGCAAGTGGCCAGCTCATGTGAGGCAGATTCTCGTCCTTAATGAGGACTACGTCATCCACTTGAATAGGAGGAGCTGGAGATCTCCATTCGGGTCGGAGTCAAAACATCTAAGTCGCCAGGATTCTCTGAAATTGAGACTAAAGGGCGACAATTAATAATGACCCCGATTTGGCAAATAAGAAATCGCAACTCCTCAAATCTGAGCAGCGACTGGCCAACAAAGCAATAAAAATAATGCTTGGCGGTTTGCCCTGCTGCTTCCCACAATCCGCCAAAGTGTGGAGAGCGAGGGGGAATGAAACGCCAATCAATGTTGTCAGCCAGGCAGAATTGATGAACAGCAGTAGCTTGAGCGTCGCTCAACACGAGATTTTTCAACTCCTTCAGATTGTGTTATCAGACCAAATCTAACGCGGCTTGCTACGCGTAGAGATGAATCTCCTCAGCGCGCCAAGAAATGATGCTGCTGTTAAGTCCTGTACCAGTTCCAAGTGAACAGCCTTGGACCAGCGGTGTTCGCTGGTCTGCCAGGCAAGAGAAGGCGAACACCAATGAACTGCAGTATGTGGCGTCATCGCTGTAAGGGAGGTGTAGCTCGTATTGGTTCAATAAGCGACAGTAAAAAAATATAAAACTCTTTTTTCTCCACGAAAGTTATCATGGTTATAATAGACGTGAATTGAAGTTTGTCTCAAATAAGAATAGTTTTTGCAACATATGGTAGCTGGAGCATGAAATTAGGCAAGCAACCAAAGGCTAGACTAGACGCATTCCTTTCCCAATTATAAAATCCTTAGGATATGGCCGCCAAAATGCCACAAAGGAAGCAGTGCTTATGTTATGTTATGTAACGTCACTTCGAAGGGTGTTTAATGAAGCCGAGGTAGTTTAGATACACCTGAAGCGTGGAATGGAATATAGCCATGATTTCATGGCCCACACCATTAGGTCTTCTAACACTGCCGATGCAATCAGTTAATGCAGAACTCTACACGAAACACCAGATTGTTATTAACGAATGATTTTTATCTTCTTTTTCATCTGACATAGTGACATTTGTTGCATTAGATGATGGTAGGGACTTTCAGAATTAATAGGAGGATCCGGTCAAGCCTCCTTAAGTAAACAGAATAATACAGATATAGAAAATATCAATCGCGGAGGTCAAGAAACATTGTTAGAGAGTGTCCCAATTGACAATGTAGCGGAGTAGAGGATAATAATGGCTCCTGGAGAAGGTCAGCGTCCTTTGGATATAATTGCAGATGAGGGACTTTGAGGAGCTAGCTTTCCCAAGAATTTTTACAACTGTAGTTAGGTCCGAACTTTGGAATTTTGGTAGAAGAGGTTGTAGAATTGATAAATTATTCCTCAAGTATAAAAAGTCGGAAATGATTAATTTAAGAAATAATACATCAATTTATGTGCGTCATTTCCGCGGCAAACGCCCTAACTGAAGACCAATTAGATAATTTAATTCGTCACTATGGTGGTTATACTGGGATGCAGACCAAAATGTAATGGGTATGATTAGTCAGTTTGGTCTTCCGACATATTTAAAACTTTCTCAGAAACTGAGACAAGGTGGGCGGAGCTCTTAGTGTTACATTCGAAAAACGTAAGCTAAGCTAATATTTCTGAAGACTTGGTATCAAATTTAAATTTTAATGGCAAATCGCGTCTTAGAAGAGCTGATCTAGTTAGGTATTCCCCAAACAGAAATGTTATTCACATTTGTTGATGATACTCAAAGTATAGATGGGAATCGCAAGAATTTTGAGAAAATTCACTTCCTTTTAGAGTATCCGTTTGATCGTAATAATATAGAATTTCTAATCAATTTTAATAACTTTTGTCCCACGATCAACTTAACTTTAGTTATGAGTGTTACGTAGATGCATAAGGAAACCAAAAATATTATAATCAACTTAACTTTAGTTATGAGTGTTACGTAGATGCATAAGGAAACCAAAAATATTATAATCAACTTAACTTTAGTTATGAGTGTTACGTAGATGCATAAGGAAACCAAAAATATTTTTAAAACGATTATTTGCCGCTTTTTAGCTTAACGCTTACAATACCCACCTTCTTCAACTGCAGCGTGCTAATGAAGATACTGAGTTCATATTAGATCCCTATTAGATCACTATTAGATCTCCTATTTCCTTACAAAGCAGCGGGTTAGAATACTCAAGTCTAGGGCCCAATTGTAAAATGTACCCGTTGACTCAACGGAAATATTTGAGATAAATAGCTTATGCTAGGCTGATTATATTAATGATGACAATGATATCGAAACACCCGACTTCCTGAACCATTGGGTTTCGCTCTTCGCGACATTAATGATTTTATTAGAATAATGAATGACTTATAATTTAGAATTTAGAGTTTTATGTTTTCCAGAAACAAAATCTAAATTAAATGTGTTAAACATAGATGGGAATAATGAAGATGAAAACTTAGGAGATAATAATGTCCGTCTAATTAAACTACTGTCCCTAATGTTATTGTAGCCTGAAGTTATCCAACTTCTGTTAAAATACTATTTTGTGCACCCACTGGAAAAGCTCGGAATCAGTGGCAACTAACCAGTCCGGTTCAAATTGAGGGCTTCAAGTCATGATTTGATTGACTTTAATCTCATAATTATAGAAATGATGAAGACAAAATGTTTTCTTATTTGAACTCTCGTCTGAAGCAACTTTTTAAAAATTCTTCACCATTTGGTAATACTTCTGTCATAGCATTTGGATCGTTGGATCTTTGAATCCAACTCAAATGATCCCCACAGTTCAAATTCTACTTCCACTTTGTGGAATCTTTTCAAGTATTTTGAATTCACAGAAATTATTGACAACGGGAGGACCAGTTATTTGCGACTGCCTTAAACAATATCGCATCGGGTAATATGACAGCAGATGATATTAGTCTAATCCGATCCCGCATTTGTCATTGTAGGTACTGAGGATGGATTAGATAATGCTCAGGTATTCTAATGCAAATAGATGTTTATACGTACAACACTCCACACACTTCATGGATGAAATTTTCGGAGGAGAATGTACGAGTACTTGTACATATCGAGGACCCCATTCAGAAAATAGTTAAAATCTTTCAATATAGAAGAAATGAACAAGGTACAGAAGAGCATTGCTATTTAAGGGAACATTTGGAAATAAACCTATAACAAAATTAACAGCTGTGTTCAGGATCTAGTGATCTCGCGTTCTTAATTTCGATAAATTATTCTGGCCAATACAATAAATTCCTTTTTGTCTTAGCTATTTTAAATATTAATATTTTATATTCCCTTAGTTAATTTTATATTATTTATTTTTTTAAATTTCATTTATAAACTCTTGTAATTTAATTCGAAGGAAGATTATAAAATAAATTTAAAAACAATCTTGGAATATAACGCAAGAAGTTTTAGTGCACAACAAAATTATTTTTATTTTTAATTATTATATTGATTCTGTTTGAGCTATAAGCTTTTTGATAGCTTTGTTATCCAATAATAACACAAGTATATTTCACGTTATAAACTTTTTTGAATATATTTAGACTAGAAGCCAGGGCTTAGTCTATTTAACTACACTTTGTTTTAGTCTATTACAAGTTTGAAGCGAATAGCTAAACTTTCAACGCAATTGTAACTCACGATTGATAAGCTAGAGT